>OZ002742.1:39845695-40445695 GCA_963924295.1 Dioctria rufipes
ATATTAGATGAAAATGATAATGATATTAATAGATGAAAACTTTGTAATGGACATTAATTAAAATCTTAAATGGAACGTACAGATTAAACACCTACATGTGAAAATTAAATGACGTTGTGCCATTTTGAAAATTTAAGGAAATGGAAAGCAAAATTGGAGTATTTCCAACTAGGGGTGCCATGTGCTTGGGCGCTAATGCCTTCGTTCGGTAGCAAAATGTCGGAATTTATCGCTTAGTAGCTTCAGTGGATTAAGGGGTCCCAATGATACGAGCTGGTTGACTTCAAACTTGTTGTTTTATTGATTACGACCCTAACATAAATGTAAAATGTCTATTTTAAAGATTATAATAACTAAATACTGCTGCACAGTACGATGAGATAGTTTCCCATTGCATACGCCTGACGACTGGATTCCGTTGTTCACTACTACCACCAGTTTTTCCCGTTTTTCACCTACTAGCGAAAGTAGACTAACTTTCCGCTGCACACGTATCCGACTTAAGACTCCCGTTTTGAAAAAAATCGTACAACCAATAGGTTTCCGTTTTTCACGACAAGACGAAATTTTCATAAAAGACAGAAATTCTTCGCTTCCCGGTCAAATCAGTTAAACTCAGATAATTAGGATCTGGTGGTAAGAGGCTGGTCTGGTGAATCTGTTCTACTTATACTGCCGGTTAAGAAAGTAACAATGAATTATAAAGCGTAGGGAGATTTCATATGAATACCTTATAAATGGTTCAAAAAGGATTCGCTATAACCTAATTCGTTACAAACTTATCCTGTATTAGAAACACCACGACGAAGTTTCTTAGTAAATCTTTTCGAAGCTTTCCATCCTCTTAACCCATTAATTCCCTACTGCAGCGTATACGCACAATTTTCCTTTCTGTGCAAAAGTTGGTGAAATAAATCCTACAATAATGAAGTGGTGAGTCAGAAGTTTTATAACGAAGATAGAGGTATAATATACACTAAAAATAATCGCCACGTAATTCTCGCTCCATATTCCGAAGTGTGAGGACCTACATTTGTTTCAAGTAATTTTCTCTGTGTATGAAAAAAGGCAAAATGACGACCCGCCATGTGTAAGTAAATTTATTTTGTTATTGGTTTAAGAGAAATAAAAAAACTTGTTATGCAGTATTGTTTAATTTTTGTGAAGAATAGTTACAAAAAAATATTTTTTTTTGCTGTGGTGAATCTTGCCTGGTTCTTGACGCTCGGAAGTTCTGTGAAGCGTATACGCTTCACTCGGCCATTCTCAATTCAAGTTATTTATTTTTTTATGAGCGTATACGCTTCACTCGGCCATTTGCCTTATTCTCTTCTATTATTCGTTTTTCTCGCTTTTCGCTTTTCTCAATTTCGATTGTTTCTTCTTGACGGATTGTTCAATACAGAAAATATTTGACGGCAAGGAGATGCAACAGGAGATAGATTCGTGGTTGGATGGTGATGATGATGACGCAGACGTTGTTGAGGCGGTGTATATTGAGCCACCATCGGCATCAGGTTATCAGTCGGCAGAAGATTCTTGTGATGAGGAAGATGGAGGTACATTTTTCAATTTACCCAAAGCAACAGCTGGAAGAACCTTGTGAGATGATTGTGAGAGGCGTACGAGCTGAGACACCAATACCAGATGATGAATTAGAAGCTATATGGAGTCCATCAAAAGCGACTGATATTTTAGAAAACTCTTTGGCTAATTTGGAAGTAGACTTGATTAATTCAGTAGCAGCGACACCCTCCATTATTTGATATTTCCAATCAGGAAATTCATTCGGAAGATGGCACTGAGCCACTTCTATTACCACAACCGAGCACATCAAGGCTATTCGAAAACACACCATGCCGTTCATCAGAACTAAGTATATCATGGCCAATAGAAAAAACACCACCACGTCAACGAAGAACACGAGTTAAACGAGCATCCGCACAACCAGCTAAACAACCTCAAAAAAGAAAAAAATCTAAAGCAACTACTGATACAATGAAATGGATTCCTGATACTAATTCCGGTTCGAAAGGATTATTCCCGGCATCCGATTATTCAGACTTAGCTGATCTAGAGCCATTCGAAATATTCTCCTTGTTTTTTGATGATGAATTGCTTGACTTGTTATGTGAACAGAGTAATATTTATGCGGTTTTTTGCGGTGAGCCAAACCCAAATATCACACGCAAAGAAATGAAAGTATTTATGGGTAATAAATCATATTCACATATGCCTTTTTTATTATATATGGACTAATATACCTTTTTATAGGTATTATGATCGTGACTGGATATAATTACACACCGAATAAAAGACATTACTGGTCACTAGGAAGTGATCTGCAAAATAGACTTGTTAGTAATGCTATGAGACGTGACCGGTTTTTCACTATTTTTCGGTTCATTCATTTCATCGACAACGCTAGGGAAGATACAACGGACAAGATTTGGAAGCTAAGACCATTTACAGATGCATTAAAACTACGATTTTCTCGAAACTTTCGACCGGAACAGGATTTGTCTTACGACGAGGCAATGATCGAGTACTATGGACGCCACGCGTGTAAGCAGTTTATTCGTGGCAAACCACTGCGATTTGGTTACAAAATGTGGTGCCTGAATACACCGTTAGGTTACCTTTTAAATTTTGAAATGTACCAGGGAAATAACCCTAGGACAAACCCAGACCACGTCGAAAAATATGGTAAACCTGCAGCACCTCTCTTTTCAATGCTTGATGAATTTGACGAAGCAATAAAACCACTTCCATTTTGTTTTTATTTCGATAACCTTTTTACAACACCTAGTGTGTTAAGTGGTCTACTGGAACGTGGTTATAATGGCACAGGTAAAAAATTATATCTATTTTATCGTTTTTGTTTTACCTTTTTTAATCTTCTTCTCAGGTACTATAAGGGCAAATTTTGTGCCGAAGTCGTGTCCTTTACCATCCAAAGATGTTATGAAAAACCAACCACGCGGTACAATACACAGCACACGAATAGAAAGTTCGGACATTCGAGTTACAAGATAGGTTGACAATGCAGTAGTTACAGTAGCATCCACGTTGTTTGGTTCAATGCCAGTCAGCTCCATTTTGAGATATTCCAGAGCCGAACATAAGCGAATTCAGATTCCACGCCCAATGTCTATACAGCAATACAATCTATATATGGGAGGTGTTGACCGTATGGATCAAAATGTTGCTGCATACAGAATAGGTGCTCGAGGAAAAAAATGGTATTTTCCCATTTTTACATGGTTGGTGGATGTTTCTGTCCAAAATTCGTGGATACTTAGTCGTAAAGCAGGACACAAGTACACTCAGTTAGAATTTCGGAGAAGCATCGCAAACAAATTTTGTCGCTCATTCAATGAACCTCGACCACCTTCTGGCTATCGACGGCCCATTGGAAAATTAGAAGATGAAGCCAGATATGATTGTATTGGCCATTTTGTTGGAATAACAACCAACAAAAAACGACGACGATGCGCTGGCTACGGTTGTAAAACTCAATGTATTACTGAATGTGTCAAATGCGATGTTGGGCTATGTGTGCCCTGCTTCCAAAAGTACCATTTCGTGTTCGCAGACAAAAAATAATGTTTTGCTAGCGTAACTTTTTTATATCTGTTTACCTTGAATCTTTTTTTTATCTGGAATATTTTTTTCTTCTTGTAATATTATTTTTTTTTCATAGTAAGAATACTGTTTTTTTTTGTATTGTGTTATTTTTAAGTTATTAATTTTTCGTTACATTCATTGTTTTTCAATAAATAACTGGTCTTCCTTTATTTTGGTTTATTTTATTTGGACAAATTAGTGCTGAGAATGGCCGAGTGTAGCGTATACGCTACGGGCGCCCCAACCCAAACGGATGGAAGAAATCAAAAAGCAGTTTTTTCAAAAACTTCATAGGCCTCCAAACATACACCACACAAAATTTCAGATCTCTTCACCTATTGGATCACTTTCGGTTTTAATGGGTTAATATCATTTTCGAAATAATTTTGCCACGAAATCTGATCCGAAATTTTAACTAAAAACGAATACACAGAGAAATTTTGAAAATCGGCTAATACTCTAGACAGAATGTCTCCATATTGACTTAATTTTTAATTAGATGTTGTCAAATATTGAGTGTACCACACAAATGATTGACTTCAAAGATTCATTTGCATTATTTCACTTTATTCTCAGATAGACCAAATTTTACTCCCTTTAGTGAAATTGCAATAAAACGGCACCTAACGTCATTCAAATGAGCTGAATTTATTGGAAAATATTTCCAATAAAGTTAGCAGTGACAGCCATCAGCTGATAATGCAAGAAATTTCTTTCCCACTGTTCTTGATAGCTTTTAATTAAATTATTGAACTCTTCCATCCCAAGAAGCAATTTATTTTATATAGTAGTAACCGTAAGGTTTCCATTACGAAATTATATAACTTGAGTTATATATAGACTAGTACTCGATACCTCTTTGTAACCACTATAAACCCCTTATAGAACTTAAATGGAGGATTATATAAAGGTTACGACTTGATTTAAGTCACGTTATATATCTAAAAGTTTTATAACATTAGTAACAAGAATATTCTGGTTAAATTAATATAACTTCTTATATAACCCTTATATAACCTGGGGTACTCTAGATTAATTAACTTTGGTCACAGCAGTGGTTGCGGTAATGTTTCGGTTATCTTTATAAACTTTGTTTATAATGGTGATGGTAACGTTTCCACAACGCTTGGAATTCTCTCAGACTGATTACCTTTAGTGATTGAAATATTAAGGAAATTGCTTTTCGTTACCTTTATAAAACAATATAAGGCAAATATTTACCCAACCTATCTTGAAGTAAAATTCAGCTGCAATTAAAATTTTGCTGTGAATATCATCATAGATACTTCTAAAAGATACAGACAGATCCAGAAATAAGCAATATTTAATAATTTTAATTAAATATGACAAAATTTAAAATTTTCACTTAGGTGATATCAATTCATAAAAGTAACATTCCATAATTTAGAAATGTTATATACCTAAAAAGATGTATTTTCTTCATATAAAAATAATGCAGTTTAAAAAATTAGTTTAACCGACATTTTCTTTTTTATCTGCAATGAACAGATGAAAAAATGGCGGCTTGTACTTAAATGAACAAATTACCATTATAAAACTTCAAGTGCTTTTATATAAACTCTGGTTTTATTATAAAAACTGAATGACCCTTATAAAACTTGTAGAAATATTATAGAAACTAAAGGAACTACCATATATATACCATTTAGTCATAATATGTAACCTTTGGTAATGCTATATATCTTATAGTAACAAAAAATTTACATCGTTAGTGATCTTATATACCGTTTGGTTATATTGTATTACCCTTGGTAATGTTATATATTTCAAGTAAGGACAAAATGTCTGTGTCATGTTGATCTTATAATAATTTTTGCTGTACGGTCCTCGGTAGTGTAGTGAATAATTTTAGTTATACAAAAAAAAAAAAAAAAAAAAAAATCATATAAAGTCGTGCAAATTAAAGAGGCAGGCCAAGAAGATCTACTTTGTGTATTGTCCCAACGGATCGGGAAAATAAAATTGATGTTACTAAACGTTTCCAATTTTTGTAACAGTCACCTTCGTTACTAACACCCCATAAATAAATGAAAATAGTTTTATAATGGCTCCATTTGATACTAAAAGTCATTTGTGTTTATAAAAGTCACCGTAGTTACTACAAGTCCACCAAAAAATTTTGCAATATTTTATAGTGGGTATATGTGTTACCGAAAGTTCCCAATTTTGATTAAAGTCACCTAAATTACTGAACGATGTCAAGTTATATAAGAGTAAGCACGGATACCGCAATAAACACTTATCAGTTATATAACGTGGTGATGAAAACAATTATAAAACTTTCTTATATACTTTCTAGTAATGGTTACTCTAAGTTCTATAGAACGGTGATTAAAACATTTCCATCACCAACTTATAAAACCTTTAGTAACTTACTTCCACGAGAAACTCTAATATAACCACTCAAATTCTTATATAACCGAGTAACCATTATATACCCCTTATAAAACTACCCATCACCTTCAGTCACCAAAAATTGGCAAAATTGTTACTTGGGATGGATCTTTATTCACATGTTTAGACCAGACCAATATATTTTGTAATACAATTTGTATTGAAAATTGATAGAGTATGTGGTATGAACTATGGACAAATCGACTACCGTTACCGTTCTTACTTACTTAAGCACACCTTTCATGAGTAGGTCTGTATAGACATATTGGGTGTGTTATAAGTTTCTGAGGAAAGTGTCTGCATAAAGGTTAAGACACTTGAATTGTTTTCGTCATTTAAACTGAGAATAGGCTTTAGATTTATTATGTAAATTTCTACTATTTTTAAATAGTTTCGAATTGTTGATAAAAATAATGGAAAATAATTTAAATTTATTACAACATCAAAAACAATTCGAACATCAATGCAATCAATGCTCGAAACTTCACTTTTCCCAAGACTCAACCTTTTCAAAAATGAACAACAAAAGGGCTTGCCTTTACCCTTGACACAATTTATTTTCTCCTATTACTGTTTATTGCCGATGACTAAAAAACAATAAATGATTTTAAAAATAGCCTTGCCCATTACCTTGGCCATAACAATACTGTAATTTATCTAAACCCATTTTCTACCATAAGTTGTTAGCTGTTTTGCTGGATTATCCTCTATGTGTAATATATAAAAGTCCTCGGACTGAGGCAATTAAATAAATTGAGGTCACAGAAAATAGGCAGTTCTTAATAATTAACGAGATTTAAATGACCTCGTTCATCGATTGTTATTTGTAAATACGCAAATTATCGGAACATTTTACCTTGAGCATTTTCTACAGAAGGTGAAAGCTAACCTAATCGAGTAACACATACTCTCTTGCCATAACCTGTTGCATTAATGGGACTGTCCTTAATATATGAGGCGTTAAATTGACATGAAAATTAATATTTCTGATACAAGTATAAAAATGGCATCTTTATAGCAAAACAAAAATGAAAAGCTTAACGCAGTTGCCTAGAGGATCGTAAAATATTTTAATATTTTTCCAAAATTTGATTATTACTGATAAATGGAAGAAATAGCCTAGAAGTCGTTCGTTGTTCCTTTCACACGTTTGTGTCTCTTTCGCACTCATTGGTGTAAAGGTTATAACACTAAAGATTATTTTTGTGTTATTTCTTTCGGAGAGACTGGGGTTGAAATAAGATGTGAACAGCTACTTTATTCTAAAGTTTAATTCAATGAAATAAAAATTCCTTTTTTTTTATATATATATAAATCCACGTATGAAAGCAGTCTTAATATCCACTTAAGCTACTTAACAAAAGAGAACTTATCTTAACTCGGGTGTTACCTGGTACCAGGTCGACCATAATCCCGTTGGCACGTATCCTCCAAATATCGTTTTCCATTTTTACTATTGTAACTTTACTTCAATTTTGCTGCTAGCTAAGTAGCGAGATCTTATTGAAACTCGGCTCCCCTTGTTTTACAGCATCCTGTTCACCACTCGCATGGACTGTCCTTGGTATTCCACTTTGCTTCTTTTGAACAGGCTTCTCTTATAGATTTTCTCCTTCCTTCAGCTTACAAATTTTTCGCCGATGTTGTTCCTTTCAGGATGAGTTCTTTACTCTTTTTATTCTGGAATACCTGGAGATAAAACCATTTATACACGTTTCCCTTTTACTTCCTTTCTTATTATTTTTATTAATTTATTTCTATCTCCACTCTTAATTAGACTTAATTTTGGAGTTCGTGATGTGTTCACGTATGAATCTTGATCACACAAAGTGGAATCAAATAAAATTTACTACAATACTACTACTACTATAAAATAATAATCGGTCAATGATGGAGAACAGAAAAATTTTAAGAACTTCTAAATCAAATCATAAATACAAGAGGAAAAAAACAACCGCCTCGTCCGGGGTATGAAACCGGGACCTTCCGCTTGCCGGGGGACTGCTCTTACCACTGAGCTAACGAGACAAATGATTTTCCCTCTTGCATTTTTTAGTTTGCAACTAGCCTACTAAGCCACGTTTGCTTTCATGGCTTTCATTATGATGGTACGGGCGGAATGAAAAAAAAAGGACAAAAAAACTGTCCAAAAATTTTAATAAAAGTAAAATCCGTGAACAAGATTTTTGTAAAGTCCATGTTCCTAAAATGGAAAATAATAACAAATATCTGCAAATATTTATAAAAAAACGTAAATTTCAATACAATTCAATTATTTACAAAAAACTTGCAAATTATTGAAAAACATTCAAACCTCAGTTTAAATCACGAATAAATATCCAAGAATAAATCAATGAATAAAAGCTCATCATTTTTCTTTCTATTCTAGCAAAAATTTCTCGGAAATAAGTGAAATTACCCCTTCGCCGCCGTCTAGTAAGTTTATTGTACAACAAGCATTCCCAGCTTCATTACGTACCTAAATAAGTGTCTTGGATTGGTTGGTTGATAACATGGAAGTTACGGGACATACGACATCTTCTGAGAATAGCGGACATTACTGACTACTACGAACTTTATAATCAATGCTTAAGGCGAGAGGTGCTGTCGCCTGTTTTTAAATTTGATGGACCTCAGGTTGTGTGTCCTAGAAAAAAAAAGCTCTATGATGATTTTAACAATCAGTTTACAAATAATAACCGTGATTCTGGGTATATTAGAGTACAAATAGGTCATGAATGTCCAAGAAGAAGAAATTTCAAGATGTTGTTGTCATACAAAGGTCTAAGATGTCTACGGATGTTTTAAATAATTTTTCCATTAACTACAAGCAGAATCGAAGTCCGATTTGGATATTGAATTTTTTCGTAGATGATACCATAAATAGAGATTTTGGCTTCTGCAGATTCAATAGTCCTTATACAATATGGTATGGAGGATGATATACATATGTCCGGTCCATCAAAATAATCATTTTGTAACAATACAAATATATACATATAAAGAGATCTGTACATAAAAACGTACACCTTGCTCTGAGAAAATGTTAGAGCAACAAGGTTTGCGAACAGTGTGGAGCTTACAACGTCAAGTAACTGCATTACATATTTCCATTAAAACTAAGGAAGCAATATTTTAAATTGTGGTTTTGAAATTATCGAAATAACAGCAATATTGATGAGAAAACATACTTTCAAGATGGATAAATTTCAAATACTTCATTCAGTTACATATGTTTTATCCTGAATAATGTTCCTTAAACCCCAGGTTTTCGAGTACCCGGCTCTTATCCGGATACACGGGTTCCACGGGAAGGAATCGAGTAACCTGGGTACCCGATTCTTTGGAATCGGGTTATTAGGAATCGATTCCTTAGAATCGGGTATTGAAAAATAATTTGGTTAATTAATATGAAAAATCAAACAAAGCGCGATTCGGGTAGCAGAATAAGATTCTTTTATAGTCATTGAATTCACGAATTCAGTAATGTACCGGAGTATTAAAAACTTAAGAACCGATTGTACCCGGGTATCCGAAATAGAGATTCGATTATACCCGGATACCCAGTACCCGGATACCCGAGTAAATTTTGAATCGATAATCTTGACATTGAGTACCCGGATACCCGATTCCACTTAAGCCCGTGTACAAACCGGATCATTAACCTGAAGACCTTTCTGTCCGACGAAATAAGCTTTCCTTAATCATTATTAAATTTAGAATCGATAATCCTAACCGAATCTATAAATTCTCAATCAATATCAGAAATTGGTGTTGTTTATTGAGAATTTCCCCACCAGTTGATTCATGAGTGATTTATGTTTAAATTATTTCTGCTTCCATATTTCGTTTATTTTTCCGCTGAATTTTCAAATCTCAGACCTTTCCTTTCTGTTGTACGATCAAACGTTATTAAAATGAAATCAAAACATTGATTATAGCATGGAAGAATCAGCCGAGGAAAATGTTTATTTGAACTTTTCATCCGAACAATGACCTGATGAAAGTCTATCAGAATAAATTAAAATGCCTTTCGGCAAGCAAATAACTCACATTAAAGAAGCCAGAAGCCGATACCGGGAAATTCAGGCAATAAATTCCATTGTCTTCGGCAGTATTTTCACCACGATTTAATTAGAAACGGTCCAAACAATGAGTAATTACTTGAAAGGAAAATACCAAACAAATGCAAAAATATCCCAGGATAAGGAGTCGTTGTTAGCCATTTTCGTCCTTACAAATCAAATAAATACTCCGTGAGAGTTGCTTTCTGTGGCGGCTATATAGGGTGTCCTTTTAACACAGTGTAAACAGGCCCATTATAAGTAGAAAAGCTTCCATTAAATAGTAAATGGAGATGCTATAAATAACCGCCCGGAACACGATAAATCTGAAGATGATGTGGACCTCATGCATAAGTCCAAGCAAGCCTCCGTACGTGCGGAGCACATCAGATCCATTACAGTAGTTAGATTTCTAGAGAAACTTCACGTAGTGGGTATACACCTAGACTGTCTCCCATAAACATATCTCAGCTGTGAGTGGGCAAGTTGTGCGTCCCCATAATGTCCCTGAACTCGTCAACATTGCTCTTGCATTGCTCGGTTCATGAATCTTGCTGGTAATCTATGTACGTACCCCTCATTCATGGGGTAGCTTTTGCGGAGGAGCTATGTGAAAAGTGTTTTTCATTTGAAAATGGTGTAAAAGAGTTGAGGGGTGTCTGATGACAAAAACACTTTCCTTCGAATGTAAACCGCATTTAAAGTTTAAATTGAAATTCTCAATTTCGTTTAACTTTCCTAACTCACTCCGGAGGTTGCTTGAATTGATTGCCGCTCAAGATTGATACGGTGATGTTGATGGAAAGGACTTCATTACTGCTTTTTGGAATCGTCTGCTTACAACGTCGTCGTAAAGCGTAAATAATTCCATTAAGAGATCTGAAAAATATTTTCGTAGATTGATGTTTTGAATATTTGTCAAGAGTCTCTTTATATTCATATTTTGCTATTTTTGATATTGATTGTCGGTACACGAGTGAAAACGAGGCACTTTAAACATTTTGAACGATGGAACGCTGCTAGACTTTCACTTGTGTGAGCATAAACATATTTTGGTGTGGAGTTGTTGCTGGTTTACGAAATTTGCGAAAAATTTATATTGGCGCGATATGAAAGTGGTTAAACGATAAAAGAATTTTCCTAACTTTTACAACTTTGAAAGTGGTATTTTATGGCGATCACCAGAAATCAAAACTGCAGTTCGTCTGATAGCTAGTTTTTATGTTAGAGAATGCAATTTAGCTGTGATGCTGGAAACTGTATCTATTTACATTAAATTTATTTAGATTGATCTTGGTGGCTAGGATTATTGGATAAGGTGCACTTGCTTATTGTTGACAAGTTGACATTTTGTACTTGCCCATTCGTACTGACATGTATATAAATGGACTGGCTGATTTCCTGTATCATGTGGCACCAGTTGTCATTTCAGAAAGTATGCTCTCACTGTCAATCCTACCAACTGTCGTTATTTTTAAATTATTTGGGAATTTACTTATATATGCATGTCAGTGGGATTTATCAAATTTACCACAAAAATATTTGGGACTATTTGCATTGTTAAATTGTAATTATTAGCCAAAGGAAATGTTTTTCACAAGCCTGTTTTGGTTGGTAAGTTTTGATTACCCAATTGTCAGTTTGGGAAATACAGCTGAACTTCAAGGAATTTCACGTTCGCAATCGTTACAGTTCAGTGGGAAAGTATGCTCTCACGTAAAGAGACAGGAATATGAAAGTGGTGTTATTTGCTTTCACGAACTTTTGGTTCAACGAGCAGTCCATTTATATACATGTCAATGCTCATATTATTTATACACTTCATACGCATACTGTCTCCATAAATAATTCTCATTGTCATAAAATTTATTTCTATTTTTTTTCCTATTATCAAATCAAATTTATTCAAATAAATCATGTTGCAGCAATTGGGTACCAACGTGACTAAACTTCTGGTAAACTAACTGGATGCCGTTATCGTATGTAACATCATCCCGAAGCTAAATCTCTGCCTAGAAGTTTGAGAAACATGCATGCATGGGTAGCAACAACTGTTTGTTAGATCCCCAAGGAAAATTCACTAAAGTTAAGGCCGGACCGAAACATAATGCTAGCTTTTCCAACCTCGACCTCAGTATAACTTTAAGAACTTCAACCTGATGAGCCTTGCAAACTTTTGCAGCTCATAATACGAACTTTGACAACTTCTGTATGATAGCAGTTAATTGGGCGATTGGCTTGAAAATTGAAATTATTTTGTAATAATTTACTACAGCATGAATAACTTTTCATGTTAAATATATTTCCCAAACTTTTTTCCAATAAATTTCCCGTACACTTTTCCCGTAAACAATGCTGGCATCAATTGATTACAAAAATTAACTGTCAAAGCTGACAAAGTTCCAGTAGAGTAGAAAGTAGACCTACTCGAGTTCAACCTCAACCTGGCCGGCCTCACCAACTTTCCCATTGGGACCTTGATAACCTGATCTCATATATTCTACAGAACTGTCAAAGTTGGTAAGGTAGGCCAGGTTGGAAAAGCCAGCACTGTGTTTCACGCTTTAGCCTTTTTAGCAGAAATTAAATAAAAAGTGTATGAAATATATTTTTCTGAAGACCAAAAAATCCATAAAGAAATTTTTGGGAGTATAGGTACTGTGTTTAAAGTGTTTCGATCAGCAGTAACAGGGCGATCTCATCAGGACACCAATGAACCTTGACACTGCCTGCTATCTACACTAGAGTGAACTCAGATGCCAATAAGTTGCTGATGGATATATATAGATTAATAAAAAATCTGTATGTGAATAATTTTAAGGAAAATTTGTTGTCTTCAAAAACAAAATGTTTTTCGGGCATCTCATTTCTAACTAATAAGTGGGAAGTGGTAAGAGTTTTTTAATCTTTCGAGACCCGTATAAAATACGAGACTACGGGCAATTCTCAACCTATTGCATATGAGCAGAGAAAATTGAGAAACAAGTACCGAGTTACTGTCAGTTTCTTTATGGGATTTTTGGTCTTCGGGCTTTAGGCCAGAAATTGACAGCATTTCGGTACTTGTTTTTTAAAACTCATTACCACTTCCCGAAATAAATTTTTTTAACTTTCCATAATTAAACACCGGTGCATATATGATACCATATTTTAGGCAGCAATAACACATACATATATAGCAAGCCGATATGATTGCTTTAAAATTTGGGTTTGCGTAGGGGAAGGGAGGGTATCATGACGAGTCGGTCAAAATGACGAATCGTTAGTTACATGGGATTGCCAGCCGATGGCACAAGTTCTGTTATTTATACAAAATGAAGTTGGCTCCGTTTGCATGGTTAAGGGGAAACTATCATCAGCAACCATCTATTATTCATGCAATAGCGTCTCGTGTGTTTACATGGGAGTTCATTGTAAAATTATGTTCGTAAAAGTTTCGTTATCATCAAATTTGGTAAGTCTTTGAATTTCCCGCTAAAGTGTGTTCTTAAATTATATGCTATTTGTTACTTGATTTAATAAAGCAAATTTCAAATATAATTTATTGCAATATTTTTTACCATTTTAATTTATAAATGGTCGTTTCGGGTTGGCGAATTCAACAGGCCGGCAAGATGACGAACTCCTTATCTCACCCAAATCGTTCACAAATATTGCTGTGACCATTTGTATTGAAATTGTATTGAAATTATATGGGAGAAGACGAGAACAAGAATTTTGTAGCGGCGGAACTTTGAGTGATCTGTAATGACACTAGTAAAACTGAGATGTTGTATTTCTGTTCAATATGTCGTAAATGGGTCCACGCCACATGTAGTTAGGCCACTCCGGCAGAAGCAAACTGCACAGCCTATATATGCGAATGGATTTTGTTTTTCATTTCATTTGTCCTGCGTCATCTTAACCGCAAGTGAAGATAAGATGACGAATTTGACATGAAGTCAAACAAATGAAATAGCGATGCTAAGTTTTTAATTTATGAAAATCAGAAAATTAGTTTGTTAAAAGTAAACCTATTAACGATTTATCTAAATAAATAACTAAAACTTTAGGCCAAAACTATGAGGATATAAAAATAATCAAAGCTTACTATCGTCATTTTACCCTCTCTTCCCCTACACGTTTAGGATATCCCCTAGTCACCTAATCATCATGAGCGTACTGATGATGATCTCATGATGATTTGTTGGATGAATGTAATGCTGATTTTTATTCTAGCACCGGGACTAATCTCATTTATATACTACTTCGCAATTGAATGATTGCTCAACACCACTTATCTCCCTTTCACTCGTACATTAGATGATAGATTCACTCGTACATTAGATGATAGATGGGTTGGCCAAGAAACTCATCAAGGCGCTCATTAAAAATGTTACTTGTCGTACAACCACATAATGTATGCTCACTTTCTTAAAAAGTTATGCTAGTTAACATAAAAGCCACTGCCCGCACCGGTACTTAAATTTTGTAAACGGATGGCCGTTAGCTACAAGGGTCTTGTTCAAATGGAATCTTACCAGGGGCCGGATTCATTAACACGGAGAGCTGTGAAGTTGTGAAGATGAGAGCTCTTTTGACATTTAGCTATCCACTTGGAATTCTGTAACTTCGGGAATTTTTAGTGGGAATTGTCGGCTATTTTAGTTGCGGATAAGTAAGAAGAATATTTCTCAACTGACTGCATTGTATGTTTTTGTTTTGTTTTGTGGAGGTAGGCAGGTATCTAGAATTTTCAAATTAAATTATGGACGCACCGCATATCCTGGCTATGTTTACAAAAACAAATTATGGAAATCCTTGCAATACTTACAGAGAGATGATGATATCTCAAGTTACCCAATAAAAATTTTAAATTACGCGAAAATGCACGTTAAAGCTTGTGTGTAGGATGAAATCTCATCTGCACGTTGTCCCCTAATTAGAGGTGTAATTAGTTTTTGAGTACGATAAATGGTATTGGAGATAACTTCAAAGAAAATTAATCAGCCATTTTTAAAGTTGAAAAATGGAAATAAGTTCAACTCATCATTGCGAAGAATTGGTAAGTCGTAGAAATTTACTTCCTATGAGAGAAATTTGCATGACGGAATACCAGTGGATGTGATATTAAGAGGATACAATATATCTGGGGTTTATATGACCAAAGTCCAAAAAATCCGTTTTTCAGTAGTAAAAAGTGGGTTATGAAACTAAAACGATCCAAAACAAACTACACTGCACGATTATATTCTAATCCCTCTTTAATTTGGTACCAAACATGACGTCTTGGACAACCCACTACGATGGATTGTTCGAGCCCCGAGACCCATCCACAACAACCCCGCCTAGAAGTTGTTCACTATATATTTGTCTCTAGATCCTAAGTCCGTCGGAAAATCACAACAAAGTTAGGTGTCCATCTATATTGCGGCAAGGGAACTTACCGCCGAGATCCCACAAATCTGTAGATTACCGTTAATTAAAATAAAATATAGGCCATAACATAACACCCATGCATGCCTAATTATCAAAGTAATTCACTATTTTTTTTGTTTTTAATTGATTTTACAGATCTGAGACTTATTGTAACACCTGATATTTTAATTATTTTATTTTAAATTTCCATAAATCCGTTACCGTCTTTGTCCCGCACCATGCGGTCCCTTTCACCCCAATCATATTCGCCCCGAGCTCCCATTTTTTTGATTCTCCCGCTACTCCGGAAAAATTCGAAAAAAACTACCCTACATCCCTAAAATATTACCCTTATAAAAAAAAACAAATCTTTTTATCCCGAATTTACATGCACCTGAAATATAAAAACAAGTTCAAATTTCCTATAGAAAAAAAAGCCGATACCCTTTATCATCCCTGGCGATTCGCACTTCTTCGCACTTCTCACGTCCATAACCAAACAAGTATGTTAGAGAATCTCGAATGGAAAGTGAGGGAGTTTTAATCGGGGAAAATGAAAATTCTCATCTCCCAAACTCCCCAACAGAATCCGGGCCAAGGGTGCAAGTATTGGCAATACTAATTCGGATCTAGTGTCCAAATTGTGAGAAGGAAATTAAGGATCAGGCACTATTCGTCCCAATAGAGTTGAAAACGCTTCACTACAATTGCCTGAAGTAATGAAAAAAGCTGTCCTGTGTTTTTTACCATCAGCTAACTGACCATAGCATTTGGGAGTAATCTAAACTTATTCCCGTAATATAAAGATAATAATGTGGCAACAGTGGCGTTTACTTGCCATTATGTGGAACTTATTAATTTTGCTCAGTGCTGGTCCAACAGTGAAAAGAAAAGCCTGTGTCCATCCAACAACCTTCATGTATAAGAGAATATAATAAATATAAGGCGAGGTGGACCACCCATCAAAACATTTTCTGTGACCGAATTAGCATAAGCAGAAATAAATGCAAATGCTACTGCCAGCTTTTGATGTGGCCACTAAACGCATCTGTAAATAACTCATTTAAGCTTTGCAGACTCTCCTCTGATGGCCAGAGCAAAGGTAATTTAGATATTGTAGGATTCTTTCTGATTCTAGTCACTATATATATCTCGGTAGATATGCCAAATCACGCCAAGCAAGTTGATTGCCCGCTAAAAGCGATAAAAAGAAAAGAGCCGCAAATGAAATTTGATTAACTCCATTTTATGAAATGCTCTTAGAAATTTCAAAATAATCTTGTACTGTTTTTATTTTTATTTCAACAATCATCATGCTGGCATGCAAAATGTGCATACATCCGTTTTCCGGTTAATTAAAAATAACAAAAACAAAAAGGATTATAGCAGATTTGGATTACGTGAACCTGCAACAACCAATAAAAATCCAAAAATAAGTTTTTCCTCCAGAAGAATTAATTTAGTTCCGAAAAGGCTAAATAAAAGTCCAACAAATGTCGACACATATTCGAATTTCGAAAAGTACTTTACGACTGCCTATGTTTATAGCTACTTGTTGGCTCATTGGCTTCTCAATTATTGACGAGCAATTTAATGGGAAATTTTATGAGAAATCTGACCCCATATTTGTTTAGATGTAATCGTATCTATGCAAGTACTTCCATTGTTGGAGAATAGAGGAATTTTAAGAATTTTAAGAACTTTTATTTTTAACGATTCTCTATCTCAGACCGATACTAATAAGTGTAGGTTCAATTCCCGTCCAGGAAAGATAAGCTTTCGTTACTCTACGCAGATACCTGTAACGCCTGCGAAAGTCCTTGCTAGTTGCTGATTCTGGTCTGGAAATATTGCAAAATGTACGAATCGCAAAATGGCCGACATTTTGAAGGCAGATGCGGATTATATTTATTTATAAATATTTATACCCCTTAGGTCTGATTCCATTCTGGGTATCAGACACGGTTCTGTCGATCGTAAAAAAAAAATAGTCACAGAAAAATCCTTAAAAAAATATTATCTAACCTCTCCCATACTATAACTACTTAAAAATGTTCATGACTGTGAAAACATCTGTTTTTTATAGATGTAGCAATCTCATCTCTTTACCTAGACATGTTTAAAAAAAAAAAAAAAAGCAGAGGTGCCACAAAGGTGTCACAATAGAACAGGCATTAACGAGAGCATCGCCTGGCATCCTGCTTAAACCGATATAGAGCTCGATGGATTTTATCTAACGTATTTAATCGATTTCTATGGTACGTGCTCAAGTCGACCACTTGTCTGTTCACCCATTCCCCAATGGGACTTCATAGAGTTATCTGGAAAAAATAAACTAATCCTGACAAACGACAGGAGATGAATTCAGTAAAAATGGGACGTGACCCAGGCACAATTCGCTTTATCAATGTCCAAAAGAAGAAGGGTTTACGCTATCAGTGTCGTCCTCTGAATTAAATTTTTTTCCAGCAATTTGGTGCTGTGGTGTAATGGTGCTTTTTCATAGTGAAGCAAAAATCCTTCAAACAGTTTCATGTGATGGTAAAATAAGTTTTCCTTGTGTTCCGACAATGCGAGCATGTTGGCAATTTTATTGGTCTTGTCTAGACGATAAAGATGGCAATACGATCAATGTGGGACAAGTGGTATTCCATGTTATCTGCAATTCATTCAAATTTTTGGTAGGTATTTGGATCTGATAGGTTAATAGTGATGATGGATGGTGAAAGGCAATGGATTGAATGAGATATGAAAGCTTTCACTTTTAACTTGACAGATTATACTTATAAAAAATAACTTCAAATTGTTTTACTACTGTCATCTAGTTTTGACTAGAAGTACTAAACTCTTTTGATATTTATGGAGTGTTCAGGAAGTAAAAAGATAGTAACGGATCACATGAACACATTTCTTTTATTATGTACAAGCTAAATTTGCCCATGCTTATTAACAGTTTGTAAATTTTTCTAATTGATTTTAACTTTACCAAATTTTTTTAATTTAATTTTTTAAATTATTTAACTTTTTTTTAAAAAAATTTTATTTATTTTTTAAATATATTTTTCATTAAAAAAAAAAGCATGCTGGGATTCGTCCGCATTACAGACAGAGGCTGAGCCTTTCTGTATATTTAATATTATTCTGTCAAATTGGACGTAAAAAAAAAAAACAAATAAATCTTTACTATTGGGTAAGTTCGGGTAAAATTGCCAACATCGATAAATCTATGGCCTGAGCCTGCACGAGGACACTGGCTTGCACAATATACCATGTTAGTTTGCTCCAGGCTTTATGTAGTAAAGAAGACCATACTCACTTTGTTTAGTTAACTCTTACAAGATTTGTGGTATAAGTACCAAAATTGTTGTATATGATTTGGCACAGTGGTATTCAAATTGTACCATCAAAAACACATCTCTCCGATGCTGTATGAGTGCTTAAAAAACGTGCCGCTTGCCTTAGAATATAACTGATTGTGTTTTCAAGTTTATGCATGATTGAACCTGTCTCATATCTGTCGTTGGAATGAAGACATGTACTAAAATTTTTATTAGACTCAGAACGTATTAGTGGTGCATTGAAAGAGTTTGAGTAAAATAACAATGAAAATAATTTTGTGTTATTAATATAATAATCAACAACAATTTTGGTAAGTACTTTACTGAAGTATCAAAAACGAGAAGCGTTACTAATTCTGCTCACCAACCTATACGGCGTACCCAAAGGATATATGCAAATTCTAGCACAGAATGGATATGTACTATCTGTTAACTACCTTTATTTTTATCAAAAACAAAAGCATGCTTTCAGGATTATCATAATGAGGGAAAATTAAAAAAAAAACAACATATTTGAGAAAAAAGTTGCAATTATAAATTTTTTGGTTACAGGTCTAGCGGTACATATGGTATACCACCCACCCAAGGGACACCTAAACTTGACAAGGGGACTCTTTTATGATTTTTCATAATATTTTGGGTTTTCTTAAACCAAAAATTTTCAAGTTTCATTTGGGTTAAAAATAGGTGAATTTGCTGTGTCTGTAAGAGCTAAGTGAGCTTTTTTGCCAGAGTAGAAATTATGTTTCTAAAAATTGAACTCAAGCATAAAAATATGTCTTATGTTGAAACAAATATGAAAATATGAAAGGATAAAAGCTATTTACACTATGAGTAAAAAATGTTTTCTATAAAAAAATAAAAATAAAAAACAAAAAAGTTAGGGACCATCTCTGTGGTAGTGTCAAAATATGCACTTTACAATCTCTGATAATCTTTGCCCATTTGCATCTTTCTATACAGCCGCGTCGGAAAGCAAAAGTTATAAAATATTCAAGGTTAACTTATTTTAATTTATTAACCCTTGTTTATACAAATTTCAATGCAGGTTTGAATTTTTTCGTTTTTAGTGTTTTGTAAATATATTCAATAATTCCCAAAAGCTAACCATCTTGCTCGGACTTACCCTATCTATTTGAAATGCTTTGTCATAAAGACCGAAAATTGTGTACACGACATTTCTGTAATATCCAATTTTAAACAGTTTCAATAATGGCCAAAATTGGACAACTTTTTTTTCACTTCTTCCACTATTTCTAGATACGTGAAATTAAAAATAATTATATAAAATTCTATAATTTGATTTCAAAAATAAGCAAAATCGATGAATTGCTTAATAAAGTTGTCATATGAAAATTCCAACTTGGCATGTATAATTAGGCACATGAAACAGACTCCTGCACTACCACAAGAAAGGCCTAACTTAGTCCTAACATTCTAAAATAATTGCTGTGTTTTTATGTGAAACTGATAAAGGTTTGATTTGAATAGCTCCTGCGCCATAGACTACAATTCATATAGAAAAATTGTCTTCTGATAATCTTAAGCTTTCTTTCTCATCTTCCAACCATAATAAAATGTTTATATATTTCCTAATAAAATTATTTAAAAAAATGTATCTTAACTAAATGACTACGATTCTCCAAAAAAAAAATTTCAACTGAGTAATAATTGCATATGAGAGTTTACTGTGGTTCGATGAATTCGATTCAATCGGCCTAGGGACTCGGACTATGGCCGCACATATACTATTGCAATTATTACTCAGCTGAGGGTTATTGAGCGCAAAATGGTAAGGTTAATTTTAATCAAAACTATTTCACCATTTTTTTAAGTAAGTGTAGCCTTTGGGAAGGTAAGGAGACAAATTTGAAATTACTGGAAGTCAATTATTCTGTGTGGTTATTAGTTTAGGCTTTATGGCATATATAAAATCGATGTCTAATCACTTTTCCAAAAGAATTAATATAAAACATTTTAGAGATTTGGAGTAGCACGCACACATATAGATTTCTTTTTCATGGCTTGGGAAGTATTTCTCGTATTTCCATCATACGAAACAACTCCTCACAATTTTACATTCGCTATACACACAAAATCATATCAATAATTCCCTTTTATAAATTCCGCAATCATTCTATTGTACGTTTTTAAATTTTTCACAATTTCACTTCATTTGGTAGGCTATCATAATACATGAAAGTGTATCCTTAATTTCTTATACATTGACATATACTGCGCGTAATTTACTTCGTTCCAGTCAGTCAAAAATTGTTTTTATTTTTTAAACTATAAATTTGACAATCAGACACAGGGCCCGCATAAAAAATACTTCGGTAGAAATTCATTTTTGCAATAAAACCCTAACCCGCCATATACAGGGTGTCCTGTAAGTCGACGTCAAGCCGGAATCGGGTGATAGACCAAATCATAATAGTTACCAGAAAAATATAAAAAAAAATCTAAGTCATGCATTTTTTTAAGTTAAAGACATTTCTTTTGTTTTCGAGAAAATGTACACCCTGTGACGGTTTTTTATCTCCTGTTGCTACAAATCTTTACTTTCTTTCAATTTTATTTTTCTTATGTAATCCCGAATAGTGCTTATGTAACCTGCTTCTTTGAATTCTAAGCCAACTGCTCCAAAATTTAACAAAAAGTTAGCATCTTTAACCTGAAAGCGTCACTATCTGTTTCACTCTCAGATCCCGGAACGACTCTCTGTCTCACTCAAACTAGAATCTTAAAGTTACGGTTTTAAGGCAAGCTTTGGGTACACTGGAATCATTTTTAGTAGGTAAAAAGATATTTTTCGAAACTGGGTTTCTTGAAGAAAAAACAAATTTTTTTTTCCCTAATGTAAGAAATAATGTAGCAAGTGTTATACAATTTTAGAATCCTTATTAAATACGTCAAATTTCAAAGTTACTTGCCAAACTGGTGTAGTACATTTTTTTTTTTTTCGGTGCCGTCAGTTAAGTTAGGCGAAGTATTAATTTTATAATCTTGGCTCGGCAAAATGTGACATTCTCTTCCAAGCTGGAGCAGTTGGCTTAGAATTTAAAGCAACAGGTTACATAAGCACTATTCGGGATTACATAAAAAAAAATTGAAACCAAGTAATGATTTGTAGCAACAGGAGCTAAAAAACCATCACAGGGTGTACATTTTCTCGAAAACAAAAGAAATGTCTATAATTTAAAAAATACATGACTTAGATTTTTTTAAATATTTTTCTGGTAACTGTTAGGATTTGGTCTATCACCCGATTCCGACTTGACGTCGACTTACGGGACACCCTGTATAAATATAGCATTTGACTCTTACGGGACATTGCGTTCAAACCAGACAGATCGACCTTATTGAAGCCATTGAAGTTTGAAAAATACATGGATGGATGGATTGAAATGAGTTTGAGATCCGAATTCGGTTCTTGGACCGTAGGCCACAATAAGGTTAATTGGTAACCCTTCAGACGTATGAGAAATTGGTCATAAGTTCCAACCAAACGCTCTAACAAAATTCGAAACTGGTGCCCAACCCTCTTTTTCGGCTTCATGTAGTTCTTCCAGGAGGTTTGAGCCAAGGAATCTGTAACGTTTTCCTGAATCAAAAGAAATGAGTCACCGTTTTGGATTCCACTCCGTATCCTCTGTATATCGGCTCTTCAACAAGCCGTATCCTATCTTGGTGACTCTGAGAAGAGAGTGTCCAGTGAAAAAAAACATTAAAGTTCTGAGAGTTGGCTTGTCTAGTTCCAGTAGCTTTTTCGTTAGATTTGGGTTGGACACGCCCGGAAGCTGCTTTGTATCTGAAGGATCATCCAACCAAAGGTGACTGTGTTGGCAGTCGGCCCATGTTAAGATATTAGAGATAAGGTATTTTAATGGGATCCTAATTATGGACGAGGATGCCTCCGAGGTTGCACCAGAACAAGCAAGTTCGTCCGCCTTTACATTCCTGTTGCTGAGACCAGGCAAACCAAAGTACCAGTACCCTGTTGTTCCTTGCTTTGAGCAAATCCCCAAAAGCCTTTCAAGTGCTTTTATTAAAAACTATATATTGAATTTGTGAGAAACTGATTTCAAGTACAAGGGACTAAAGAGCGGTTAAAGCAATATAAGCAGCATAATAAGTCAATACCTGCCCAATCATTTAGTGCAAAGGATTAGGTAGTTCATTCTGTGTACTCTTGAGTCACAATGTCACGTGTTGAAGCCAAAATCAGAGTATAGAGATACTAGATATAATTACTTGTGCGCAAACTGAAGAATTGCGGAGAAAATTGATATCAGGTAGATAATGTTCTAAAGTTTCGGTGAGAACACTAGAATTCTTCGATAGAATCTTCCTGAGCCGATAGGAAACATGATACTTCATCTATATGTCGTACTTTTTTGGCTCCTCAATAGACCTATTGTAGTCGTTACTACTTGTATTGTCTTCAGGTTCCGGTTTGCTTCGGCATTCTTTAATAGTCTCAGTCTGCTGTGACTGGTCAAGTTGATTCCCATCCTAAGACGTATAGACAGGATCCATCCCTGATATGGTAGGTGGAATCTCTTTAGCGGCTTCCTACAACGAACCTACGGAATTTGTTCGACTGGCGAATTTTAGTGTTTCAGATAAAACTTTAGTATTTAACGATCTGATGAGATATTTTGGTTTAAATCCTCCAGTTCGTCGACAAAGTTAGACGATTGCTTATATTTCAAACAAATAAATCAATAATAAATAATAAATTTGAATAAGGGTACATCGCGTTTGTGATATTGGTGCTGCTCATACTATATGGTAGGCGTTTAAGTCACATCATGTTGAAAAGTCGCACAGTAGAAAGAAGCCTTTACTCTACCTGCAATTGGCTGTTCTAGGTACTCGAACATAGGTTTTACATGCGAGTAAAACGGTGCTATGTATCACTTAGAGTACTCAGTGGAGATATTTCTGTAAAAAATAAAGGCCTTTAAAGTTGGTTAAAGGAAAAGTAAACTGTCAATACTTGGGGAATTTCGTAACAATGCCCCTGACTGTATAATTCTATTCTCTTTCTAATCATATTTAAATACTCAAGAATATGTACAAAAAACGCAAGATGAGAAAACAGATCAAGTGTCATGAGATAAGAACCTTTCTTATGCTTGCCACTTGCTGATTCGTATGGGAAAGAGTATTGCAGTTGCGCAAATTCAAAGTGGTACGAATTTTTTACCATAATCTTGAAAGCATATTTGCATTTACATGAAATGTTTTTGGAGTTTTGCAACAAGCCCATATCAAAACGTCGAGATGTACCATTTTTAAGCTTTCCTTGATTTCAAGTTCTAATGCGATCTGAACTATATACGATAACGAGTTTCACGCAATTCCGAACAGGCCCAATGCGAACCATTGCTAACTTAAGTGTTTACATCCCTGAACCACTTAAAGGAGAAATATTTTAATAGTACTCCCAGCAACTATGATAAATCATGGAGTGCAGTAAAATGTATCACAGGAAGCCAAATCTAATAGAGAGCTGTTGTTTTCCAGCCATTTTCGGCAAGGATCTAAAAGAACAGTAACTAAGGAAATTCATTATCACCATAGAGTAACGAAAATCCCTGCACTAGGAAAGGCTACACGGAGTTCGTCAGGCAAACAAGTTTATCGACACCTCTGGCGGAAAAACAAAAGAACTCCTACTTCTTAGAAGAACAGAGCTCAAAATGATTACTGAGCTCTTCTCATGGCATTGGTATCACCTAAGCAAGCTGGGATTGACTGAGACTTCATCTTGCCGTTTCTGCCTGGATGCTCCTGAAACCTCGGAGCACTTGCTCTGCAACTGCATTAGCTAGGCGGAGACTACTCCACCTCGAACATGCTTTTCCTCCACCAATCTGCGTGTGGAACCTCAATCCCATAGTGGTTCTATACTTTATTAACAGTCTGAACCTAGAAAGGGAGTAAATGCAACGGGGATTCACAATAGACCCTTCAGGTCGCAGTGATAACGAGGCTAACGCCTACCAACCCCTTCACAAATCTAATGTAATCACCATAGAGTGAAAAAGTATATTTTACTGGTACATACTTATCTAATTCTGATAGCCTTTAAACAAATATGAATATTACTCCTAAGGCTTATCGATTAGAAATCTGTGTACCATCGTATTTGCTTATGGATAGACGTGACAATGGATTTCAGAAGATGTCCACTATTGGTTCAATTTTACAGGATAAATATAAGACTGCGTGATAGATTGTCTCTTATAGCCTGTCCTACAAAATATCTCAAATTTTACAAGACTGTAATCCAGAAGAGTTGTCCTCGATAAAATTTAGTCAACATCAAAGCACCCAGCTTTTAAGGTCAGTATGCTAATTTTTCACTTTTCTATCATAATAATTGCAGCTACAAATGTGAAATTTCCAGTTTCCACTAATTTAGAAGGAATACAGGATGGGAAATGCTCATAACTCATCTTATCTACCCAATGAATATGGCTTGCTCGTAAGTGGAATATGAGAAATAATTGGGAAACCATTTGCTCTTCGATTACGTGCCTGTAATTCCTTATCAGCCAGAAAAATACAACAGGAAGGCCATATTTACCCATAAATCACTAAAGTGGGTGTAGGAACCAACAGAACAAGCACTCGGGACGGGAGTCGGGACAGCACAGGTACAGTCAGATATAGGAAAAAATGTCGAAGAGAAAAATAATGGCATCCCAGCCGGAAGTGCTATATGTGCCGCACTGGTTAATGATGTTTTCAGCAATGATAAAAATAAATTTATGAATTTTGACTCTACCGCGCTTTTAATGAAATCATGAAACCGGGAGTGTAATTTTACCGGGGAAAACGAGTAAAATATGCTGCGACAGTGATTTTGATTACGGGAGACCAATTTTCAGGGACGTGTTTCGCAACATAATCTTCTTTCCATTGACGTAGGCATGGAACATATACGTGTGTGTGTAACAAGGAGCTATTGCTGTTTAGTGTATATGAAAGGATAAATATTCAGCTATAAAACGCCTCCGAAAAAGTGAGATAATGCGAGTAGAATAATAATTTTCGGTTAGTTAGCTGGGAGGAGGAACCACATGCAATCAAGGAATTTTAAAAACTGATGTAGGACAAGTCGACTGAAGGTTTCTTTGTGGTTACCTTTTTCTATTTTTATAGCAAGCTCGGTAATTTCTAATCTATTTATAAATTTTTTGGTAGGAAATTATTATGTGCTCGAATAGTTTGTAGACTTCTTCAAAGGGGGCATTAGAGAATGGGACAGTATTAATAATTTATTTGAATTTATTTTCATATCATGGGGGCCTCAATTTAGGCTATTGTGACGCAATAATTCTTAGTTATTCTGGAATGTAGGTTAAAAGCTTAAATTTAAAACCAATACCATGAAATTATGAATTTTAGTATTTTACTTTTTTTACCGGAAGAGCAGAGTATCTACCTATTTAGTGTGGGTATAATACTTATTTAGCTAATCTGGTTGCAAGAAACCAATTAAATTACCGTCTATTAAAAGTCAAACATTCATTGAGAAAGTCCAGTTTTCTGTGATAGTGTTTCTATGAAGAACAGACTTTATAGATTTCACTACTAAAGTCGAAATATGGGGGTGCGTGAAAGAAGGAAGCTGTGACTTACAATGATGTTGACCCCAGCCCTGATATTACTCATGGTAAACATTCGTTTCACCAGGCAATTGAGTTTGGCTTTAGATGTTTTGTTCAACTGAATGCTGTTAATGTAATCGCGGGCAAGCCTTTCTCGAAATTTTCCGCAATTTTCCGCGTCCCCATTAAGCGCATCCACCGAGCAAAATACTTCGATCGCACCTACACAATCAAATTAAGTGGGATAGTGGTAAGTAGTCCCATATGAGTGATATTTGCCAAACAACGCATTAACTGCTTAATACATAGGCATTATAACTTAAAAAAAGTTGCCACCATCGTCCAAAAAACTCTAACTTACTTGTCAGACTTTGAACGACAAATAATCGAAGCTTGGTGAATGCTTGGAACAATTGGATAGACGCTGTTGGTCTAACCATCATTTTAAGGCAAGTAATACAATTTTCGACAGTCTGAAGGACACTGCTAATTTTGCAAGGTACTGATAATAAATTCCACATTGACTCTTATTCTATGGGTCTGAGTTCGAGCCATAATAATAGTCGAATGATTCTGCCCACAATGATTGTTCACTCTAAAGCCTTTAGAGTGCTGTAGGTCGACACCAACCTTTAGGAACTTTGTCAAGAACAGATAGAGATCTATTCATCTGCTTGATTTCTTTGAACGAAATATTACTTTTCGGTGAAAGTAGATTGGCTACGAAGTGCTTAAAAAGCCGAAAGAGAAAGACGAAGCCTCACCTGAACTGAACTAAAAGTTCTGTTATTTTATAAGATGCGATTGTAAACAGTTAATTTTTTAGTAATGTTTTGAACAATAATTTTACTCTATCTGCATAAAGTAGGGAGTTTAAACTAATTTAAATTAAATTGTCTGGTATATCTGGGAGCGTGGTAGTCATCTTTTCTTAAATATCAGACTGAACTGGCTGAGTTTTGGGTGCTAGAATTTCATCAGGTGTAGAGGTCGGGTTTTCCGGGCTGTTTTTCGGCAGTGGGCACAATTTGTTTACTGGTCTCTTCAGTGTACCCATTTATGTTTTCACGGTTGAAACTCGAACCAGCCCATCCTTGCCTGGATGAGTCTCTAAAATTCTTCCTAGTGACCGTCGGGATAGAGGTAACCTGTCATCTTTTAGTAGAACTACCTCTCCAGGCTGAAGGTTGTGCTTAATTGTGGTCCACTTTGGTATTTGTTGGAGATGACAGGCAAAATGGTCTCATACAATTGTATGGTCTCATAACAGCTGGACGCGTTCTGCCTTATTCGACTTGACCATTTCGTTGCTTCATAGTACTCACTACCAACTGTTCAGATTGATTCCTGTGCCAACATCATATCAAGGAAAATTTGTGTTTATTGAACCGTCATCCGGCCACTTAATTGCGAGCTTACATAAAAATCAGAATTACCCACTGACACAAGACGAACTTCAAACATGTACCAGCCTCCCAGAAGAGACGTATCTAAGTAAACAAAGGCATCCGATTTACAATCTTCAATCCAATGCGAGTCATTGCGAAATGAGTTTTTTGAATCATCAATCCACCTTATCTCCAGACTACAGGATACGAATTGTGGAACCTTCAAAAATTTAGATTCAATTACATCATTCAAATAGTTGGATTTATGTGCTGGACAAGGAGTATGTTTTTAATATAGTATGTGGCAAGCAAGTAATGAAAACTTGCAGGAGACGGGATTTTAAAACTACAGTCAAATTGTGTCATCAAGCAACGATCCATGGTTATAAGCTCACATAACATCTACACTACTGAGGTCATCGCGTCATTGATACCCCTCACAAACCTAACTATTCAACTGACAGAGAACAACGCCGCTGTGAACAAGGGCATCATGAAGTCCGAATCAATGTGAAGGTTTGATACAAGAGATTCCACCATGATCTGTAAAGCTATAGATGATCTGAAGCTTCAAGAACATCTACCGGTGGAAATATCTCCACACAATATTCATCATTACACCATTAGTTACCTGATAGTCATCGCAGCCATTGGGACAACTGGCTACTTCACCTACAGGCGATTCCTTCACGCACTTCCGCGGGTAAGAAGAAAAAACCACTGGCGGCACCAAGGCTCACCACTCCAGCATCTACCGACTCTGTGTTGCAATGCACCACGGAGGGGGAGGATGTATAAAAAGCTTACATATCGCAAATGTGTAAGCCTATACATGCTAAAAGCAAAAGTTTATATTTTCCTAAGGTATTTCGTATTTTCATAATTTCATTTACATTCACATCTTGTCTGGAATTTATTTGTAGAACGTTCAGAAATATTTTCCTCTACCTCAAATTCCTACATTATCTAAAGGTACACGTCGCATTACATTTCAGTCTGCTGCCATGTCAGCAATTTTATCGTGAGAACGCAAAATCTCCTACAAATGAGAATACGAAGTACTGCAGGTAACTAGTGATATAAATAGAGTAATTATCATCATAAGGGCAGTTATAAATTAGAAGTACAATTAAGAGTGTCCCCCACCACACCAGTGGTAAGACCTCTTAACTTGTACCAAAATAAAGTCAACGCTTTCAAAGGTTTTTAGTTGTCTGATTCATCACGTCTCGTGCAAAAAACAATTTTAATAAAAATAATTTGTTTAGAATTAAGAATATTATAGAGAAGTATTAATAATCGTTAAAATTGTCTGTGACTTGGGTGTGAAATGTGAAGAAAGATTGAATTTCGTCTCCCATATAAACTTCATGGTATCAAAGAGTAGTTCTATGCTGGGCTTTACAAAACCTTGGTCTCGAGAGTTCTCGAATCCCACCATTATATTGCATTTGTACACTTGCTTTGTAAGACCACTTCTTGAATACGCTAGCCAGGTCTGGTCTCCATTTTACGGTATACACATCGACCGTATCGAGTCTGTTCAGCGGAACTTCTTACGATTTGCTCTCAGGCACCTACCCTGGAATAATTCATTAATTCTTCCACCCTATGAGGATCGCTTGAAGCTTTTAAATACGCACTCGCTAGAGAAACGTCGTATGGTTGCCGATATAACGTTTGTGCATCAACTCTTAAACGGGAATATTGATTCTCCATTTTTAATTAACAAAATTTCTTTCCATGATAGTAGGCACAATTTTAGAAGGCTACCTTTGTTTTATGTTCAGTCCTCAAGGTCTAACTTTGGAATGAATGAATCTGTTAATCACAGCTGTATTAATGTTAATAATACGGCTGAGCAATTTGTTCTCGATGTTTCTAAGCATGTTTTAAAAAAACGTTTACATAATATTTAATCTATTTTGTTTAATGTTTTGTGCATGTAATTTCATCTGGTGTTTGTTTTATGTTTAGTGTAACATACTAATACTAACACCGACTGCATGTATTGTTGATCGTTTATTTATTAAACGTGTCCATGCACCTAGCTTGTGTTAAGCTGGCTCTGATAGTCATATTATAACTAAACAAAGGTGGTGTGGTGTGGTGCAGGAAGGGGGCGACAAAGCCCTGGCCTCTAGCCCTATTTTATAATATTCTAGATACCGCAGCCCTTGCGGCTTGCATAATTTGGTCATCAAATAACTCTGGAAGCACTGTGAAAAGCCGAGCGGTCGTGCATTTGTTGGGTGAAAAATCATGCATTTCCCAAATTAGAAAATAAAAAAATAATTACTTTAAAGGCAGCAATGGAATGTATTTTAGGTGAGCCAAATAGACGAAAATTTAACTCCAGATGATTGTCCAGAACGAAATGTATCTGGGCGCATAAAACAAACAAGTGAATGCTATGTCTGCTACCAGCAGAGAAAAAAAAAACAAGAGCTGCTCACCAAGTATGCATCAAATGAAAAAAGTCAGTACGCGCACAACAACACTTGACACAAACAAAGTGTGCACATGAAGTCTGTTATGCAGTTCCATTCTCAGTACGGTTATCATCCCAACGCTGATATTTTTCACTAGTTTTAATTATTTTTTCTACTTTTTGCTATTTCTGTACATATAATAAAAAAAAAAAAATGGTGTATTAAAATGTTTCACTCTTCTCGTTGCAAATACTCTAACGACAAACTTCAACATTCGAAAATTCCCATATAAATTGTATGTATCTACCCGGGTAGATACAATTTCAAATCCGTGTATAAAACGACGAAATTTAAAAACAAATATGAAGTGGTGCGAATAAAATGATTTCCTTTTTATTTTTTGAAATAAATTGAAAATTTAGACAATGAGTCAGAGGCGTTTTGAAATTCGATGAAATTTTCCTGAGTTATAAAGAAAATTAAATGGAAATATCTACCTGGACAGATATTGGTAAAGCGATGGTTAAAATAATTCTTAATCATGAATCCTAACATTTACTCAGTGAAGAACTAGTGCATTGCCCCATTGATAATTGTAAAAAAGTATTTAAAATTAAAACTTCTTTCCACCTTGAGAAATATAAAATATTTTCCGATGAGCAAAGACTTGTAAGTGAAGTTGAAATCGAGAGATACACCATCCTGGAGCCGGAACTTTTTTCAAATAAAATGGATTTTCCTATTCAAATGCTTGCAAAGGCATTGAAGAAAGACCTTTCATTGCTTTTTTTTTCAAGCTAAAGACCAAATTCAATGTATCAGAAGAAGTTATACAATTCTTTCTGAATGAGTTCCAAAATTTTCAGAATTAGATTTCAAGTGTACATGCGAATAAATTACTGAGTTTCAGTAAAAATAATAATCTTATGAACTGTCAAAATTGAAGCGACCCTAAACAATTTAGAAACATCTTGCAAGCGATTTAGAGGTGTTAACAACGAATTTTCTTATGTTATGTTACAGAAACTGATGCCAAGCCTTCTATCTATATTTTCGCGGACAGGAAACTTGTTAATTCGCAATCAAATAGCTTTAAAGAGAAATTTCTTCAAAATTTTTGTTTGTACTACAATTTAAATATTACATGTCCAGTGCAGATATCGCAGGCATATGAATTAGTAAAAATATTTTTCTTTGGGGGGTATTCTAGTCTAGAAATTCGAAAAAATCGATTTTTTTTATTTTCATATTTTCAAAGTTTAACTATTCAAGAATATGCTTACAAGAGGATTTTTCTAAATTCAAATTATTTTCGCGGATGCAGGTAATTTGCTGACGCGGCATCCAAAATGGCTCGGCCGGAACTAATCGTACAAAAGACGTTAGAGATTCTCCGTCTACCTGAATCCATATTTCTCAGTAAACCCTTTTGTTCCTTTATATATGTATATATATTGTAATACAATACCCCAAGGTGGCTTATATCTGTTATATTTAGTGTTCACTTGCATCCAGCTGCTAACAGTTGAATTCTAACTTCCAAACCACGTGGACGCATGTGCTGTGCGTGAAATAAAAATATTTTGAGTTCTACTGGACCGATTTACTTGAAATTTTTTTGAGAGTCTTCTTTATAGACTTGTGTATGTCCGGAACTAGCCGCATCCCCAAATTTCTATTTTTAAAAAATTCGAAAATGTCAAAAAAAAAGTGGTACAAAAATTGCTTTTTTTTCAGGCAGCGGCCATTTTGTGAATTTTTTTCAACTTTTCCCTAGTTCCAGACATAGCGACATTACTCTAGACTTATAACCTTTTATTTTTTATTTTTTTTTTTTTTTAGATTGCTAGGTGGGTTGGAATCGTGGGCATGATCACGCGCCAATTTCTTGAGGCCCCCCACTTCATCAGCTGCTAATTTTTGGAATTTTTTTTTAATTTTTTTATGTATTCTTGTAATGTTAATAAATAACTCATAAAAAAATGGATAGAAAAATATTGATTGCCTTTTTTTTACGGCACTTCAAATATCACCTAAAATTTGGGCCTCTAGACTAGAATACTGCCTTAAATACGGAGGCATCAAGAGGGTCCAAAAAATCAATTACAGCAATAGCAAAAGTAATTCGCCTAATTGGTAGAATACGAGAGAGCAGTGTATAAATTGCTTGTTAGCATTACTTAAAATTAATTAATTTTCTAAAAAATGATGTAACTGTGCCTAATTATATCTGAAAAGTTTTGTTTTTTAAAATCATCATCATTATAACTAAATATTTTGTAAGTTTAAATTTCCCCATGGATTCCAAATTTATTTGCGTTAAATTAAATTTGTTGTCAAATTTGATGATACTGTTTTTTTTTTCTGGACAAGAATTTATTTTAATTTAGATACATATGTTAGATATGAATTATCATCAAGCCATTTAAGTAGTTACCTAACATATTTTAAAATGAGTACATAAAATAAATATGTTTTGATTTCAAGCCTGGTTTCATTTTCGGCCTAGTGACATAATATAGACTGTTTGATTCTGAATTCAATTTAATATTTGATTTCAAATGGAATGACATTCCAAAAATATTAAAAATTGGCCAGATAAATGCTTTATTTGTGTCCATAAGTAATAACTGGTAACAACACCTCGAAATAAAACAAGCCTGTCGTTAATATGCCAGAAGTGAAATCAAATTGAAATTTTCATTTACCACACTCATAGGGAACACTTTCCGACAAATCAGTGTAATTTTACAATGCACAGGGTAAACAAATTCCTTACAACAATGTAATTTTGCATTGCTTATGGTACACGAATTCCATACAACATTGTAATTTTACATACAGCTGATAAACTCGTTGCAGTACAAAATGTATTTTTACACAGTCCATTTAATTTTAAATTAGAGTTGTAATTTTGTCAAATTTATTATTGGCAACAAATTGCCAATATTAAATGTTGTAAAAATTTAAAATTGTACACACATGCAGTTTATCGCCAGATGACGGGACTACGGACTTGTATACTGCATACAAATTGTACAAATTTCATTGTCAATCCATAATTTCAGTTCAGTTTGATAATTTCGTCAGATAATTGTGGTTTCTCATCATTCCCAGCATGGATAGAAGTGCAGCGTTTACTTCAATATTCATTGAAGTGTACAGGGAACATTCTGCACTACGAAAAGTAAAAGATGATTCTAATTCCGAAAGTTAAAAAAAAAAAGAGAGATTATAAGGAATTAATGGAATTTCGTAAAATTATAGACGAAATAAACTATTAATGATTTTATTAAGAAATTGGTCATTTCTTTCCCGGTGTGTTATTTGAAAGGTTTCTGTAAGTGCTTCTTGGGAAACTCCGGTTTAACAAAACAAAAATTAAAAAACAATGTCTCTTTTTAGGTTTTTTGTCTTTTTATTTTGTTACAAAAGGGCAACGTTTCGGACTTATGTCAGGCCCTATGGAACAATTATAAATGTTGAAAAGCTTTTTATTCTTAAATATTTGTAATTATTCTATAGCGCCTTATGATGGACCAAATCTAGGTCCGAAATGTTGCCCATTTATATGAAAATAAAAAAAGACAGAAAATATAAAAAGAGACATGGTTTTTTTAATTTTTGTTTTGTTTAACCGAAGTTTCCCAAGAAGGACTTAAAGAAACCTTTCGAAAAAAATTAACAAACTCATATTATGTGAGATGCCTTGTCTGCGAAGCAACCAATCTTTCATCCAGAACTGTTTTTTTCTCTTCACTAGTACTTCTGATAAAGGAATTATTATTTCTAGAGTAGCAAAATTCCTTTTTAAACAAAATCATTTTATAAATTCAACTGAATTGCATAATTGATAAACGTTAACAAACTATTTACGATTTGAACAGAAAACTGTAGGTTGTATGCTAATCGTCAGTTTATCTAAAGTTTTCTGTCTATCAAATTTCAAACATTATTTGATACTTGTGGTTGGACGAAAACAGATTTGGACTGAAAGATGCCATCTACTGTCTGCAACTACAGATAATATGTAAGTGAATGGCAGTCTTTATTATAGAAGGTCCGGAAAATTAAAAAATTATGAAAATTAAAAATGATTATATTTTGTACTTTTAATAATTGTGAAAAAATTGGAGTAGTTTTGAAAATTTTATATATTATAGCCCTTCGAATGTCCTACCCCATCTGAATACAAATTTGAAACCATCTACTATCTACGCACATTTTTCCAATTTACATAATAACGAATTTCGGTTTATAAAATTCATGGAAAAATGTTACTACCTGCCTTACTGCATAACCCAATACAAATTCTTTAAGTAGAGATAAGAACTAATTTTTTTCTTGGGAATTTACAAAAAAAAAATTTTCGTATTCACTAAAGTGACCAACAACTAAAAGTTTCAAATATTTGTATAAAATGTTTCACGCGATAAATTTTCTTAACTACCTACTTAACCCCAATCATTTTCGAGCAAATAATATTGCAAATAATTATAAATAGTTATAAATCTTCAAGTTTTTATTTCAAAGAATTTTAGGACTTAATTCAAAAAGTTAAAGTATCTATAAATGTTTTGGAAATTATTCGTTAGGGTATAAATATAATTTTTTCAAAGAAATAACTTCAAATTTATCAATAATTCGTTCAACTTTTGTTTTGCTGGAGTATTGAAAAATTAAAATTTTCTACTGACTCACACTGATTGATAAAATAAAAAAAAATTAATAATACATATAATAGTAATCACTAATCAAAACAAATAAAAATTCAACAAATAATCGCTAAAATTAAATTTGAACGATGGGAAATATTTTCAAATTTAAATTATATTCCTAATATATACTAGGAATTTCACAACAACAAAAATTATAACAGTTACGGCTCCTATAAAAATCCTATTGAATATTTTTTTCATACTCAAAAACAAGTTTAGTGTAAAAAAGGAGTAAATTCATAAAACCAAATATTTCTACATAAAGCCCAAGAACGAAATGCATTTGCAAAACTTTAGCCTGAAACACCTCAAAATTAACTTAGCTCCTCATTAAATTTCACGCTTTCATAATTAAATTTGCAAATTACTTGTATACCTGCTACTCAATGGGGGGGGGGGAGTCAATGTGGTTACAAGCTCATTTCATATTTTCATATAAATCGGATGTGAATTTCAATAATTAAAATTAAATGCATTTCCAGGGAAATGAATTTTAAAATAACAAAATAATACCCCATTCATTAATTAGGAACAGAAATCCGATGGAAAATTCATTACCGTTTCTGTTAAATTATTTAGTGCAATGAGATCTGATTTGTGTAAAATGATGGAAGCAATGACATCTCCCCTCAGTATGCATCTATCGATTGTTCCCTAATTAATTATTTATGCAAATATGTAAATTAACAAATCTCAATGGTAAATTGCCTTACTACTTAGCCCAGTTATATTGCGTATATTAAGCGCTTGAATGTTCTATACTGGACCATTTTTGAAATATATACATAAAATTATCCGTTTTGTCCCAAAGCGGATTGATTCCTATCCCTCAAGAAAAATGTAAATATCCACTCATTAATTAGGACACCTCCTGCGGTGTTCAAGGAGAATAGAAAATGAAATTTAAATGGAATACCTAAACAGAAAACCCTTTAGGCCGTTTATGATATCTACCTCTTTTACAGTGCCTATTTTATAGGTACTAGACAAACCACCGAGGAGACGGTTCTTTTGAAATTCCGAGCAGCTTAGTTTCGAAGCGATAAAATCTATTATAAAAAAAAAGGATAAAAATAAACAAACAATGAACGCACCACTGAAAAATTTGCCTCCCTCAATCCAATGTTGACCCAATTTCCAATCTGTTGTAACCCGTACCCAGAGCTCCTTAGACTTTCAATTTTGATGCCGCTCGTCAGAAGGAAGCATTTTACCACTCCTCTGAACTTTTTATATCACTTTCACTGCGAATGACGTTGATTCACTTAAGAAAAAATTTCTATGTTTTCGCACTTTGAATAGATGCCGTTCTCACGGGATATACGCGCAGATATCTTACGAGCATTCACTACATTTCGCTGGATCATCACATCCTTTTTATTGAAGGAGCACTTAGCTAGAAATGCACAAAACGCTTTTCCTTAAGTAAAGAGCACAGGAATTTTGAGTTGAGAAATTAACTAACTATATAACTACCCTCAAGCCGAAGACAGGACGAACCGCGTTACACTTCTTAAAGAATCCATCGGCAACGTACTATATGGACTTGGAACAGCCTTCCACCAGAGCACCACGGAATATAAGAAATCTTAAGATGTAGAAAGCTTGCAAACAGCTCGAGTTCAGCGGACTAACTGACTGACTGACTACTGGTTGCCTGTGAAATCAACAAAGCCACCAAGTGCCGTTCACATCTTCCACCACCTCCGTCCGACGATGGTAGAACCGACCGAAGCTCTTTAGGTAGGTTCTGACTGATTTTAGAGGAGGGCTGTGGAGGTTCTTCGACATCCACCCGGTATGTATTGGGAAATCGCTTTTGCGTAGACAACGGACGAGGCTTAAAAAGCGAAACTGCAAATGTACAGAGATAGCTTCAGTTCAATCGTTCCAGACTTCATGAAAGCTTTTCGAAGGGGTGGTTGGTAATGGCAACGGTGAAGGGTGCTTTCTGTAATGGAATGTTTGGACTCCACTTTCACTTGTGCAATACTTGCAATGCATTGCCCAGAAATAGGGTGGTTGACTGCGGTCAGGGGTGGTTCGTTCATTGGCGCCAACCACACTAGATATTCTGTTAGAAGATTGTGGTATGCTCTTGCTGGAGACACACAATATTGGAAAATTTGGGCACAGCATGAAATCAAATGCAGGAAGAGATTCTGAATGAATAAATTTTGTGGTACTACAATCCTGTATACAGTGGCTGACAAAAGTTTCTATAGAAAGTTGGTAATTTACAAAATGTGGTGGTAATGGTGGTAACTTTTTGGAATAGTTTCAAAGTTTTATTGAATCAATACATTATGTAACGGTTTATCACCGTTTGTTACTTAATCTAACTCAAATATTTACAACTGACAGGTGAAGCGGTGGCTTATTTTCTATAAAAAGGTTGTAATTAAATAGGTCTTAAAATAAATTTGTGAATCGAATATAACAAACGTAGTAAAAGTATTTAAAGGTAAGCTGGGTTCTACGATGAGAATTAGATGAAGCTGAAGGTAGTAGGTAGTTGCACGATAAGCGATTTTCTACAAGTGATCAGATATTCTACTGTACAAGAGAGCGGATTTTACAAGTGGGAAAGTACAATTTCATTTACTTCCGTTTCACGAAATTGCAAGTTCGTATTCAATAAGAGTTGGATATGTGAAATTCCATGTCAAAATCTACCACTACCAGTTAGTCCGCAATTAAAACGGATCGAATTTGGTTTCTTGGCAAGCTTGATTTTCTTTAAGCGGAAAATATTTTCTTTTAGTAAATAAGTGGGGGGAGAGTCGGATATAGAAGGCGCAAAAGAATAACAATAAACTTGCATCTACATATATTTTCAAGCTTCTGGAAAATCTTCACAGAAAAACCATCTATTTCATCTAGATATAAACTCTATGCAAAGTTTAGCAACATTTTACCCAGCAATACTGGCTTTTCTTCGGACTGCCGAGTCTAATACTTCGAGAATTTATCACCTGGACCCAATGCAATTCTACAACGTACTCGCAGCTTACGTTGACAAAATCTGACATCATCTGTTTACACTAAAAATGATATTTTGTGTGCCCGCAAAAATAATTCAGAAATTCCGTATAAAGTGATTAACCTAATTATTAACCCAAATTTTTAGCGCGTTATATATACAATGGTGGAAATTTACATTAAAACACTAATTTTTTTTTGATTTTTTCAATTAAATCTTCATTAAAATTAGAAATTTTTTTATATATTTATATCTATACTTCTTAAGAAATAAATAACAGGAAATAAATTTTCTTTTCAGTTGAATACATAAATAAAAATTGCAAGAAATTCAAAAAAAGCTTAAAATAAGGTGGAAATTTACATAAAAACACCATAAATATCTTCTTTAAAAATATAAAACAGATGCTATAAAAATAGTTTTTACTTTTTAGTAACCAGTAGAAGCTCCCATCTCTTTAATTAACTGGAAAATGAGTCGCGACATTGACTGGATCAACTTCTCTATTTCATTTTATGGAACCGACGACCATGTTTCTTTTATTGCATTTCTCAATTATTAATATTGTGAAATTGACGTCTATTGGAATAAACATGCGTTGCGATAATCCCCAAGGGATTCTAAATTAGATTAAGATTTGGACTCCTTGAAGGCCAGTCGAGTTTCGTGATTTGTTTTTGACCGAGCCACAGGCTAACTTTCTTCGCAGTGTGAATAGCGGCAGTGTCTTGCTGGAAAATGAAGTCCATGCCACAAATATCCTCAGCGCGCTCAACCATCACATCCCCTAACATCTCGATGTACCGTTCTGCGTTAATTTTCCGGGGAGCAAATGCAATTTCGGTTTTTCCACTAGCAGAAAATCCAGCCCAAATCATAACACTGCCCCACCAAATTGGAACTCATGCTCACCTCTTCCTGAAGCCACTGATTATGCCAATAATACTGAAAGCCATCTGGGGGCCTATTCTTGAATAACGAAGGTACATTTCGTATTCGTTATACTGTCAAAACTATTCGGAATCGGCACATGTAGTATTCTTGAAATCCGCATTCGTTATATACCGAACGGAAACCCTTCGTTATTTAACGAGTGGGTTCAGCCATTCGTTATGCCAAACGAAGAGTGAATCAGCTGGTATTTTACGGGTGATAATGGGAGACAAAAGATGTGCGAAAATGTCATATGCTCAAAAAACTAAAATAATTGAATTTTTAAAGGAAAACGCGAAACGGAAATTTGGTAAATACGATAACTTTTTCAGTTTAAAAGATGCCACGGAATTTTGGCAAAAGGTAGCATCAGTATTAAATTCCATAACCAGAGCGCAAAAGGACTGGAACAGTTGGAGAAAGCTATATGTATATAAATTCATATAATTGTTTTTTTTTTATATTATATTCAAAACAAGGTTAATAGAAAATTTCCAGAGTTGGCAGGATTTAAAATGTGTGCTGAAAGGAAAATCTGTGGCGGCAAAAAAAACATTTGCATGGCTCTGGTGGAGGTCCTGCAAAATTTATCCCGCGAAGTATTAAGAATGCAGGAATTGATTAATTCATTTTCCATAGATTCTTCAACAATTTCAGATGTAAACAATAATGACAATTTGAAGTTAGCCATTTGTAAAAAATTATATTCTAAAACATGAAACAGTTGCCAATATTCAATTTGTAAACTTATTTTCGTTTATGAAAAGAAATTTCGCCATTCTGTTGTCCAGCTTATATGGCTTTCAGCAAATTTTAACTTGGTTTCCTAATGTTCTGCCATTAGAGGGGGCTTTTTGACTCTTTTCTTGAATTCCATATTAGGATTTTCATTTAAAATTTGCCGCACCCATCGGCCTGTTACTGCAAGTTACGGCAAGTTTAATTTATTCAATATTTGTGATGAAAATAATTTATTTGTTGCTGGTTCAAGGACAATTGATCGAACTTGACGCGCTGTCAATTTTTTGTTTCGTTCGTGTTTCGAAGGTTTGCCATAAGTCCACAATCCTTATAAGCGACAATTGCGGCTCGTTCTTCGTCGCTTAAAACTTTGCCATGCGACATGTCTGTATTTTTCGAAAGATTCAAAAATTAAATAACTAAATATAATCAGAGATAATATTACTACCTTTTAGAAGTAATTCCAGGAAGGAATTTTTTCGATACTAAAAACCAAGAAAACACTTTACACACTATACACTGTTTTTACATAATTATGCAAATATTCACTAGCACATTCAAAGAGTAAACGTGGAGATGAACAATGATATGAGAGAGATTAATAATCATATCGAAATTCTTGGTAAGAGTCTGATGGATGATCTAAATAAAGTAAAAAAAACTGTTGCCACGAATAATGCAATATCAAATTATTTACGACATGTCATGTTGTTTTTATGTAAATTTCCACCACTGTAGCAAGGTTATGTTAATAATTTATTTAATATTTTTTTCTTAATTTTGATTGGATTTTAATGTTTCTTTCTTTTTTTATTTGTTAATATTTGTTCTTTGGTTCTTAAAAATTGTTTTCTCTTTTTAATTTTATAAATAATTCTCCATTCCTTTTGGTTAAATTGTGTTTTGTCATGTTGATTGCTCAGTATTCCAGGTTGTCTTCTAATGTAGAAATCTACTCATATTTCAGGATTAAATAATACGAAAACGTTGCATAACATATTTGCCCAAAAACCAAATGGCTTTAAAATCTGCCATTTTAATGCAACAAGCCTTTAACAAAAGATTACTGAAGTGAAAGGAATTTTTGATAACAGTAATTTGCATTCGATATTCATCTCCGAAACTTTGTTTAATAAGAATATTTTATTTAACCCGATTCCAATTCCTAGATATAAGGTATTTAGGCGTGATCGTGAATGCCCGATCGGTGTAGGAGTTGTTATTTTTGTGAAGGATTGCTTTAAATCCGAAATTATTAAAAAATCCGTTGAGGGTGGCATTTAGTTTCTGGCTGTTGAGATGTGTTATCATACAGAGAAATTGCTTCTTTTTAGTGTTTATTGCCCGCCAGGTATATTTAATCCTGACAATGCTGTGGAACTAGGTAATTCCCTGTCCCATTTCTCAACAGAAATATAACAATATAGTAATTAGTGGAGATTTTGATATTAATCTCTTAACACTGCGGATAGTTTCTTTCAATCGTGCTTTTTACAAAATATCAATAACGGCTTACCTACTTACTACAATTGTAATAATCCCTCACTTTTGGATTATCTCTTTGTATGTTATACCAATAATGTCCTTTTTCATTAATCAGATAACATCGCCTAGTATATTGGACCATGATTTTATTTATGTGTCTTATAACATTTGCTTCTCACCTTTGCCTAATATTATTAAATTCCGTTCTTACGATAAAGTTGATGTACAAAATTTGCTTGAGGAAATTTCCTTGGGTTTGTATTCGGGAATCTTCATCAGTCGAGGAGCAATTGAATATTTTTTATGGTTTCAGATCATATCTTCACGACAAATACGCTCCTTTAAATATAAAACGGATTACTCCAAATCGTATTCCACGGTACTCTTGTGAAATTGAGTGCCTAATTGCTGAAAGAGTACAATTTTTTCGTAGGTACAAGAGATGTATGTCGGAGGAATGTTTTTCCAGGTACAAAGTAATTAGAAATAAGACGAATACTGTAATTAAAAGGACAAAGAAGAACTATTTCAATAACATGTTAAATCCATCGCCACCTTCTAAGTAACTGTGGTCTAATTTGAAGTGTTTTGTCGTATGCGGAAAGGTTTTGCCGCCTTGTGACTTGAATACTGACGATCTTTGTATTTATTTTACTACACCCCTTTCTAATATCAGTTTGAACGGGGAAGGTCACAACAGTGTCAGTTTCCGATATGTATTACATGAAGAGGTTTTCAAGGCTTTCATATCCATTAGGTTCGTCGCCACCTTATGTACCTTGTTACCTTAGCAAACTTCTAGAGAAATTAACGAGCTCACAAATTCTCCAGTTTCTACTGATATACGCAATTCACTGGACAGTTATTTGTTAACAACTTTAGTACTCCTCGACTTCACTAAAGCATTTGATTCCGTCGATCACAGTTTACTTTTATCAAAACTGCAAAAAATTTATAATTTTTCTCATGTGGTGTTCCGCAAAGCTCAATTCTTGGGCCGCTTCTCTTTAGCTTATTCATAAATGATCTTCCTGATATTATTGAAGACATGAACATCCACATGTATGCTGACGATGTTCAGATACTACATATCTATCTCATCCAATTGCGTTAATTGAGGGCTGCATACACCGAGCAAACCGAGATTTAATACATATCTCTGATTGAGTCACTAGCAACCGACTCTTGTTGAATCCCCTGAAGTCTTCTTGTATGGTCTTTTTCAGGAGAGACCTAGTGTTTTCAGATCTTCCCTCTATACATCTTAATGGAGTACTTTTGTATATGCCAGCAAGGTTAAAAATCTTGGGGTTTACTTCAATAGTAAATTGAAGTGCTGTGACCATGTTAAATCCTCATTACAAAAGAGTTTTGGCGACCTTCGATTGTTTTGTCTGTCGAGTAGCTTGCTCCAAGTTGAGTTAAAGCTAAAGCTTGTTAAGGCGCTGCTAATTCTACATTTCACTTTCTGTAGTACAATTCTATCGCGGCTTGACTCTGTGTGCAATTAAATGTTGCTTTGAATGATTGCGTGCATTTTGTTTAAGGCTTAAGACGTCACGATCACGTTTCAGCTTATAGAAATTCCATTTTAAAATTCTCTTTAAATATTTACTTAGATACGAGAGTATTAATTTTCCTACGCACTTTGATAATTTCTAAATTTCCTTTGTATTTATATAGTCACTCTTACATTCGTCCCGTCATGTAATCCTTCGGATTCCTCGTGCACGTTATGTTTTTGGGCAACGTTTTAATTTTTCCGTTATTTTTAGTGTTTGGAATTGCCGTATTCTGAATTCTTGATAAACTAAAATCTGCCAATGACACAATTTTTCTGCGTAGCTCAGATTACGATTAAATTCTGGTCTTCTCAGTTTTTTATTTTATTAAATTAAATTTTGTGTTTTCTCTATCTACTTTTTTGGGTTTTGCTCTTTGTGGTGTTGCATTTATTTTATTACAGTTTTATTTGATCTTAAATTTAATTTTTGTTTTTTTTCTTGTACTATACTTGATTTTTTTTTATTTATTGTACTGTAATAGAAAAAGATGTAGTCGTTTGTACAAATCCTTGAATAAATTATTATTATTAATAGCAGCAAATTTACATGAACCCCGGCATAGTGGAGATTCCTTTCCAGAGCCACCATAACGAATGGCATAAGCTTAATTACTAATTGTTTGTTTTATATAGGCAGTAGGGCTTTAAAAGGACTAATACCTAAATATTCTTTCGTTAGTACCAACGTCTCCCCGAAATAATAAATCTTAGATTAAGTTTAATTCGTTTTGGAAATGCCAAAATTACTCGGTAGATGCCTACTTTTAATTGCGGTGCAAGCGCTTACGATCAAAGTACAGGCTTGAAGCAAATGTTTAGTTACTTACTGTGATTTAGATCTACATTAGTAACGCTCTGTTTTTAGTAGACGAATTTTGACAATCATCCATACTTAGACCATGGATATTCCATTGTTTTGCCATTTCATCGGACCTTACATGGAGATAATTGCTCCATTTAGGAGGTGCGTTGCCGCATAACACAAATGTGTCCGTGGGAAATCCTGTCTGGTCCTGAGTAAACCCACATATACATACATACTGAAAATTTCCAGTTTATCCCGGGAAAGTTGTGCGATCTATAGGAAAATAAAAGAATTCCCTGGAATGTCCCCCAATGAGATTTCCGGTTTAATTTTGTATGGGGCGATATGATTCCTGTATTTGCCCGAATGCTGAAAAAATCCCGGCTCCTTCTACCACAACCATTTTCGAACGACCTGTCAGAGTCATTTGAAACACGATTAGCTTTACACTTTTCTCTACTAGGAATGATAGTTGAAAAATCTTTCTCAAAATAAAACCGCGGGACAGGGAATCCGTAGCCTTCATACAGCCTGAGTTTAGGTATAACCAAGTTGTGCGCAATAGATTAAGTGGTTGATCCGTACGGGCATTCTATTCTGATCATTCTACTATATGTCCTTTTTCTAATGTGATGACTTACAGCCAATGCTTGAATATCATCAAACTATTCCTTATATGTGTGCCTAGGGCTTTAAGAACATTTATGTTAGCAAATTTTTGGTAATTACTCCTTTATTCTAAACATTGTTAATAGCATCTTATAAGTGTGAGGCGAATTTTCAATCATTCATCCAAGTAAAGTATCAACGTAGAGTTGCCAGATGATTTCTTCTAATGATCGTATACGTTAGAGTATTACGCTCCATCATTTCCATGCTAAAAGGACATGCCCAAATATCTCATTGTCTCATCTTCCATAACATCTTTATGGGATTGGACGTAAAGAGGATTCTGAGGCTAGATATGGAAAGTTGAGATGTAAAATAGAAATTGGAAGAATAAATTTGTTGTTAAAAGTGAGAGCAGAAAAGAACAGGTAGTATCAGTGGGGCTAGATGATGGTACCTCTGATCACACCTTTTTGCCTAATTGTGACTGTGCTACAAAAACTAATTAAATAAAAAATAGAACCTGCTTGGAAGGTAGCATAGGTGTAATAAACTGTGCACTGATATAAAACACACTAAGTCTATTTTAAACTATATATTAAACATTGTATGATGTTGAGCTTACAGTGTTCGACTTCTGACTGAAGATCTAGCTATAGATTACATCGACCGATTTTTATCTCACTGTCTAACTTGAAACTAATATAATAATTCTTAATGTACTTAATAATTATATGCCACGTTGCTATTATTTCATATACATTTATAACAATAGGCACTAAAAGTAGTTACTTATAAACATCTGATCTATAGATCGAAAATTCCTCAACATTAACAAATTACTTCTCCGAAAAGAATCAAAAAATATCTTAAATGCTAAATATAAGCACGCTATGCTCCACGCAAAGTAATACCGCTCCTTTGTAAAAGCTTAAAACTAACGAAGAAGACAAGACCACTCTCGACGCCAAAATGTTTCGTTATTTATTGCAACAATAGCCCTAGCCAGCTAAAAAATTTTCCGCACTCCAATTTATTTCCTTTAATGGTTGAAGAGAATGTTGGGTTTTTCCATCCTTCGCCCATCTGTTGTTGGAAGGATTCCTTGAAACGGACAGAGTAAACCTCATATGAGTAAAATTTTGCCTTTTTGGAACAACGTGACCACTTTCGCCCACCTATTCAACAGATTTTCCTCCAAAAGGTCCAAACAAATTTAGCAGTTCGTTGAACTCAATTGTAGTCGGAAATAATGAATTGCTATGACAGGCCTATTTTCTGGTTTACATTATTTAGACAGCTTCCGTATTCCTACATAAACCGGCGGGATGAGCACACGTTTCTCCATAAACGTCTTTGTTTCCACATAGATTCTGGACACCGCTAGGATCCTACTACTACTACTACTACTGCTGCTATACGAACTAAAAACAATTAATCACTTGGCATAAAGACGTTGAGGAGCCAACCAGTAGCCGCATACAATTATTTTCTTGCACAGTAATCGCAGGGTTATCCATTTATCTGGGAGAATGATTAATTAAGTCCATACAGGATTACAATAACCTGGAAAATATTTCAACAGCGATCGGGTCAATGTAACTGCCATCGCATTCGAGGTCTTTTTGTCTTATAACAATATTGAAATGCCTCCAAATATTATGACACTATGTCCATCTTCCTCCGAGCAGAGATGGCCCATTGTTTTGGCAATATGCTGACCTGAATTGTCTTTATAGTTATGTGCCCGCATTTTTTTTTTAATCACAAGACCTCAAGGGCTATCTATAACACAAAATCGATTGATTAAATTGTAGAAACGAATTTAATTCGGCAGTGATTTTCGGTGTCTATTGGAGACGTATGTAGTAATATACCGTTCAAGGCTGTTTTCGAAGATTAAAGAATTTAAAATTAATCATTTTTTCCAAGAGAAAAAAAAAATATTTGAAATTATACCCTGAATTTTCCGGAAAGGTTTTCCTCATTATTTGTGTTACTTTTCCACTCTGTTCGTATTGAAATAAATTCAACAGAAATTCACACGAAAATGTTATCTTCCCAGCAGCGTGCTAAGGCACTTCATGGCAGACGGATTATTTCAACTCGAGAAGAGCAGTGCAGACATTTAGGAGTCGAACTTTAATAAATTTTAGACTTTAAGACCATTTTTTCAACCTGTTTTAAAGTGAAAAATAATATTTAAAGGTCCTTAAAAACATACTCGGAACAAGTGTTTCGAACTATATTTGCATTTGAGTGATACAAGTCATACACCATAAAAAAATTATGCGCATATCACTTTATGATGACATAGTTTTGTTATCTTCATTTAGATACCATTCCTTATATAGGTTGGGTAGCTGTAGCTCCGTTGGTGTGGCTGGTATTGGGAGCAGGTTTAAAGTCTTTGCTCTATGGATGGCAGCAGCTAAATTAGTTCTAGCTCCGTTGGTTGGCTAGAGCAGCTGTGCAGCCATTTCTCTGGTTCTTGCTGCAGGAGTCTATACAACATGAACTCCTATTCAAAAGACGCTTTTGGTAGAAGTGAATACCTTTATTGTTATTCGCAGCTTATTTATAAATAAATATTGCTTACCTCTAAAATATAGCACAGTTCAATATATTTTGTGCACTTCAGAGTGCGCAGAGAGTTCCCTTGTAATAATAACAATGCAAAAATGGAAGTTAGAAAAATGGCAAGTCATAAAGGAGCTTAGCAGGAGAGAGCGCAATATGCTACCAAGACTCTATAATACAAAGATGTTGAAGGCTATACCACTTTTCTTTAGAACTAAATTTTCAAAATTGAAATAAATATCTGAAACTGCACAGAGTTTTACACCCAACAAATCTTCTAGGGAAGCCCTCAATTTTTTCTAGAAATTTACTGGATATTTTTTCATTAGAATTTGTATCCATTTTTGGCGTACGACAACGCCACACATGAAAGTGCTGTATCTGAAAATAATTCCATTCGGTCACTAAATGAATAAAAATTATGCCAAAACATTTTCTGTACATTTCTAAGAAGAAATGAATACTTATTGCTTAACTAGCGTCTGCGCTCATAAAAATTATTCCCAGATGTAATTTCGTATGGTCACTCCTCTGTGGAAGTTTGACTGCATAGTGGTTTTTTGAATTTCTAGAACGATTTGTCGGACAACAAAAATAATTAGAGCCAGTTTCATATGATTTTATATTCTAAAGAAATTTTCATTACAACAAAAACATAATTTTTTTTTTGCACAGCAACACCAAGAAGTGACTGCCCGATTTTGTCTATTTTTGATGAAAAAGTCCTTTACAAAACTTCAGCTCTCCCTATTGACACCTGCTCAGGCAGTGTCCAAATATATGGTGAAAACTGAAAAGGGAATGCCCACTTTTCATACAAGTTTAGGTCCGACAGCTGTAGACATCAGAGATGTCTTAAAAGATGCATTATGATACTCTGAACATATTTTATTAACAATCTTTATATCAATTAAGCTGAGGAAAGCTTTGACGATCGGATGTAGCTGGAGCAACTTTCCTGGGTGAAAACATTGACTTTTCTACTTCTCTTAATTTTGCGGAATTGGTGTCTCGTAAAAAATGACTTTCTAAGAAAAGATTGTTCATAACAGAGCACTAATGGTCATGTAAGAAAGAACTGCAAAAATTCATGCAAAATACAATAGCTGACGTGTATCAGGCTCGAGTGCATGAAAATTGGTTTTCTGACTGCAAAAACATCCCGAGACAGTTTTTTGAATCGGAAAGAAAGTACATCACCCATCGTGCTTAGGAAGACCTATAATTTGATATACAACATTCGGTATTGGAAATCTCCGTTCCACATGCCGGGGGCTCATACTCACCACCCTAAAACTATTGAAAAAAAAATTTTCTTCTACGAATTGTAGCTGGTAACGACGTGAGGTGAAGGGGACAGCGAATCTTGTTTTCCGATTAGACATAAGCCTACCGACTTAGAGCCGATCTAATGTGCGAAAAATTTAGTACCTCATTTCCAATAAAAAAGAGGGAAATACTAAAAATGTGCCTATAAGATGGCTATAAATATGTAGTTTTCTAAGCCTCCGAGTATAGGAGTGTGGGTACACAAACCTGTTCTCAGAACCTAAGGAATTCAGATTTTCCAAAATGTACTAGATCAAACTTTGCCACCCCCCAGGCTTCCCCCGGTAGAAATTATGAGAATTTAATTACCCTACCACAATAGTTCAAGTACGTAACTCGATTTGTTATATAGAGCAGAAATATCGTTTTTAACGTGGACGTGGGAATAGAAAAATATATTTCAGCTATATTGGTATTCCACACAAACTTCGAAAGTTTCATCCAAATCGGAGATGGTCCGACTACAAGACTATCGGTCTCGTGGGGAATGTGGCTTGATATATGTGCATATGAATGTATTTCCCATTTAACAACAACACTAACTTAACAGCTCTTGAACATTAACCCAACAGTTGGTTGGAGTCGAATTCTTTAGGAAGAAGTACGTGTCTTCTTTTCTAGTGTAAGAAAATGATGCTCTTTACTTTTTATCGCAGAGGAATTACCATAACAAATCAAGATCCATGTGTGGAACACGTGTGACATGAGTGCATTATCCTGAAAACTATACCTCTAACCTGGGAAAGGTTATGACTGATTTGATGAGGAAGTACGAATACGCAAAGCTCCCACACGCATTGTGCCGTACGCTGTATAGTCCAAATTGAGTCCGTAGATCTTCGACTTATCTCCATCGTTTATGGAGCCCATATATGCCGTCCTCCAGGAGCTTTGTGCAGCAGTGGCCCGGGGTATCTGAGAGCTGAAAAAAGTGATAACCGAAACCATGGCTGCATCCGATTATTGATTAGCTGGAGGACCATATCTATAGAAGGATTGTAAACAAAAAAGTTGTGATTCAGGTCCATCTCAAGGTCTATCTAAAAAAACTCATTTTCGTTCCTATGAATAATAATATTGATCAGAAATTTTTTCTCCAGACTAAACATATTTTCGTCCATCCTTACGTAAATGTTGCTATAAATATTTGACAAAATACCAACAATATTTTCTTGAAAACTTTTTCTATATTCCCACTCCTATAGAAAGGAAAGAAAAAAAACTTCTCAAAGAGTTTTTTCAAGAGCTTTAGTAAAATTCAAACAAAAAAAGAGAGTTAAAAAGGGAAAACAGATGACATTTCCAGGTCAGTAAATGAAGGAAACGAAATTGTGCTAAGAAAAACGAAGGATCGAAAGAAAAACTTGTTTCCTAGGAAGGATTTCTAGTTATCCTCAAAAGTGTCTCCGGCAAAAAGCTTGTCTCTTTGTTATCTTCCTACGTTTCTGCACTTTTTTTTTTTCGTCTGTTCGGAAAAACTTCTTGAGTCTTTCGCAAATTATAAGGAAAAGTTTTGTTCTGATTTTTCCTCTATGCTGTGCTGATAAACAGTGGAAAATTTTGAATATTTTTCTGTAGTGGTTTACGGTTAAATTACAATCTCTTCCGGGTGTAGGTATAAAACTTAAATTGCTCCAGTTATTAGGAGACAGTTTGGCTGATTGCAAGATTTTTAATATTTCCTTCAGGAATATTCTTTTCTGTTGCTCTTCGTATATAGCTAGCATGCGGCTAATTTTAACAATTTGTGAAAAATCTGATATTCATATTTTATTTTATTCATGTCGCAAAATATAAATTTGTTGTTATAATCCAAACTATGCGTAAGTGTTAAGGTGTAGCAGTATAGGTGGTTGCTTTAATCAGTAAATTTCGAAAGTTTAGAATTCTAATTTCAATAGATTTTACTGAAAACCAACACAAAATTTAATTCGACTAAAGTTCAATTAAATTGTTTTTCTAATTTTGATACCTACCTACATAGATAATTTTCTCCTTCAAATCTTGCGGTCGTTTCTAAAACCTAAGTCAGAGCAGAGTTTAAGTATTATCACATCTGGGAAGGTCCTGCACCCAACTCCTTAACATCTATAGGCAATAAAATGACAAGTTCGATAAAGGAAGACGACACGCTATTCAGAGTTTCGACACCATAAATATAAAGCAGCCAACGAGCCAACGACGATATTTTTAGCAGCTTTTATCAGAATCTCTAAAAATTCTAGGTTACTTACCAAGGGGGAAACGAGAAGTATATTCCCGATTCGTGTTACTGACTTTTAATTAACCAAATGAAAAAGGCAGTTCTCAATTAAAGTTATGGCTTGACAGAAGAAAGTATGTGGTTCCGTCCGAACTACGTACCGGTGTCTTCTCATTCAAAGAATAATCACACTACGGCTCCTAATCTAAGCCCGTTAGGCTATCCATTCCTGGCCCTAAAAAATCAACTATGAAAATCCAACCTAGTTGTGATGACTTCGAAATGGGCGCCTTATCTAGACTGCCCTCTTGCGTAAGAGTTAAGTTAAGGTGGTTGCTTTAATCAGTGAATTTCGAAAGTGTAGAATTCTAATTTTGATAGATTTTACTGAAAACCAACACAAAATTTAACTCGACTAAATTGGTGTGGTGTGTAGAATGGTTTCGCTACAGGGACACCTAGGGTCGGCATTTAATAGCGCTGCTCTGACCTTTTCAACTTCTGCAATCGTTTTCAATTCAATTCAATTAATTTTATTTTTTATTTTTACATTGTCCCCTTCATATCTTGCGGTGACTTGTAAGGCCTACGTCAGACTAGAGTTTAAGTATTATCACATCTTGGAAGGTCCTGCACAATGACAACTTCCATAAAGGAAGGCGACACCAAGGGGGAAAAGGGAATCGGGAATATATTCGTGTTACTGACTTTTAATTAACTAAATGAAAAAGGCAGCTCTGAAGTTATGGCCTGACAGAAGAAAGTATGCGATTCCGTCCGACCTACGTACCCGTGTCGTCTTATTCAAAGAATAATCACACTACGGCTCCTAATCTAAGCCCTAAAAAATCAACTATGAAAATCCAACCTGCTTGTGATGTCTCTGAAATGGGCGCCTTACCTGGACTTCTATCTTATGGGACAATGGCTTCTGACCATAACACGCGAGAGAGTTTTCTAGAAAAATATCACACTCATTCGGATGAAGTCGGACAAAAGCCATGAACCTCTCGAAGGCATTTCCTTCATGACTGATGTGGATACAAACGCTGAGCACTATTTCGAGGAAAAGGAAAAGAAACAGAAATGGTGAGACTTGTATACGAATGAGTTGACCGACAACCGTCAAACTTTGTTTACTGAAAATGTATGAATTATTTTTCACTCTAAAGATCTTAATGACAGTTTTTGCCTGTTGTAGTCCTTGTGAGCTGTCTTCTTTTACCTAGGTCGTTAGCAATATTATTGCCTCCATGGCCCTCATATCTCGATACCAATTAACCCATTAAGCCCGAAAGTGAACCAGTAGATGAAGAGATTTGAAATTTTGTGTTGTGCATGTTGGTAGCATTATGAAGTATAAAAGAATTGTTTTTCGATTTCTTCAATCCGTTTTCTAACTTTTACCAAATAAAACAAAACAGAGGAAGACTTGCAATTTATTGGTAAACAATGAATGTTACGAAAAAGTAGTAACTTAACAATAACAAAATATAACAAAAACAGTATTCTTAATATGAAGAAAATAATAATGTACCAAGTAAAAAAAAATAGTAATCCAGATAAAAAAATATTCTAGGTAAAAAGATGTTATAAAAAGTTACGTTAACTGAAATGATAGTTCTGGAAGCAGGTCAACATCAGTTTTGAGTCCGTAGTCTTCGTTTTTGTTACTTGTTATTCCCAAAAAATGTTCAACTCAATCATATCTGGCTTCATTTTCCAATTTTCCAGAGGGCCGTCGATAGCCAGAAGGTGGTCATGGTTCATTGTATGAGCGACAAATATTGTTTGTGATACTTCTTCAAAACTCTAACTGAGTGTGATTGTGGCATGCCTCAGTATCCGAAAATTTTTGACAGAAAGATCCACCAGCCGTGTCAAAATTTGAAAATTGTATTATTTTCACCGACCACATAATATATATCGACGCTGAAAAGCATAAACGTCGTAAACGACCAAAATGAAACTTTTCACTAGAGCCCAAAAACTTTTTCAAAATCACAAAAAAATCATAACGTCTAAACTATTTGTGATAGAAGCGCTATTTTTTGACAGATTTTTTTTAAAAATTATACCCACAATTTGCAATAAGTAGAATTACGCTAAAGTTAGTATAAGTATTAGTTCTGCTAGTTACAGCAATCAATTTTTTGTTTTATTGACCTCAAGAATGCTGTATCTGAATAGCTGTAATGTATGGAGCGAAATGTATGTTAAAGAACTTATGGCACCTGAAATGCTGTATCAAATATACCTTATTTATTTGTATGATATATGTGAGCTGTATCCAAGTTCTATGTTTAAAACAGAGTCTAACTTTTGATGTACACTAGCACAGAGCAAGACTGGCAGTTTAAATAAAAGGCTGTAGTTACTATTAAGTTTTTGTTTAATACTCTTCTAACGTAGTAACACCATATTCTGAGTTATCTATAGGTAGAAAAGAATGGAGTAACTGCATCTCTTATGCAAAACTAAGCAAAAACAAAATGCATTACACGCAATTTTTTCATAGACAACAAGTCATTAAAAATGTAGTAACTTTGAACAATATCGAGAGTTAATACAGAGGTCATCATTTTACGATATGCAAAAATGGCGTAAGCCTCTCCAGCCGTCAAACCTTTGATGTTGTATGTAACTCGCTTAAAAATTTGCAAACTTTAATTTGCTTTAAGCGACATGTGCTTAAAAAGTAGCGGATTTTGACCCTATTACTGCAAATCAAGTCGAAGTTACTGTAAAAAGTAGAGGTGTTTTCAATGGCGTATATTATTTTGTTTTCATCGTAGAGATATGAGAACCAGACCATTCAACGCAGTTTTTTTTTTATTCAAATGGTGTATATAACGTATTTTCGACATTTTGGTCGTTTACGACGTTTGTGCTTTCCAGCGTCGATATGCAGAAACATTTCCGTACCTACGGTCTAGACCTCCCATATGTGGATTATAATGCTATAGACCTTGGATGTCGAATCCGAATACGGTTATGATTGGCTCTAGAATATCTAGAAACGGAGCTGATTGGTACTGAGCCAAACAACGTGGATGTTGCTGTAACGCTGGATTGTTAACCCATCTTGTAACTCGAATATTCGAACTTTCTATTCGTGGGCTGTGTACTGCACCGAGTGCCTGGGTTTTCATCTTGTCTTTGGATGGCAAAGTACACGAGGTTGGCAGACAGTTTCTTTTATAGTATACCTGACAAGAAGATTAAGAAAAAGTTAGAACATCAAATTTTTTGTAATTATTTTTCACGTAAACTAAACAATGCTGGACAATACATTTTTTTAATTTTTCTTGAACATTTAATAAAATAACTTTATATGCACATGGCGGGCCGCCATTCTGTCTTTTTTTACACACAGAAAAAATATATTAAAAACAATTGTAGGTCCTTACAGTGCGGAAAGATGGAGCCAGAATTAAATGTCGATTAATTTTGGTGTATATTATACCTCTATCTTCATTATAAAACTTCTAACGCACTACTTTGTTACTGTGGTATTTATTTATTATTATATCTCACCAACTTTTCTATACCAAGGAATATTTGTGCGTATATGCTGCAGGAGTAATTAATGAGTTAAAGATGATATTATTTCTCTTCGGTAATAGTTTAGGGTAAGGTAAGGGCTTGAAAAACATTCCCAGCATATTCTTAACTTGCAGATTTCAGAACTTTATACAAAACGAATTCTGTAAATGCAGCCAGTTCAGTAAGAAAAGTGCAGCCGATAAAAACCGTATCAATTAGTTAGCTATTGAGCTTCCCCGTTAGCAGATATCTCACGTAATACCTTTCCTCAGAGACTTTCAAATGCCAATCAAAGCAGGCACGAAATATAGAAAACATAACATGACAGAAACCGCATCATCTGACAATCCATTGGGATTGGAAAGCTACCTATGATTTTCGGCCTATGATCCACAATGCACCTGAGTGGAGTACACTTATATTTCTGCACTTCTATTATTTATATGTAGATGCAACTTTCACGTCCAGCATGCAGTGAATGTGGCCATATTTTATGAAAAAAGGAACATTAAATCATTTGGAATCATCAAATAAACTCATCAACAATGTCCCATTCCGCTGTTGCCAAACTTTTGTACGATGCCGAAAATTTATTCCATGCCGGTTAAATTAATGGCAATAAATTGCGACACTTTCATGAAAGCTTTACATTAAATCTCAACGGATTTTGCAAATGTGTCTCTAATGATACTTCGCAGAGAAGATGTAGAACCTCTTAAAAAGAATTGGCTCGTAACGAAACAAAAGTGTTTTCCCACATTAACTTTGGATGTAGATAACTTAAAATCTGACATTTATAGGCCACCCCCGATGAGCTATCTTCATAATAATTTCCAAGTTTGCTGTGTTTTCTTTTATGATGTTAATATTTTCTTTATGGGGGACCATTTGAATCTGAATTTCAGGGAAGGAAGTTCTTTCGGAAGTATTTTTAAATAACCGAAGTTTTCTGGAGGGTTACGACTTTGAACTTTCGTCATTTATTTGCAAGTAGTTTGGTTCCTGGATGAGACTACCAATAATGTTACGCAGAGGGAATGTGACTCCTAAAATGAGATCACAATAATGTGATCTATCAACTCAATTCTTGATTGAACTACGAAAGATTCGTCCGCAAGAAAATATTACACCACATGATTGTATAATAAGCTGATGTAAATTCCCTTGTTATGTAATGATGCTGTGCTTGCTGCGGTAAATATTAAATTCAGAACAATGTAAATAGACTCACATTTCGATTTACTTAAATTTTTATTTGAAGTTAACTTAAGCACTCTAAATTACAGCTAAACACTTATCTATATTATAATTCTAAAAATTTCTCTATATCTATGAAATTACGCTACTGATAAAATTACAAATTATTAGAAAAATTCAGGCAAAAACAAAGAGCAATTCGCATGTATATTCCAGCTTGATTCAAATTGAGAAGTGTACGAATAACTGTCTTGAATTTGCTCTGTACAAGTCAAATTTAAATTACTATTAAACTATTATCACTCAACTATGATTAGTTTTAAGAAAATTGGATTTAATCACTTTATTTTACGTTGTTCATAAAAATTTCAGAATAAAAGCAAACTGTGATCACCTTGTATATGTATTAGATACAACAAAAATTACACTTCTTCCACCAGAAATTGCAGATAAGCTTACTCTTACCATTGTTAGGTTATAAGCCAACTTTCACAATTTTCACAAGATCTGCTCTGGTCGAAATCTAAAAACGTAAGAGAGAGTTTTATCCAAATGCTTGGCCTTATATAGAGTCTGAAACGCCATTTTTTTTTTGTGGAACCCGCGACCATAATGTTAATAACTCAGGATATTTTATCTTTCACGAGCTGTAATTAATATCATTCGATGCGGAATATTGTCATCTATATTTTCCCATCAAAAGACTTCCTTCATTTATTAAATGCATTCATTTAAGATACAAATTCCAAATTGTACTATAACATGGCGTAATTAAATTCTTGTCATCCATCCATGTTGAGAGAATTTTAATGTGGAACGTAATTTTTAATTATCTCGCTTCCACTTGCTATCTCTTTTCTTCTCTTTAGTTATATGAGAATTCATAAATTACTAAATATCTTTTACAGAAAATATTTTGGTTACATTTTTAATGCCGCCATCGCATTCCTCGTAAAAAATTACCCCGAATTTATGCGCCATATTTTGGCAGTACATGAAATTTCACAATTCCGCGGTGTTTATAAATTTGTTTTGCAGTTTCGCGGTGTGAAAGTTTTTTTTTTCGTGAATTTTCCGGGAAAAGTTTGCAGATGATACAAACTGTGCTTAAATCATTACTCAGTGTATGTGTGTGTATATTTGCAAGAAATCTCGTTTTCTAGTGATTTCATGATCATAATCTGTATTTAGGTGTGATTTTCGTTTGGTGTTTTTCGCGGAAAATCATCGCGGTAAGCTGATTTTGTATAAGAAATTTCCTCAATGACTCCTGAGTTTCAGTTGTTTTGCGATATTGCAAATAAATAATAAAATCTTTCATAAGTTCGTTTTTTGAGTAAATTGTTTTCCCTTATGATAACTGTCAAAAGTGAACAATTATGTATAATTTTCCATTAATTGTTTCACTGGAAAGTGTTTTTCTATAATTAGCATATTCTATAATTGTATTTCAATAGTTGGTTTAAATTTCAATTGATGGAAATTGAAATAAAGCTAATTATTGCATATTTTCCTATTCTCATAGTGCTGTTATTGTAATTGCATGTGATTGAAAATTCGTTGGCGTAAATAGGTGATAAAACATTTACTAAATCTGGAATCCCCTTGTGGAGTTGCCATATAAAAATCAAATTTTTACGTATGAAAAAATAGTCTTTTTTGTATTGATAATTCTTCGGAATAAAAAAGCTATGCTACTGATTATATTAATTTTTACAGACCAACAAATTCTTCCCAAAATAAATGCGAAAAACCAATTTGACTTTCTCAGAGGGTCGCAATACATAGATAGGAGCAATTATTTATGATATCGTAAGAATTTATTTAGACCAATTATAACTCCTTTCGTAGTTTTTGTTTTCTACTTAACTCTCAATTTAAAGATTAATCGAAATATCGAAATAATCACGCTTTATCAAATTTTTGGATTTTATAGACATAGTCTTTTTATGTAGTTTTTAATATATTTACGTTTAATATTAATCATGATATTCAGTTGAAAGTATTACTTTCAAACTAACGAAGGCATTATGGGAGGTTAAACTTAATAGAAGTAGAGGTTAAAACTTTTAAATTGTGGTATATGCGTAAGAAAATATTCTAAAATTGAGCAATTTAACTCTTCAGTTATGTAATTTAGACCTTCAACTATTGTTAAAAATTTAACCTATTTATAAGTTCAAATAATATTATAGAAAATTATTTTAAAAACTACTACAATCAACATCAGATTGTAGTCATTCTAATCTAAATTAAGATTGTATTAACTTATTTTTTAAAGTTAAATTACATCCTATTGTTTTAGGATAGTTTAATTTAGATGCAAGTTAAATCGTTAAATTAACCTAAACGTGCCAACGTAGTGCGATATGTTGATTTTACCATAACTATTTTTCTCGATGTACTTAACGTTTTATTAGTTTGAGCTTTTGTTAAATAAAAATATAAAAACAGTGTGGACAGACTTTCGAGGGAATAGCTGCCAAATATATATGGAAAGTTCCTTGGCGTGATGGAAAAGTAATATTATATCTATATATACAGGGTGTTTCATAATTGGTGCACCTTGCTCAAGGGTTTGATAGCTGAGGTGGAGACAAGCAAAAAATTACAAGGTGAAGGGAGGGATAAGATGCATCGTTTCAGCGGAAGGGGGGGGGGGGGGGGTTAAAATTTTTAGTACTTCTTCCACTTTACAGCCTGTACCAATCTTGATATACACCCCATCAAGGTGGGATTCATCTCAGTTGATAGCAAACCGTCTAAGCTTATGAACGCCCAATCAGCCTTCCTGTCACCGTGTCCGTCGGACGTCAAAGTCAAAAAATTGGAAAAATAATCCCTGATGTTTTCAAATTTTAACGATATTCCAGCCAATTTTTTCCAATTTTTGAATGATTTTTTGAATCCCACCTTGATAGTGTGTATATCAAGATAGTTACAGGGTGTAAAGTGGAAGAAGTACTAAAAAGTTTAAAACCCCCCTACCGCTGGAACGACGGGTCTTATCCCTCCCTTCACCTTATAATTTTTTGCTTGTCTCCACCTCAGCTATCAAACCCTTGAGCTAGGTGCACCAATTATGAAACACCCTGCATATAATTAGCACATTTAAGAGAGAACCACGCGAACCTAGAGAACATACCTAAATGACGTTCCCATGATTGTCCCAAAATTGTCCCGCAAATCCCGTATGTATTTTTCTGTACAAATTTAGAATGTTCCCCTATAGGATATCTCAGAGAAAAGGTTAGGGGAAATTTCTAATAACTCCTGAAAATAAAGTTCTAAGTACATAATGAACATTTCCTGTTTATACCTGTAAGGTTAAGGGATTTGTAAGAAAAGAATGGGATGTCGCTGGGTGAGTTTGTGCTGTGTAGAAAAAGTCTGATGAAAATCATTTAGGGACTAACATCAACGATCTCCATCGTCATCTATAGTACATGACTCTGGTTTGTACGAGTTCTATCTCAAATAGGTTACAGATGATGCGGATAGAAATTTGAAGGGTAGATTAACGCTGGTTCGAATATCACTCCTTTTTGCAGGTACTTGAAAATATAACACTCGACTTTTGTTCTAAATGGAACAAAGAGGAAAAATGGACAGCGTTATTGGACAAAATTTTATGTTGGGACATTTATAATTTCTCAGAACATATAATTATAAAATAAGTCAATTTCTATCCCTAACGTGAATTTAACAATTTGGACACACAGGACAGGATATCCTAAAACTTTAAAACACTACTAATTTAAAGACTTCTCCATTAAATAATTCGCAGAACTTGATTTAGAAATCCCAAAACCACAAATGATTCCTCTGCGACTTAAACTCACAAACTGCCAGTGATATAAGCGTACTATTATTGTTGCCTTCGAAGTTCTCCGTTGGTTAAGCCGTTTTTGATTATGTTGACTTTATGAAAACAACAACAGCTGAAAGCTACTATGTTCACCGCAGGCTAACTGCAAGCACCCGAATGGTTCCACTGTTACCCAAAAGTCTGGATATTTGAAATGAAGTCCAACATGAAGTCAGCCAATCAATGGATCGCCATTTAATAGGCCAATGGCACAATCAGAATCAAATCAACACAAACAACTCAATTTCACCATTATCATCCATGGTGCAGCGAATAAAGAGCTAAAATCAAATTTCGCAATTGGCTTGGGGCTGTCCACAAAAGAGTCAGACTGTGGTGCACTTTCCAGCCACAACATTTGGTTGAAATCGACATATTTTTCGCACACATGTTAGGTCCTGGTAGGGGATTACACAAAATGAACAAAAAAAAAACGAAATAACCATTTTCCAGACTCTCATAGTGCGAGCGTGAAATATATGCAAAAAATGTGTCAACTTCTTTTGAAAGGATACGACTTGATGTGACGTTTTTAGGGCACCAAAAATAAGAAATTTTAATGACATTACACTCTCGGATAGGACTCAGTTTTTACATGGCATCCTTCCGCTGTCACTGCGGAAGACAGACCTTCAGTTCAACACACGTATTAGCTACTGTAAAAAAAGTTCCATTAGGAAGGCGACGGATAGACTATAGAGATTTCGTAGAGGTGGCATCATTTATATCTTGTGATTGACAAACGACACAACAGCGCAAAACGAGCACCCCGTATCGATTTAATTTCGTAGAATGCAACCTGACGTATCCTCGTTTCACAGAAGGATGACTGCTTAATTATTTATGAATCCTTCCGGCACGATAGCTACATGCTGCCGCTGTCGTTTTAGTTTTTTTTCCCTGCTTCTTTTGCTGCCTTCTTTTATTCCCCACCATAGTTCCAGGGACAATTTTATACAGCTTGAGTTGTTCTCCTTCGGCACCTCGATAAATGGGGCTCAGTACCATCTTCTGCTTTAGTATGTAAGTTGTATGCTGCTGCTATAATGTGGGGCGCCTCTATAATGACTAGTAGTTAAAGGGATGGTTCTGATGACGGAAGTCATTATGGGGGTAAGTCCCAAGTGTTTATTCCTGTGTCAATAGATGAACTGAGATTTATTAAAGATGTTTACATTCACTAACTCCTTGACTGCGGTATTTAATGAGATTCGAACCTTGAACAATCTCAGAAGTACGCAAAGGGGCCAAGGGGCGTATTATATATTATGGGCCTCCTCAAGTGGTCAGTTGGACGGAACCTTCAGCATAATACTCAAGAGTCTAGAGAGAAAGAATTCGCATCATGAGAAGCTATCCTTGAGGAAAGTAATGGATAAAATAAATTTCATATTATATTCATGTGAAAATCCTGTAACCATTGTACAATCCGAATACACTTGAGACTTATAAGAGTAACATAGAAGTTGCTGGAGGATAAAGGGAGTTACCGCATCTTGTTGTCGTATATTTATGACGTTGATAATAAATTGAGAACAGCCGATAAGGCCGCCTTCACTAAGGGATATACATAAAACTTGATGGCGAAGGAGAATTTTTATGAGGCTCGTGGCGCCGTTTTTGGGGACGTCCATATGGCAATAAATTTTGATGGTTATAAAGTAAAAAAAAAAACATACAGAAATTACACACGGTTTTAGATTTGCGAGAGTTTACTTTTGTTATCACAAGCAGGTCATTGGAAATCCAGCTATCAATTTAAGCCGTAATGACATCGATTCGTCCAATTAGCAACCTATTATGCTCAAATATAGCAAGGATAGACATCGATCTTTGCAATATGGGGAAAAATTTAATTAAATGTTAGGTATTGAATTTCACTCAATGGGAGACCAACAGGGTTACAGCTAAGAACATCGCAATCTTTGATATATTTACAGGAAAGTTTAATGCATGTAGTTTTCCTTTGGCTTTGCAAACTAATCCTAAAACATAAGAAATGCATAAAACTTGCTATACAAGAAGATCGTCGAAGTATATGAGACTTCAAAAAATTTCGAAAATGCCGGATATTGACATCTTCGAAAATTCATATCTCCAGTTCTACGTAACGTAGAAATATCTTTGAGAGCTCATTTGAAATGCTGACCTTGGCTTTAACAAAGAAATAAGCAGGAAAAAAAATTCCAAACGAATTTTGTCAGGACAATTAAATCGCGCTTTATCCTTCAATATCCTCTTTTGGGTAGTTTCGATTTTCTTTTTTTATATAACTTTTATCCACTCACTAACCTTTGACTAAATAACTTTGTGCAGAGGGTGACGTTCGTGACTAAAGTGTGAACTTTTATGAAGGAACTAAAGGTAGTAAACGTAAACGGATGGTGTGTTCATGCGCGTAGCTAGGTAGGGGCACGGGTGGGCACGGCCCACTCCAGTGAATTCAAAACGACACCGGTGCGCCCCCCCCCCCCTCCCAGAAAATTACGATCCAAAATATTAAATTCCAACTAATCGATCAATTATATATAAGTTTCAACCAAGTGAGCATGGAGACATAACATTAAAAGCATAACAAAACTATATAATAGTTAATTGTGGCTATATCTGAAGTTGATTCCAATATGCACAGATTTCTATTTTCATAATAGTATCTCTCACATTGCCCAAGTCATTAAATTCTTTTATGAATACTCAAATTACAAAACATTTTCTTTTCAAGACAAATTCCCGATATGTATCTAAAGCTTAGTTTACACTTAGTCACTTTTATTGGGATTTTTATGAGGTAAAGTATATTCGACAAATCGCGATACAACTTCGCATACAAATGCTCATTCATTTGGTTGTGCCTGACACAAATGCTCCAGTGGGGTGGCGTCCTTGCAAGCAAGGAAAGCATTGCTTCCCTTAGGTTTTCCGATGTAATTTAATTACAACAAATAAAAATGAAAGGAAACAAAAAATTTCTTCAAAGTATTTTCATTAAAAATTATTTTCCCTACAGCCTTTTTATATGTCTTTCACTGTAAACTATCGAAGAGAAGCATTATCAAATTACCTCCCTTTGGACAAAACAATCAAAAACAAAGCATCGAACAACATGCAACAAAAAGTATAGTATTCGAACACGTCTGGGCTCTATCTAAGATATCACAGCCAACACCATTGCTTGAGGAGGTGGCTTGCAGTTCTGCTTCCATCAGCAGTCGAACATCATCCAACAAAGTATAGGTCATTCGAACTCGTCAGGAATCTACCTATGACGTCACATATCTCGTTCGCCACTTACATTGAAGCTACGCTCAATAAGAAATGGATCCAAGCCTAAGGGATGCAATTTAAAAAAATGCTTCTATGGGACCCTCAAACCCTGCTACACCGGTAGCATGTATTAGGGTATTAGGCTGCATTTGTTTCGACTGGAGGTGTGTGTTAATTGTGCTTCCATCAATTTCATGATGGTAGATCGGTTAGGAAGCACTTCGGTTGTTGGAAGGCATATATGTTTAAGCCACGCGGGCGAGGGAAAATTGTAAATTCGTGAGGGGAATTCCAAGTTGGATAGCGGAATATTACTTGTTGACAAAATCGTACAGTCGGAGGTAAATAAGCAAATGAGCAATTATAGATATTTAAATTTAGCTTATTTAGAATTTATTTGCCGCCGTCATGCCATAAAAGCGAATCTGCTTTTTGGGTATTTTGATCTGCCGTACTCATATGTAACTTAGGAAAATCAAATCTGTATTCTGTTATTTTCTGAAAATCTTATCTATATTACTTTACTGCTGTATATAAGATATTCCCGGTTTTCGTTTTCAAGAGTGAGCTCAGATACTCAAAAAACGATTACTCATAACATTGCTACATCTCAAAAGATTAATTCCTCAGTTTCATGATGGCGGCGAATAATACTCTCTGTTTCGTAATGCACTCTGTTATAAACGAATTTGAAATTTTCCCATTTCGTGTTTTGAAAATTATTTGAAATTTCATTTACAGAGCTCAAATGTCATTACTACTAGACAACATACCCAGTACGTTAGAATACTCTTGAATATCTCTCTCCACATTCTGAAAACCATTTATCATTGCCTTCGGAAAACGCAAAATTTCGAATTTGTTTACAACTTTGATTGAAACAGAGCGTATAATATTCAAGTAGGTACACTGCGACCTGACTATAATCATTCCTTTAATTCCTTTCTTTTTTTTTAATTTGAAAGCAAGTAACTAAAAAATTGCATTTCATATCTACTCTCACGTGCTTAAGATTTACCAATTGCTCTTACAATTGTGAGAAAAAAAATTATAAAAAAGGAAAAAAGGAAATAATCAATCAAAGATTTCACTTAATACAACAAATTCTTTATTATAAAACTTTTTATTTACACCGATTGTTACTTTAACGAACTAATTATTTCGCGGCCGTGCCGAATTAAGTTTTCTACTAGACTAACTTACATTTTATCATTCTATATCTTCTTTGCTCTACGAGCTTTTTGGAAAATTGCAGTTGGCGGATTATATTTCACTTAGCTTGATAATTCACCCGTGTGAAAGAATGTGTACGTGACAAATTTAAGTTTTCAGTTCTGTGTGAAAGGAAATGTATTATTTGGATTCTTAATAAATTGCATTCAAGAATTATTTGGATGATAATATGATATTTATAAATTTCAGGCGTAAGCGGTTTCGTGCTGTGAAAATACCGGATGATGGGATAAGGTGTCATGGTCTGATCGTGGGATAATTAATGCTGAACGGAAAGGTAATTATGATATATGTATATAATATATTACATTATATGTAATTATTATATTATGGATTTGTTTACTATAACTCCCCCATCGTTTGATTGAGGCTCCGACGAAACTTTAAAAATAGTTTCTCTAACTGCAATTTTCTTATTTCTCTTTAGGTATAATATTATAATAATAATGGCAACTATACTAACAATAATTGATAAATTTATACTTGACGATATTATGTTAAATATTCTGTTATTCTTTGAATGTATTTCTATTAACTCCCTATTTCTTACATTTTTGAAATACAATTCATCTAATTTTATATCTGGTATGGTTTTTCCTTCCTTAATTTTGGTTACAAAATTTGGTAATATGATTTTGTCGTATATTGTTTTTTCAAAGTTTTCAAACGTTTTATTATTTATTTCTATTTTACAATTTTTGAATTTTATTAAGTAAGTACCACTCAATTTCATATTTAGGTTATTACAGTTTTGCTTCATTATTGTTTCTCGTATGTTTTTTGTTATTATAACACCTGTAGTTATTTCTTTTACCTCTACAATATTTGCAATTATCTTAGTGCAATACGCTTCTTTTGAGCTCATAATATTTTTAATACAATTATCATTTATTTCTAAAAGATTTTTCTTTAGGTTGTCTTTTACTGGAAATTCAAATGCTACATTTTTATCGTTTACCAGAATTTCTTTGTTTTCTAAGAGTATGGATTTATTTTGGAAGTCTGGGAGTGGCTCAATTAGGACTTTCGAATAATTGTTCTCGGCAAATTGCGGAATAAGTAGGACGATTATTATTTGATCTCGGTAAATAGTTACTGCCATCTTTATTTCCTGGAGACTATCGGTACCTGTAATTAGTTCTAGTTCTTCTTTACCTAAGATATTTCTTGTGAGTATCCCTAATTTGCTAGAAAACAAAATTTGCTCTATATCGTCTACATGGCTTCTAAGAAGTATCATGTCATGATTGAGCTGGTACATATATTGTATTAAATTCATTTCCTGTTCTAGAGTTATTACCCTACCTGTCAATTCTTTGTTAAAAGAGTTCAAGTAATTTTCTATTGTATACTGTTGATTTCTGATGTGGGAAGATATATTTTGAATTTGGTTGGATAGTTCTTTATTTATAAGGACCTGCTTATTACTCTCATTGGTTAACTCAGTATTGTACTCAAATAGTTTATCTAGTTTGTTTTTGATCTGAACTTCGTCCTCGTGGTCCATTGTTCCAGCTAGATATTTGAGGCCTGTACCTAGTATGTTCATGAGTGCTCTTTTTTCTTTAAAGTGGGGTTTGATATTTTCTATTTTAGCTTCTAATAAAATGAGGCTTTGGTTAATGGTATTATACATTGGTTCTACTAACTTTGACTTGGGTTTGAGTGCCAGGAAGTTTGCTTTTATGCGATTCTTTGCTATTTCGAATTCCGTTACATTGACTATATGTAATACCTTGCGATAAGTCTTTATTACCTTAATGTTTTCTATGTTCATTGTCAAGTAGCCGTTATTGTTGTTTAGATCGTTCAGGTGTATTTCCTGTGTCTTGTCCATTGGTAGCATTGTTGTTACGATTGCAGTTAGTATCAGTAGTATGTGTGTCATCATTGTTTCCTGAAATGAAGGTTTTTTGTCTATTAGTTCGTTTTGTTCGGTTCAGTGTACTGTTAGTTTTTATTGTTGGTTTGTCTATGGTTTGGTACTTTTTCTTTGGTTTAACGTGTGCCCTGTAATATTTGTATCGATTATTGACGTCTTCAACGTGGTCTTCGTCCACTTTTTCTGTGTTGATTTTCCTATATTTTGAGTGGTTCTTACCTCCTCTTATTTCTTTTATAAAATTTTGACCATCTTCCAGCGGGATGTTTTTTCTATTCTGATTAATTTTTTCAATAACCCTTTGTTTTTTCTCTAAGGTTTTATCGTAAATTTCCTTGTACTCTTCGTGGTGTACTTTTCCATTAATAAAATCGATAGGTCTTTTATTAGTAGTTGAATGTATGGTGTTGTTATAAAATCCTATGATCTTTAAAATTTTCTCCTCTACTGTTCCTTGGTTGTTTATTTCGTCATGTTTTAGGAGCCGAATGTGCTCGTTAATGGTATTATGTAATCGCTCGATGTCAGCATTTGACGTATGATTGCTGTTAGATGTAAAATGTATTTCTATGTTTCGATTGGCCAGGAATTCTCTAAGAGGTAGTGCTTTGAAGCCTAATTCATTATCCACTACAATTTTTTTGACATCACCGAATTGGCTAAAGTAATATAAAAGCGCTCTCTTAAATTCTGTCCACGTCCTTCCTAGAAGTTTTATTGCGAAGGCATGTTTTGAAAATTTGTCTATGGCGGTCAAAAATAAGGATTTTCCTAATGTGTAGAATACGTCTACATGTATTATTTCTCTTGGGTTCTGAGGTGTTTCGGTAAACTTAAACAAAGGTTTTGATGGTTTCCTAGAGTATTTTTCTGTGTTACATATATCGCAATTGTTTATAAATTGTGTTATGCGTTGCTTTAATTTTGGGTTATAGTAACATAGTTTTAATTCTTTAAAAACTTCGTCTATCCCTCTGTGGTTATTTTTCAGATGTTCCTTTTCTATTAAATTTGCAAGTTTCTCTTCGTCGGTCACGTCCTCTAAGAATATAGGACAGCGTATTATTTTAAATTTGCGGTTGCCTGAAAATTTTTGGCTAAATGTGGTTTCAATAGTGTGAAAGAAATCTTCGTCCGTAATATAGATTGCATTCAGTCCATTTGGGTTGAAATGGTTTTTTAGTAACATAACAGCGGTTGATTCGTCTAAAAATTTCATGTATATGGTGGTACGGTTTTTATCGAATATTTTACTATTTTTTATTTTTAGGGATCCTGTATTTGATTTATGGATTACAAATTGGGTCTTGAATACATTTAGTGCTGAATTGCTGGTGGGTATTACGGAGTCTTCAATTAATAAGTTCCATTCTGTAGTTTCTATGCGGGACAATGCGTCCGCATTGCTATTTTTTGTACCCTTTTTGTATCTGATTTCATAGTCAAACTCAGATAGTTTTAACCTCTATCTAATAAGTTTAGAGTTTGGTTCCTTAATTGAAAATAACCACGTTAATGGCTTGTGGTCGGTTTCTACTATGAATTTTCGACCGAAGAGGTATGGACGGAAATATTTCGTAGCCCACACGATTGCCAATAGTTCTTTTTCAATTGTGCTATAATTGATTTCATGGTCGTTTAAGGTACGACTCGCATAACATACAGGATGGTTTTCCTGTGAAAGAACGGCACCCAGTGCATATTGACTGGCGTCTGTAGTAAGGGTAAAAACTTTATTAAAATCCGGGTATCGCAGAATGGGGTCGTTTATCAGAAGTGTTTTTAGGATTTCAAAACTTTGTTGGTATTCGGGGTCAGATAGATTTATTTTGGTGTCCTTTTTTAAATATTTAGTCATTGGTTTCGCAATCTTGGAATAATCCTTTATAAATTTTCGGTAATATCCCGTTAGCCCTAAGAATTGCTTAATTTGCTTACTAGTTTTTGGCATCGGAAAGTTCCTTACACATTTCACTTTGCTCGGGTTGGGTTTGATACCTTCTGGGGTGACTATATGTCCTAGAAACTCGGTTTCCCTCTTTAGGAATTCAGATTTGTCCATTTGGACTTTTAAGTTTACTTCCCTCAATCTATTAAAAATCTTCCTTAAAGAGTCGATGTGTTCTTGAAGAGATGTTGAAAAAATTATAATGTCGTCTAGGTATACTAGACATATTTTATTAATGAATTCTTTTAGGACATGATTCATTAATCTTTGGAATGTCGCCGGGGCTGTTTTTAAGCCAAATGGCATACGTAGAAATTCGTAGTGGCCATTTTCGACACTGAAAGCCGTTTTGTGTACGTCTTGCTGATCGATTTCAATTTGGTGAAATCCCTTCGCCAAGTCAAGTGTCGTAAAGTATTGACAATTCCCTAATTTCTCTAAAATTTCGTCTATATTAGGCATGGGATATTTGTCATCGACTTTTACCTCATTAAGTTTACGATAGTCGATTACAAGTCTCCACTTCGTTTTACCGCTGGCATCTGCCTTCTTAGGTACAATCCATATCGGTGCGGAGTATGGGGAGTTGCTGTGACGAATAATATTTTTTTGTAACATCTCTTGGATTTGGTTTTCAACTTCTTCCTTATGTATATAAGGATAGCGATAGGTTTTACATTGGATAGGAATATCATTTATGGTGCGTATCCCATGTTTTATAACATTAGTAAAAGTGAGATCTGAATTCTCATCGTAGAAAATGTCAGTGTATCTTTTCACTACATTTAGAAGTGCAAATTGTTCTTCTAGATTCAAATGCTTTATTCTCAATTGATCCATAACAGGTATTTTATCCTTTTCCTCAATAATATTAAAATTCTGCTGGTCGACCTTCTCTGTCTCCAGTGGTTGAGGAATTTCTAATTTGGTTATCTCATTTTTTAACTTCCTAACTTTTGCGCGAATTTGAAAATTATTTATATTGTAAATTCCCTCGTTGACAATAAACGAGTTGTCTTTAGTTGTCTGTTCTTTAATGAAGCCTAGTCCTTCCTTCTGCGATACGGACAGGTTCATTTCGATTTCCTCATATTCTTTGTTCTGAGGTATATTTTTATCTATATCGTTCTTTAATTCAAAGTTCAAGTCAACCGTTTTTGTTCCCGATATTAATTTTTTGTTCTTATAATCAACAATTGCTTCTATCTGAAGAAGTATATTGTTACCGATTAGACCATCGAATTGGTCATGGAATTTACAGACCAAAAATTCAACTTTGGCTGAGGGGTTACCTATCTCTTCGAATAATGGTATGTTGACTTTTTCATTAATTTCCACGATGTGGTTTAAAGTTTTTAATTTAAGGGGTTTTTCATTATTACTTCTCCATTTTGGATGGCAAAGGTTAGGGTTGATTATGGAATGGGTTGCCCCGGTATCTATGATAAATCTTAAAGGAATAGTTTTTGATTTAACGACTATATAGGGTAGTCTGTGTTGGAGGCTTGAGATTGAAAATTTTCTGATTGTGCGGCAGCTGATCTATTCGCAACACGCACTAAATCAACTTCCATAGGTTCCGGCCTATTGGAGTTGTTATTTGTGGTGTCTTGTGTATTATTTCCAAATCGGTAGTTTGTGTTAAAATTATGAATGTTGTTGGGTCTTAAATTACTGAAATTCGAATGATTATTATTGGGTCTGAAATTACTAAAATTGGGGTGATTATTATTGGCTCTGAAATTATTAAAATTCGGCTGATTATTATTGTGGGAGTTATTATTTGCATTACTCTGTTGCCGATGTGAATTAAAATTTGGACGGAAGAAGGGTTGGCTTGGAGTAGGTCTTGGTTGTTCGTTAGAAGGTGGTCTATTAGAATTATTTCTAATATGATTAGGGAAGTAGTTTATTGGATTACTATTGAAGCTTTGTTGTCTATTGTTATAATTGTTATTTCTATTTGATTCTCTGTTAAAAAGGGGTTTATTTAATTGACTATTTTGTCCCTTTTGATACGGGTTATAAAATGCATATCCGCATTCATAAAGTATGTCCATACTTCCTTCTAAATTGTTGGGGTTCCTGCAGTGGAGAATAGAACGCATAGGTTCTGGCAATTTATTTTTGAAAATCGTCAATGCGGCGGATTTATTTGCCTCGATAGTATTATCAATTTCGGTTTTATCTTCTGAGACTTGTTTCGTTTTAACGTTCAGTCTCCTGAGTATCGTTTTAATTTCGTTGTAGAAATCTACGCTGTTAGTTTTAAATTTAGTGGCTCTTAGTTCGTCAAAGAGTTCCAGTGTTGTAAGTCTGTCTCCGAAGTTCTGTATCAACGTACTCTTAATGTCAGTCCAAGAAGTTATGTGAGCGTTAATTTCTATCACTTCCCTGGCTTTCCCTTTTAATTTAGATTTAATGTGGTCTGAAAATATATTTTGAGATAGTTCATCGTATCTCCTTAATGTGGGGTGAATTTTATCGATTAAATCGATGAAGTTTTGAAGGTCTCTGAAATCGCCACTGAAATCGGGGAGTTTAGATATATATTTGAGGGGCTCAATGGTGAGCGGAAGCATGTTTGATTGTTGATGAGGGACGGTGAAAAAATTATTAACTATATTCGAAATTGTCCTAGATCTATCTAATGCCGACTCAAATTGTTCTGGTAATGTGGATGTATTGATGTCGTTTACAATTTGTTCAATTAAATTTTCAGGATTGGAGTCTGTCATAATATTACTTTCTTCACATTACGATTTCCGTATATTCTATTATCTATTTAATATGTATATATTTGGGCGTTTATTAAGAGAGGATAGTAAAAAAAATTCTGGTTTTTCACTCACTTTCTTAAACTTTCTTAATTAAAACTTTTATCACTTTCCTATGTCCAAGATTTTTTTTATATATTTTTTCTATCACCTTTTTCTTTTTTTTTTAAATAATTTTGTCAGTTAAAATCTATTAATTAAAATCTATCAATCAAAATCTATGTAGTTTTAAATAAAATAAAAATGTAAATAAATTTATGGTAAAATATAATTCTGACCTTACAATTTATATTCCTTGCTAAGTAGATTTTTGTTTTGTTTTTTATGTATTCCTTATCCAGTTATTGGCGTAAAATTTGGATCCCAAATGTGAACCTTGGTGTTACGTATGTATATATAGATATTGGTTAAGTTTCTTCCTTCTTCCGGTAATAAATCTGGTCCTGTTCGTTTCCTCGTTTCTTCGCACGGCGTACTTTAGTTATTGTTGATTAGAGTGTGTTTGGTCGATTTGCTGCAGCAAATTATTATAATTCACTGATCACAATTAATCTAGATCTTTCTAGGGTATTAATTTTTTCGGACAATCCGACAGTTATATTATAACTTCACTAAAAACTTTTTTAGTATTATAGTTTCGCACTAATAATTGAATCTTCACAATCTGTGCGTTTTAGATCACACATTGAAGCATTGAAATGCACACGAAAATAACTCGCGATGTGTATCCTACCGACTGCGCCATTTACCAATTGCTCTTACAATTGTGAGAAAAAAAATTATAAAAAAGGAAAAAAGGAAATAATCAATCAAAGATTTCACTTAATACAACAAATTCTTTATTATAAAACTTTTTATTTACACCGATTGTTACTTTAACGAACTAATTATTTCGCGGCCGTGCCGAATTAAGTTTTCTACTAGACTAACTTACATTTTATCATTCTATATCTTCTTTGCTCTACGAGCTTTTTGGAAAATTGCAGTTGGCGGATTATATTTCACTTAGCTTGATAATTCACCCGTGTGAAAGAATGTGTACGTGACAAATTTAAGTTTTCAGTTCTGTGTGAAAGGAAATGTATTATTTGGATTCTTAATAAATTGCATTCAAGAATTATTTGGATGATAATATGATATTTATAAATTTCAGGCGTAAGCGGTTTCGTGCTGTGAAAATACCGGATGATGGGATAAGGTGTCATGGTCTGATCGTGGGATAATTAATGCTGAACGGAAAGGTAATTATGATATATGTATATAATATATTACATTATATGTAATTATTATATTATGGATTTGTTTACTATAACTCTTAAGCTTAAGATTAAGAGCAGGGTAGACTAATCCACTAAGACCCTGCGGACACAGCGACCAGAGTTGATCTATTGTGTCCTCCCTTAGAGTGGTTAAGTTAAATCTATCACTTTTACGAGCTCGATATTGCCCTTGGGGTTAGCTTGCAAACCTTCTTTAGAGTTGCAAGCGCGGGATGCTCACATATGATATGTTTCGTGGCTTCTTCTTCCTTTTCATACAGTCGACACAGTTCACCTGTTGCAGTTGCCTATTTTCTTCAAAAATTAACTCCTGGAGTTCTTAAGAAAGAGATATCGAGAGGGGTATAGGTACTCATTTAGGGTATCTGGAAACTCGACAAGTACGAGTAACGAATTTTGAAAACTCGTCAAATTCGAATCGAGTCTGGATCTAAATCTAAGCTCAAATCAATAACTAAAAACGTTTAATATTTTGGAGTTCAATAACGATTCTTATACCTGAAGTTTTTATAACTAAAAAAAAATTATTAAAATTTGTTAAAATACGAATTATTTATTGAATTGAATATGAGTAATTCACAGAATTTATAGATAACATTTGCTGGAATAGATTTATTTTAACTGCAATCTTATAAAAGAAAAGAAAACACTTTCTTTTTTCCACAACGTACACATATATATTTACATTTTACATACAGTATTACCGCTAACGCATTTTGTCTTATCAGGACATTATCAGGGCTGCAACAAGAGCGCTGATGATGTTCTGATAAGACGAAACGCGTTTGCGATTACAATATATGGTAAAATAAAAAGAAGTTTTCTCTTTTTTTTTATAAGACGGCATTTGAATTTAACAACTTGATTACGTTAAGATAATTTGAACAAATTTACACCAATGGAAAGTGAGGACGAGTATTTATTAATGTGTGCAGCAATGTGTATAATTAACACATAAATAAAACATAAATCTCGAAATTGATCAGAACATTCCTAACTACGTAGGTTACCTTTTCAATTTCCTGGTCTTTGCTTAATTTTAAAAACTTGGACTCGTCGAGTATTAGAGTCGAGTCCTTAGACCGAGTAACTACCCAGTCCGAGTCGAGTCGAATCGAGTACACAAACCCTATAATTTATTAGAAGCTCTGGAATAACATTTGAGCGCATGGTTATTTAACGCTTTTGTAAAATTATAATGTGATTGCTTCCCCTCTCCCGAAGTCCACGCCGCGCCTATGAAATGCTCATACATTTTTCGCATTGCTTTTGCGTTTAGTTTTGAAGTGCAGTTTATCGTCTGCTTAGCTCTGCAGTTCGGGCGGTTTAATTATATTAAAAATCATATCATCCAGGTCTAAAGGAAATAACTTACTTCTAATAAGAAAATGTGATATTTGGAATGACAGGTCAAAAGCATATAAAGACTTTAATAAAATAAATAAATAAATAAAAATGATAAGTTAAAAGTAATCATAAATTCATAAATTATTTATTAAGTGGTTCAACTGCACAAAGATTACAATATCTTGTTGACGTAGAGAAAATATATATAGGTAAACCAATAAGAAAAATCAAATAAAATAAAATAAAATAAAATAAATAGTGCAGATATGTACGTAAGTACTACTAATTAGGAGAGTAGAGAAAGAAACTTAACAGATAGACAAACAAAGATTAAATACTGCTGTGTATGTACTTTTAACCCAAATTTTGAGAATTTAATAAATTAAGAAAAGCCCTGCTAGAGCCTGTGTTTTGATATCCAGTTGGTAGCGAATTCCACTTGCGAGGAATTTGGACAAAGTAAGAACGTTCACCATATTGTGACCTGCAGCGAGGAAGAAGCAAGTTTAGGTTTCTATGCGATCGTAAAAATTGCAGTTTAGTGTAAAGATATTCAGGACATTTGTTGTAGATTAACTTGTGAAGAAAAAATATTTCACGATGAGCAAGATGAGTATCTAAGGGGTGTCCCAGAATTGAGTTTCGATACATAGACACATGTGTATTACGGGGCAGTTGGTATATGAAACGAACAGAATCATTAAAAGCGACACTGAGTTTCCGACTGCAACTTGAGTCCATCTTCGAGAAAAGTATGGTTCTATAGGTGAAGAATGGTATGATAAGCGTTCGCACCAATTTAAGGTGTATCTCAACCGATAACAGATATGCACTGCTCCGTAGAGTTGTCGAAGGCAGCTGTATACTTTGCCTATTATGTTAGTTATATGACTGCAGCAGGTAAACTTGGAGTTCATTACAACGCCTAGGTTTTTCACCAAACTGAGATAGGGTAAAGTAGCATTGTTAAGTGAGACAGCAGGCAATTCAGTTGAGTCAATACTTGTTCTATAAATGGGCATACAGATTGACTTGCTAGGATTAAGTAGGAGCTTATTTTCAAGAGACCACTCATGTATTCGCTGTAGATCTTCATTGATCCGAAATATACAATCTTCTTGTAATCCTATAGATCTACTTATGTAAATCTGCACATCGTCTGCATAGAGATGAATGGCGGAGTTCATAACAATAGAGGGAAGATCATTGATGTACAGACTGAACAAAAAAATTCCGAGAATCGAGCCTTGGGGTACACCACAACTTATGTCTAAGAATGTGGATAATAAGTCTTGAGCTCTAACTGCTTGCTGTCTCGCAGAGAGAAAACTTTTGAAGAGATTAATAGCTGTAGAGGAAAAATTGAAATATCTTTGGAGCTTTAATAATAGACGGCTATGGTTGACTGAATCAAAGGCTTTACTGAAATCAAGCAAAACCATTACAAACAACTCATCAGAGTCCAGAGACTCATTGATATCTGAGCAAACTTTTACCAGAGCGGTCTCACAGCTCTGCCGTCGCTGAAAACCCGACTGCCATGGGGATAAGAGATTGTTTTGTTCGACAAATCCGTTCGCTTGGTTATAAATAACCCTCTCAAAGACTTTACTAAAGAAGCACAAAAGACTCATTGGTCGGTAGTCATTAACACCGTTAGGATTACGTAGTTTATGAATGGGCACAATGACGGCTTTCTTCCATGAAATGGGAAACTGGGAGATCATAATACAATAATTATATATATGAGCAAGAATATGAGCAATTATTTTGATAAACCTAGGGGGCAACATATCGTTACCAGCAGCTGTAGATTTGACCTTGTATAATGCCGCTAAAACCTCGGAACTATCGACGTGACGAAATGCAAAACCCTCATACTGATGACTGTTAGGTGTGATTTCAGTTGGTCCACTCAGAAAACACCCGATTGTATTAGTTGAAAGGAAATGTTGGTTTAAACTTTCAGGATCAATATCACATCGCTCTTGAGTTAAAGTGTACGAAAAAAGAAATTGATGATAAGTGGCATAATATAAAAAGTCAATTTAGCAGAGAACTCGGAAAAATTAATGTTAGCAAAATATCCAGCTGCTAAACTGATGAAGTACACACCTCATCTTGGTACGTATTCAAACATTTGCAACTCTTGAGGACCTGTGATTAAAGTATATCGACAAGTGCTCGTCTAATGTAAACAAAAGTCCAAAAATGTCTTAATGTATACAAGTGGAAAACGTAGCGATACAAGTTCCGATACAAGTGCCGATACAAATCCAAATACTTGTATCTAAGTGTAGACTTATCTTAACAATGACTTGATTTTCTCCATTTCGACCGACTGATAATAAATCCATCAGAATTATTCAAACTGAATACAGAAAAATTAGATTAATATTAGTAAATATATTCTCTAAATTATATTCGATTGTGATAGTAACAGTAAATTTTCATACAGAAAATGAGAAGAGGTTATATATCCTAAGAATAGAATTGCTTAAATGTAATTTACTTTTCGTTATTCTAGAAAAAGATTTATTTTAAATGTTCCAAATTGGATAATTTGTAGTAGGTATAAATTATGTTGAATTCATGTAAAATATTCTTCTTTGTAGCAAGTCAGTTTCATTGTAGAAGCGATAACTTTCTTATAATAAGAGGAATTTTTCTCAATACCAGAGGTGTTTCTACGTATATTAATTAAATTTGGCTTCTATTAGATCTACGGTTTTATTACCCTTAGAAGAAGTTTTCTTGTTTCTGTTAAAGTTTTCCCGTTCCAGTAAAAATCATAATGCTAGTAGATTAAAACAAAGAAAAGAAAGAAATCACAAATATTTTACATTCCATTGAAATGAAATCTAGTCAAATGATTAGGCGATATTTATTTAAGAATCAACCCTTGATCGAAATAAAAAACGGTAATCAAAAAAATAGTTTGCTTGATGCAAGGAAAGTTGGCTTTAATACGAATTAACGTTTTAGAAAGTTTTATACATTTTTGAAAAACAATACTTGATTCAAGAATATTACTTTTCAATTTTTGTGTCAAGCTGGCCTCTACTAGGCCCACCCCACAACAAAACCCTATGGGTGTGTTCAAATTCGGGCCGTATGAGATATCAAATTAAAACTGTTGCTAATTGCTATTAAATGGCATTATTTTCTTCAGCAAGAAACTTTTATTGAGTATATTACCGAGAAAGATAATTTTTTTAATTTTAGTCCTTTTAGTCCTTATTCTCAAAAATGAAATATTCTCTATGAATTCTGTGTGAATTCTGCACAAATGCGGGTTTGGAGCATTTAGAAGGAGATAATACATGGCAATTTTCCTAGACGTGGGAAAGGAGACGATACTAGACACATATTTAAGACATGGTAAAGGAGAATTGGGATCATTAGTAAGACTAATTTGACATTCGAAAACTGAAATACTTAGAGTACTCAGAATCCATCAAAACATGAGGCAACCATGATTGAGGATTATTAATACCAGATGCAAAGGATTAATTTCAGGTCATGGCTTGAGATATTCCCTTTTGATATACCGTTCTCGTCGATCAACAACTCCTTGTTTGAGGTATTTGAGGAAGACCCATCAATCTACATAATAATTTGTTTTTCCTTTCTAAAGGACTAGTATCACCCCACTTGGCGAATATTGCTTTTTGAATTTGTCTTGCTGGAAAGATAATATTCTTAGCGCTAAACCTATTTGCTTCGGTCACAAATAAATTTGTATCATCTAAAATATGATTGAAAAATCAACTGAATTTTTGTTACTAATAGGATTATAATGCTAGGATTAACTCGATGTTAAGAAGTAGAACTGAAATAGAAATCGAAAACTGTATAAAAATTATTACGACTCGAGCAGTGAAAACAGGAATGACCACTGGCGGGAACGTTAGCTCTTGCGTAAGGATAATGTATTAAAATCTGGATTGACTCAAACGTTGAGTATGTTCCATTTATAAATCCGCTCAAGATTTGAGCCAACATAATGCTGAAATACACTCTAATTTCGAATTGAGTGGACTCGAACTAGTTCTTAATTTGAACAATGAGTTGAGTAAAAATATTTCTGTTGTTTGAAGTGCAGCTGTAATAGAATTTATTCACAACTTGCCTGTTAATATAATTCTCTTCTCGTAATTACACCACTAAGATCATGTCGTAATCGCTATCAAATGGTCTAAAATATAAGAGTCAGCGATATTGAGTTATTCTTAATTTAAAACATTTAATCAGAAATAATCGTTAGGTTTCGAAATTTTCTGGTAATAAATTAAAATTTTACTTTTAAGGGCTTGTAGCAGCATTCCAGCTAGTGTCTGACATCTAATTGAATTCATTATTTATCAGCAAATACATAAGCGATACAGATAGAAGAAAATTTGCATAATTTATTCTTGGATTCATCGCATAAATCAATTCGTTTCACTATAGAAGCTCCAATTTTGGTTAGAAATTGTCATAACAAAGGAAAATAGACTCAGCTGCCTTCAGTACACCGAAATTTATCTCCTCGTTAGGATTAATTTTCCTACTAAGTCGCCATAAATTTTTCTCCAGAACAAGGACATCATAATAAATTGACATTTATTGGAGTTCGCTGTCGACATTGTTTGATTTGACCTAAATCGTCTGCTTCTAATATTATTGAGTTGTGATTCCATTTATTTCGACATAAGCAAATGTGTGCATACGTGGAAGCATGGACAAACGACACAAGAATAAAAACAAATAATTATCGCGAATTAGATTTATTCAGAGAGAAATAAATTACCGGTTGAATTGCTGCATAAAACTTAAAAATTATTTTAATTTCCCTTCCCAGATATTTTGTTCTTGTGGGCCATTTAATATGTTAAAAATTTCTAGAGATTTACGTTAATTTTAAAGACGATAGTTCTGTTGTAAATTTGTTTGGTTTTGTTTTTTTTTGTTTGTTTTTTTTTTGTTTTTTTTTTTATTTAATAGAAATGTATACCTACATATTTTCATAAATATGTAAAAGCGTAAATACAAATCTAGACATATTGTTACGGTTGAATACTGATATGATCTGGAAAGGAAAGATCAATTAGATAAACTTAATCCTATAGCTTGCAACCGCGCCCTACCTGAGTATATTGAGCCGTATTTCTTATCCATTCAAAAGATTGATTCTGCTAAAGGATTTCTATATTTCAGATAAATGTGAATGTTTTTGGTTATAAAGATATTCATATATGTCATAATGATATCGGGGTCATAAGATTGAAAAATCCTTTTATTAAATCGCTGAGAATGACTTGAGTTTGTTATATACGCAATCACCAATCGAAGTACTCAGGCCACACCACTATCCCCCGATGATCCCGTGATGCAAATTCCTCCCCAATATTCATCTCCTAGAAGGATAAAAAAGAGGAACACAAAGCATTGTGGTTTCAATCAAAATATCTGATTGACATCATCCCTATATTGTCACAATCACTACCCATAGCCATCCTAAACTATATTGAATCCAAAATAGATGATAATATAATTAATTCAGATAAAAAGTCAATAAAAATAGCAAAACTTGTCTGAAGTATTCATCTCTTGTATGTTTAAAAATTCGTGTTGCCATCAAATAGCATTACATCACATCAGATGTATTCGCCCTTTCTGCAGTCAGAATTTGATGGAATGAAACCACGAAATTAGCGTTGATAGGACAACAGATCACGAAGCAGAGACATAGATGTGGACAGCGGCTATAAAATCGCGATTAGATCAGAATTTAATTTCAGATTCCCTAACTTATGCGTCCATCTAAGCAGGAATTTACTCTTGCTACAGAAATCCACTTCTGCTTCATTTCCATCCTTCACCTGTGCAGGAATTTACTGCTGCTGCAGAAATCTACTTGCCATTCATTTCCATCATCCACCTGAACAAATTCACTTCTGCTTCATTTAGATCATTCATCTAAGCAGGAATTTGCTCCTGCTGCAGAGATTTATTTCTCCCATGTTCTAGAAGTAAGAAGTAACTCATTTCTTGCTACACAAGTATATTACTCTTCATCCTACCCGCAGCGGCACTCTCAATCCGCCGCTAAGGACTCTGCTATTTTCCGGCCTACACGCATCAGCATACTCAGTCTCTGAATTTAATTTTAATTTATAATTTTGATTTTGATACGATTTCGATTTGCCAGTATCACTTACTAAAAAAACACAAATTGTTAAAAATACTGATAATAGTGGAGCAGGAGGGAGGGCGAAATATTCGAGTTTCGAACAGACCTTTGATAATTCCAAAACGAACGATAATAAATTTATTTGAAAATAAAGGGTTTTCCAATAAGAGATGTTATTTTAATTAGCCCGCTATTTCGGTAGATGTCACCTTTGGAGCTGTCATTTTTTGACATTTGACAAGTAGAAACTACGCCATTAATAAAAATGGAACGATACAGCAACACATTGAAATTATTAAAATTCACTATAAAAATGGTGAAAATGTGGCAGAGACGGTTCGTAAAACTCGAACATTTTTGGGTCGTCGTCAATCACCTTGTCGGACCGCAATACAGAAATTGGTAGAAAAATTCGAGCTGTCGGGACAAGTTAGTGATGTGAAGAATAAAACCCGTGCACGTCGCTCAATAACAGCCGACAATATTGCTGCTGTAGCCGAAAGTGTTGAAAAAAACCCAGGTTTGTCCATTCCCCGTCGTTCTTTGGAATTAGGCATTCCACAAACGTCATTACACCGTATTTTGCATAAAGATTTGGGTCTTAAGGCTTATAAAGTTCAGTTAACACAAGAACTCAAGCCGGCCGATCATCAACAACGTCGAGTCTTTGCTGATTGGGTCCTTGAAATGCATGAAAATGATCCGGAATTCCATCGAAAACTCATCTTGAGTGATGAGGCCCATTTCCACCTCGATGGCTTCGTCAACAAGCAAAATTGTCGCATCTGGGGCTCGGAAAACCCAAGAGTTATTGTTGAAAAGCCTCTCTATCCTCAACGTGTGACTGTTTGGTGCGGTTTATGGTCCCGTGGGGTCATTGGACCTTACTTGTTCGAAAATGAGGCTGGAGCAACATTTACGGTGAATGGATTGAGCTATCGACAAATGATTAATGATTTTTTATGGCCAGAATTGGATGGTATTGACCTGGACAACGTTTACTTTCAACAAGACGGCGCTACGTGCCATACAAGCAACGAAACCATTAATCTTTTACGGGAAAAGTTTCCGGACCGTGTTATCTCTCGAAGAGGTGATCACTATTGGCCACCGAGATCTTGTGACTTAACACCTTGCGACTTCTTCCTTTGGAGCCACGTGAAAGAGGAGGTCTACGCCAACATCTCAGCGTCGATTCAAGACCTCAAAGATGGAATTCGAGGACATAGGGCAGCCACTTGGCGATTTGGTTATTGAAAATTTCATGAAAAGGATATGGTCCTATAAGCGTGGTCATGGTGGTCATTTGGCTGGTGTTATTTTCCATTAATAACGGCATACCTTCCTCTTTATAATGAAATAAAGATCCGATCATTTATTTAAAAAAATGGCATTTTTCTTTGAATATCAAAATAACACCTCTTCTTGGAAAAGCCATTATTAACTATTGAATAAAATTAATTAATTTCCGAATTGATTCTACTTTGAAGCATTTATAATTAATGCCAGTCTCACCATAAAAAAAAACAATTAATAGCGATTCGGGCATGCGCAATCAGGGCTCCATACCACAACTTTATCAGCAATCAGTCGATCGGCGGAATTTAAGTCAATTTAAATCTCATCCAAATTTTCCTATGATAACTGAATAATATTGAAAAAGACGGACGCAAGAGTAATTTTATAAGAATTGGTGTTCTTAGGAAGAGTTGTCGAATAAGTGAACAGAAAAAGCACTTTTTTCTTTCATATGAGACTAATGAAAAATGGTCAGTTTTCCTTTTATCTATGACTCAATGCCTACTAATGCGGATAATATTTTAGGAAAATATCTAGGGGAACGAGTTTTTGCGTATATTTATAAAAAATTCTCCAAAAATTTAATTTTTGTTTTGTTTTTTTAATCCTCAGACGATTCTAAACAAAGCTGTTTTGAGAGCCCAATAAAAAAAAAATATTTCATAATTTTAGAAAGTAGCAGTAAGTACGCGACAAAGCCTAGCATTCTGCCAATTGTAAAATTCCTAAGTCATGTCATCTTCGATAAAAACTTCTGTCACAGACAGACGGTCGGATGCAAGAGCAATATTATAAGGTTCTCGTTTTTCTCATTTTGAGGTAAGGAATGAAATAATGATACAAGTTTTGTGAAAGATTATAATGCTCGGACTATAGATCTCTATTTTACACAACAAACAACAGATTAGTGGCTAAATTTTTCTATTTAAAATATGCCACAACGTTTCACGGCATCCTTAGGTGACCTTATCTATAAAGTGACTACAATAAGTGTTCGACAAAACTTACAATCTCTGTATTACATACGAAAAACATTAATAATAATAGTAATTCCTTAAACTTATAAATTATTAACATATGTACAGAAAAAATAAAAGCAAAAATACTTTTGAAACACATTTGAGACCAGCATCCACATTGCGCGATTTGTCATTATTTATGATCAGATAAGAAAATGTTTTCTAATTGTACATCTGTATACACCCGTATGTGTGTATATGTTGGGACAAAGCTCTAATTATGGGTTAGCTAAGAAGTGACCAGTACACTTAGTTTATGTTGACCATATCTGTTTTGCGATTCATTGTATTGGAGGTGGTGTAAAGCACGTCCTCTTGCTAATATTTTTCTTTGCATAAAATCGTTGTATTGTTGAAGTCTGGACAGTGGTTTGCTTCCACACAGTGGCCAGTCAAAGCAGTCTTGTTGATTTGTTTATTTTTTTATATTCGATCTGTGACCAGCAAGCCGATTTTAAATCAATCGACTTGTGGTACCTACAAAATTTAAATTGCACTCTGAATTGTCTAAAACTGAGCCCATGCATGGAATATTATAAACCAGATCTGTAGAATGTTCCTTATCTGTCCTATCTTTTTCCTGGCTGAAACACCGCCTGATGGTGTTGTCAGCTTTAAAGGCCGTACAGATCCGGTCATTTTTTGCAGTAACCACCTTTTTAAGTTTTTCAGACAAACCTGGAATATATTTGACACTTCGATTTATTTTGGCTGTACCATGTAGTGTGGTCTCAGTTGTTGTTTTGGTGCCATTATTATTTAGATGCTTAGGTTTATAGTTAGTAATTAAACATTTAATCTGACGTGCAGGAAATGCATTGTCCATAAGGATTTTGTAAATTTTCTTCTTATTCCTTTTATGGAAACAGCTGTCACTTAATCCTAGTATTCTATCGACGAGATTCTTAGCTGTATTGATTTTCTAGTAATTCGGGTGACAGGAGTTGTAGTTCAGCAATCTACCGGAAGAGGTAGGTTTCTGATACCAATCTGTAATGATGGTATCGTTTGTGCGTGTTGTTAGTAATTCAAGGTAAAAAGTCCTACCATCCGATTCAATTTGTACAGTAAATTGCAATTTCCTGTGAGAACTGTTGTATATATTGTTACGGGTGTAGCCTTAGTTCTTTAACTTAATTCGTTCATTTCACTGTCTGAAATAAAACTTGCGTCCTGGCTATGAAAAACGCCGTACTTATACTTTACAAATTATCCTAGAGCCTTCCCATAAATTCAATTCTCCGAACCAAAAGTTTACTAAGATGTCACTAACCTAAGATTGTTTCCATTTCCAACAGATTTCGATTGTGTCACTTTATTGCGCGTAACATTATTTAATGCAGCCGGAATATGTTCCTGTGGTAATACAGTACAAAGTCAAAGATCGTCAACATAGTTAATCAGAATTTTAGGTTCATGCAGAAGTTTAGTCATAGTGCTATCCAACAACAATTCCATGACAATGTGATGGGGGAGAGCGGGTTCCCCATTGGCATTCCGAAAATCTGTCTGTATAATTTTCCATCGAATTGGAAATAATTACATTTAATGATGCCGAATTGTGGGATCTGAATGAAATTACTTTTTGTATTATTTGTGATATCGGAGATCTGCTCCCACTTCTATTTTATAATGCGTAAGTAAAGACGGTTGGGAATGTTCGTAAAAAGAGATATCACATTTAGTGACACCATACTATTAGTGGAATCAAGGTGGAGGCTATTAACACGCTCCTTGAATTCAAACGAATTTTTAACATTATATCTCGAGCTAATCGTTAATTGGCGTAGAAAGCTTGCCATATTTAGAGAGGACATCCGCTTCTGAATTTAATTTTGATACAATTGGCCTAATTGGAATATCTTTCTTGTGTATTTTGGGCAAGCCATACATCTTGGGTGCTCCCGCTTTATACGTGCTGATACGTATCCTTTCTTTTTCAGAAATGAAGTTTTCTTTAAATAGGTATTTGGCGATTTCATTATTTTTAGTAAAGACACATAATTTTTCTGTTATCCCAGTGCGACCTTATTATCACTTTTTGGCTTAGTTAAACAAAAATATTCACAACGACAGCAAAGTTCAGTATAAAACCGACATTGAACTTAAGTTATTAATTAACTTCTCCTTTTATCTTTTCGAAAACCTATACTTTGACACAATGCTGCTCATATTTCTTATATCGATGATATCCTTCTAATGAAAACGACACTATTGTGTGTGCCTGTATTGCATCTGTTAATTCCCATATTGAGTTCAATTTAGATTTACGAAAGCAGCTCGCATCCATTACAATACAACAACTTCAGGGACTTCTGGTCCTATTCTATTTATGTCCTGCCGGGGTTTGTAGAACATATATGTAGATGCTTCCTGCTCGAACAAATGTACATTCATATGTACCGATGTATAAATGGAGATATATATAGATGGACAAAAAGCATTCCCGTCGATTGGGCACCCAAAGTGATACATGAACACCTAACGTGTAGGTTCTGGTACGCCATCCCATATCAGGATGTAGGTCAGGTGCGGTCAGGGCCGCTAGTGTCTCTCCTTTTATTTTATTTTTTTTGTATTTTTTGGATCTTTTGTAAATGGAAAATGCATATTTGGAGACATCTCGAAAGCATGATACAAATCTTGCATTTGGTGCAGTACTTTTTCCCTTTTTTCTATTCAGTTCAACACAACACATAGAGACTCGTTTATTTACCCTATTCACAGAAATGTGAGCTTAGTGAAAATTTCCATTTGAATTTTCAACAATATCGCGCGCAAATTACCTGAATTCAGCAGGGAAAAGACGGTAATTTAGTGAAATTAGTCTCATGGGCCCGTAAGAGTGGAATTTTGCTTTCAGCAGCTTCAAGATATTTTCTGTAAAACTCCTGGTAGAATCTGAGCACGCGAAGAAACAATGGGATGAATTCCGAACGAATCAGTAAAAAGCTTTCATCGCCTTTTTATACCCAGCTTGAATGTGCTCATTACTCCAGTCACATGGAAATATTGGAAAGCACTTTAGAGTGTCCTTCAAAAATCCTGTCACCAGAAGAGTGTTTTATATTTCATGCACAAAGTGGTTGTCGAAGGATGTAATCAAGTTGTTGTGATTGAAGCGTAGGAGCAACTGTACGTGTGCACATGCCTGAAATTTATGACTCCGGTCGTCATTATGCACAACCAAACAAAATATGAGTCATATGGAAAAATCATTCAAAGAAAAACTAAAACGAATATTAAATGAATGCTTGAATATCTCGTATGTAATGTTATCTGCGATATGTACATCAACCACCATTTGTGCGCAAGAGTACTTACATTTTGTTCTTAAAGGGTTACCCAGAGTAAAACAAGCAAATATATTGTAATACTCATATTTAAAAATTCACAAACGCGTTATTTCTCCATCTTAAAATCTTATCAACATTTTAACAGAGCTTCTGCCACTAGAAAAAAAGGAAGGAAATCCAAGGTTAGCATTTGCAAATGTTCAAGAATAAAGGATTCCTGTACAATCCTTGTAATCCTTATTTCTGAAATTTACTTTTTTCTATTTTCTACAGATACCTTGAGGCTTTCATTTTTTATCGACATTTGTTTCATAAGGCTGCAACTTTAACCGGAAATATGAATTTTTGAAGGTAATACGACAGGTGAAAATTTGGCCATCTTTGAAGATTTCTAAAATCCGTATTTCAGAAAATAACAGATGGAACATAAATAAATTACCTGCTTTCTATTATAATCAAAATTCCCTAAAATTATATTCCCAGCATTAAATTCGGAGAGGATGTATTTCGAAATTTATGGAATGACCCAATAACTTGTGTAAAGGTGATTGCATTGAGCTGCAAGGCTTTAATCCCTGTGATTTTTTTTATATTCTTTAAAATATGAATTGCATTCAAGATTCCAATTCAAAGTAACTAGGAAATAGACTGCTTATCTATGGCCGTCTTTAGTCAAGTGGGAGTCCCGGGCACTTTAGGATATGGAGGCCCCTTAACAACAATAATTTTCTAAAATATTTTGGGTTATCAACAGGAATAAAGCGCAAAGCATGTTAAGGCCTTTAGCGCACTGGAGACTTGTTGTCACGTAACTGTTTTATCACCACCGTCAATTCCATTAGGGTCTAATGAACGGATGAAGTACCGTGACACCAAGATGACTTTTGGTTCCTCCAGCTTGCAACTTTTGGGTGATGACACTATCGCCTTCACTTTTATATGGATGTGCACGCACTGGTAACATTTTTGTCGCCGCTTGACTGCCACTATTTTGAAAAACGTTGTAGAGCTTGGAAGGAATTTACACATGGTTTTTGAAAAATGGCTGCTGCAACTATAGTTTCAAAGAAGATATAAATAATGAAGCATTAATACAACAAGTACAAATGTCAACACCACTAAACGCCAAAAATTTGAAGGTAAAAATCAGGGGAAAATATCCATGAAAGTGTTCATAGACTTCAGAGTTACAGCAACTCTCTTCGGGTGCAACTAATTTGGTATTTTGATAAGTTTTAGCAGGTCTCATAATCTGTGGTAAATCATCAAAGTTTTCAACACTCATACGAAAATGTCCAGAGAATTTTTCAGGATAGGATCGCAGTTCATCAAACGTTAAGTGAAGCAAAAAGCAAAAAAGCTCCAAATTGGAAGGATTTAATAGCGTTGATATTTTCTATATCCTTAAGACAAATACACATCACAGCGGCCTCCTCGAATTTATATTGTTTCTCACTGATTGCATGCTAAACAAATCCACAACAACTGGATGGCGACAGTGACCATTAAATGAAAAATAATTTTATTGTGTATCATAAAGCCTAATACAACAAAGTAATTTAGTCCATGGCAACAAGGTTCTCATCCAGAGAAAAAGGAATATGAACTCAATCAAGGAAGCCACAGATGTTTTCTCGCCTCTTTTCATTCAATCACCTCCATCCAACCAAAGTTGGTACAATTGGTCTTGTGTTGGGTCGTCAACAGAACGAACACAGGCGTAAAGTTAGGAAAAACATTTTTAAAGTTAAAATAGCTTGACCCCCTTCCACCATCCCTTAAAACTTTGTTTTCCCTTAAGTATTGGACAAAAGTAAAAGTTTCACACAAAGCGACATAAATTTTCTCTCTCTGGTCCGCAAATTTTAAATCGAAAAGCTAATTTTAGCCGATAAAATCTTAATTACCTGTTGTCGACTGGCGTCTTGTTTTAGAGGAGTTTAGATATCTCGCTTTTCCTCCCTTTAATTTAATTTCATCTATTTTCTTTCATCCCCCATCAATTAAAAAAGGATTAAGGAGTGCTTTGGCTTATTCTCGGTATCCTTTCAAGGATTTTAATGGTATTTGGTTGAATCTCGCTTAAATTGTTTACTGGCTTAATCCATGTTCACCAGTGAAAACATGAGTTTTAAAATTTTTGTGCTTCAATTCAAGATTTCTTTGCATTTTTTTTTGTTTTTTTTTTTTTTTTTTTGTAATAATAAAGTGAAAAATGTCCGACTTAAGGGAAGCTTTAGTAGAAATGTTGCAGAATGAATATGCGTTATAATATCAGAAAAATGTATTTTCATTGCCATGTATGTGGATACTGCAACCGAAATAATTAATTAATCGAATTTCGATTTTTTTTTTATTTCTGCAATTTTTTAAATATACGGTGTTGTAAGGACACAACAAAGGTGAAGATACTATAGTTCCAACGGAATTCATATTGGCGATGAGTTGGATAATTTCTAGATATATATAATTGGGAGTTGATAATATACTCAAAGATATTTGAAAGAATCTCTACGTGATTGTAACAAGTCCATAGTTTGAGTGAACACTACCTTCTCCATTTTTTAAACCTGGAAAGAACGTAGGCTTGTTTCCATGCAAGCGGAAAGTTTTTTAACGAACTACACAAGAAGTCTAGCCAAGGATATGACGGCATAGCGTTTGATTAAGAGGACAAAAAACTACGGTTTTCGAGATGTTGAACCCCTTAAGTGGTTGGAAGAGTAGAATAATTACATTTATAAAATTTGTTGATTGGGTAGCACGTATCAGCGGAAACGATATACCGTAATATACAGCAATCTCCGCCAAGCTTAAATTGACTCAATTAATAAGATTAATTTTTTTAAAGGAAAGTGGACAAATCTCAACCACGGAGGGCAGAGCGGCCCTTTATACTGTCCTTCTAAAAGTCCCATCACCAAAACCTTCCTGTCCTCATAATGAAGCGCATCATGTCTTGGTGAATCCTCTATAGATTGGAGTGCAGAACCTACCTGCTCCGAGCGATGGCCAGGCAAGCACACAAAAAGTGTTCGCTTGTCTCAGGCTCGCCTTCCAGGCAGGACAGGCACTCAGGATTGTCAACAACACCTATCCTTGTTGGATGAGCATGAAGCGAGCTGTGACCGGTAATGATGCCAAACACAGTTCTACATTGTTTCCTTCCCAGCCCCATGAGAAAATAGATATTCCTATTGAGCCAATCGACAAACAGTTTTGTGTACCTGCAAGTACTCAGGTTCGCAAAACTATGCTGATGCATCCTATGAACATCTGCTTTGATGAAAAACCCGATACTCGAGGTAGCAATGCCTACGGCGGGTTCCGGTTCGACAAACAGAGAACCATAGCCAGTCCCAGCTAAAATTTCAGCCCTTTCATTCGCCATGATTCCCATGTGACCAGAAACTCACTGAACGGACACCTTGTTGTGGATACACAACTTATCCAAAGATGATCTGCAGTCCCCCAGTAACTAAGATTATCCGAGGACCACTCAAAACCATCAAGGCTGCTATCCGAAAGGATAGCAATGTCGATTCCCTTGATCTCCATGTCAAAGGCTATCTTCGCTGCGGCTTTTACCGGGAAGACAGTGGTGTGTCTTCCAAGTAAGTAATCCATCACAATGTAAGATTATTAATAAGATTATTTTTGCCATGCGGGAATCGAGTTCACATTTTTTTTTTAGAATCGGTCTTAGCTGGCAACTAAAAAAATTTCAAGAACTTTTTTTTAACGATTCTAATAAAATTAAATTAAAAAGTAAATAAAATTGAAAAAAAATTATAATTTATTTCTGTGCTTTTATCATTACTGGTTAATGCAAGCTTAAAGCAACTGTGGCTTAATAGGCTAGTTAAAATTAAGAAATACAAGAAAAAAACCAGTCGCTTGGAAAGCTTAAGTTCCTGGTTTCAAATCCCGGACGAGGCGGTTCTTTTTCCCCCATTATATTTTTAAGTACATTTAAGTGCCTTTTTGTACATTGCAAATTCGGCAGTAGGAATCAGCTGATTTCATGGTCAATGGGGATTTTTCAAAACATTGCATGATGATTTCCTTCCTATTCCAATCGCCGTTCTCTAGCCATATCTCGAATATGCTTCTTCTTTTGCTTCTATAAATTTTAAAGCAGGTAGGAAGGAACTAGCCGTACTGATGAGTATTTGTTTCTGTTGATACGAAACTCCTTATTCGTTGGAATAAAATTCTTGTTTTATTCAATCAAAGCTTTTTCATTATCCCCGAAATTTAAAAGGATTTACGTCAACTCTATAAAATCGCAACTAAATTCAAACTCGAAAGTAATTATGGCGACCAACAGAAATCCTTTTGAATATTCAAAGCTTTCAAGTATACCTACTCACCGAAGATTACTAAAATCATGGAAATGTCCTTCAGATTAAACGACATCATTTGAGGATTAAAGCGTTTTCAGTATCCACAGGCACACACAAGTACACACAGAATCTCTAGCTGAATAATTTCAAGCAGTAATTATAAACGGGGAGCCATAAAACCATTCTAACGCCATAGAGCTAACTTTAAACATTTCCAACCGAGTTGGCTTTCACTGGCGGGGCAATTTAATTCACTTAACGAACTTTTAGCTGCTTCTCAATCTCTTATTTGCTTAACCAACACAGAACACAACATACTTTTTATAGAGTGTTAGGCAGGTGCCCCAGCAGACTACTGATGTGCTTATGTGGTGATGGTGATATTTTAAAATAATCAGCAGCTGATATATTGCGAGGACATCACATGAGTAGGTTATGCTATATCAAATTAAAGTCATCTGATTTTTCTAGCTCAAAAACTCAAGTACTTAAAGTGGAATTATTAAAAAATGGAAGAAAAATGCAAAATAAACGCAAATATTGGGGATAGCCGGGATTTTTTAATGGTATGTACAGCTGAAGAAGAACTAACTATCATTCATAATAAATTATAAAGGAGAGTATCTAACTATCAATCATGATCCATAATAAAATTGAGTCATCATTCATGATAATCGATAAAGTCCAACTATCATTCATAATAAGTGATAAGATCTAGAAAGCCCAACCACTCCTGGAAGGTGGGTTATATTCCGCGTATGAAGGAAAGAAGCTATGCTAATACGATTGTAAATTGCAAATTTGAACTTCAAACATTGATCGGATGAAGCGTTTCGTATTGGCAGAAACCCTCATACTCTTCAATACGGCGTTTAATTAAAAAAAAAAAAACATACCTGCTTTTCCAATTTACGACGAAATTTCTCTCCAAGCAACACTAAGCACTAATTCTGAAACAATGTAAATAAAAGTGAGTAACATGCAGGTTACTTGCTGATTATCAACAGATCAGTATCATATCAATACCTCTTACAATGTGGCATGCCTAATTAAGGTAAAATAAAAAATAAATTCTAACAAATGCCAATAACTTCAAGGAATAATTGAATTTTATAGGATGTTTGCTCTTCTATTTAAAGATTATACATTTTCTATTATTGAGTCTTATATTCTTCTCTTTCAGCTCTCTGTTTGTTGGCTTTGTGTTGAACCTTAATTTTGTGTACTATCGTAAAAAACAAAACAAGCTCTGGCTTAACATATATTTCGGAAAATTATCCTCAGATAATGAAAATCAAATATTTCTTCATCGTTTGTTGGGTTGTGCATAATTCCGCAACAATTCCCTCAAATTCTAACCAAATGTTTTCATGCAAATTGAGAAATTGGAACCTTTAAGGATTTAGAAAATTTACGAAATTCCCCCCACGTTACATATAAATGCTCATTCGTCGACATTACTTAGAGCTTCGGTTCGAATTTTAAGTGATCGCTTTTTACTCTCATCCTACTTGCAAGTTTGAAAGTACACGAGTGAGAATTTGGTATTTTAAAAGGTTTCGAAGTATAGCAACCAAAAGGAATATTCACCCTGAGTAAGGTTACGAACTCTAAATGAAAATCAAATAGCCAGAAAATGTGTTTCTGTTTCCAAAGACAAAATCGGCGTTACCGGTGTTTTGTTGTTTTATTTCATATTTGCTCGGTGGGGAGATCTGATTGTGAATACAAAATTTATCATATCAGTAGTTAAAATACAGTCCAATTGAGATGGTATTGTTCACAACTTTGAGGTCCAACCTCTGGAATAAATGTAATAGATTATCACGTGACGAGCTAGACCAATGAGCATTCATATTCAAGTCCCCAAAGCAAACTAAAATCTGATATGCCCAGATAAATTACGAGAAAGCTTCTGCCAGTTGGGAGGCACTTTCTGAATTATAACAATTTGGGGGACAACAATTCCAAGGAGAGCACATTTTTCGAATCACGAGTTAATTTCATTACGATAAGAGAACTCTTTGAGAACTGCGGCATTAAGAGACTCGTGGATATAAATAGCACCTCCTCTCCTCTCCTGTGGGCTCATCTCAGTCAACTCTAAAAACCTTACAATTAGGAAGAGAAGTAAATGCTGAGGTTATATTCTTGTCCAGCCATGTCGAAGATATAACATTGGATCCAGTCAACATATCACTGAAATGGTCAGCTTTATTTTTTATGCTACTTGCATTCAGATAAGTATATAGCGATAGAAGTCCTTGAGGGTTTAACGTGGGCACCTGCCAAGAATGCCTTAATCCCACGGTGGTCTTTACACACGGATTGATATTGTGACGTCAACCATCGCCCTCCAGAAGTATTTCTATTTCTAAAGAATTAGTCAACGCCAAGTGCATGCTTGGCGTCCTCAATGATGGGAGCAAGACCTATCTAAATCTCTGCTGTTCTATGGATCCAGGAACCCGGAATTAGGTAAGATTATGACATTAAGACCCGAAACAAAAAGGAGCAAATATTTCACACATGACTCTTACCCTGTCCAAGGGCGAAGCTATCCCCAGACAACTCCAAGCACCGAACCCAACCAGAAGTCTGTAATTAGGTGAGCTTCAGACCCATACAAGAAAGTCAATGGGAGAATGATTCAAACTTTTTTAACACTCAACTCAGTAGAATGAGAAACTATATAGAAGAAAGAACATAATGAGAGCATTAAGGAATAACTAAAGGTTAAGATTAATTATTATAATTCTTTTTTGTATTATACTCTGTACAAAAAGGCTGTAAAATGGAGTAAAAAAGGTACTAACTTATTTAAACGGTAACAAATGAAAACATATATAAGTTACTAGGAACAACAAAGACAAACTAGATAACCACAGTTATAGGCGTGAGTTAATACGGGCTGCAATGCCACCTCGCAAATATACTGGGGGCCTCTCCAACCATTTTTCGTGCAGAAAAAATTTCATAGAGTTCTGCGCTCGCAAAATAATTCAGAAGAATATGCGTGGAGCTAAACTTTACATAATGTCAGACAGCCAAGCAACACTTAAGGCGTTAAACTCGTTTACTTTTGAGTCTAAGCTTGATTGGGACTGTCTTACTGTCTTGAAGCAACTCGCTGAAGCAAAGAAGGTGACACTGATTTGGGTGCTAGGACATGAAGGCATTTAGAGCAAGAAGATTGCGGATTGTAAAGCAAAGATCCTGATCTCGGTTTATTGGTCCTGAGCCTGTCTTTGGACTCCCAAATGGCCACCTCTCAACTCAGATTAGACTTAGGAAAGACAGAATTAAAAAGACGTACTGGAAAAGTATCACGGGACTGAGACAAGCGAAGAGATTTGTAAAATAGTCGCAACAGAAGACAAAAGCATTCCTCATACTCAGTAGAGTAAAAAAATAGTTAAAGTCAATGATGCGATCTGTCGCTTCTATATGGAAAACGATGAAACATGTCCTGTGTGACTGTGAAACTCTGTGCCGCATAAGGCTAAGAAGATGTCGAAAAGATTGCCCAAGAACATCATAGGCTTTATAAAAGACCTTAAATTTGATTGGGCGTCCTAGGACATTTAGGGGTAATGTCACAAAAGATCTTATAGTTAGTGGTAACTAGATGGGAGACGGGCGTTCTGCCCGCATCCCCCAACAAATCAAAAACCCAAATTAGAATTTAAGAAGATCATAACACAATTTCTCAATTTTCTGTAAAGACACCTGTTCAGGCCACACCAATGTTACTACATTCCTCGATAAAAATTGTCCCCCAATATGTAGTCCTGAAAAGCAAAACAAAACGAACACAAAGAATCTAATACAAAAAAGGTTCAAAATGAAGACACTTATCTAAAAAGCAATCCCTATTTGCAGCTTCCTTTCACCTTCACGACTCGACCAACTCCACCCTTACATTATCGAACCTTTTAAGGCTTAATCCGTACTTTTCTAGCTAAAAAGTTATCAAAACATTAATAATAAATAAATAAAATGCATAATTAACAACAAACTTACAATTTCGCACGTATTTCTGGATATTTACAATATAAATGTTATCAATAATGACGTTTTCACTATATGACGTCAGCTGGTGTCTCCGCAGTCAGAATGCAACTTTGAGATCGAGCGTTGCCAGGGCAACCCATCATGAAGCAGAGACGTATCGGTTCACGGCGGCTATAAAAAGGTGACGAGCAACAGCAGAATCTTCGTAAATATGAAATAAGAAATAACCAGTGTAATTACTAATCTCGTCATACTTGTGCTCAGAATACTCACAGAGCAGCTCAGAATAATTCCCAAATTAGTATCTAACCCTTCTGGCCACCTGGATAATAAAACCATTCAAGATCACCAGAGGTATATCGATAACGTTTAAAGCTGTGTTGTGGAAAACTATGCACTAGGATTTTGCCGGATTAAACTGAAGGCCATTAAGAATCGACCATCTGTGTATTCGACAAATATAGGTCTCGGAATTAAGGCCCTCAATAATATCCTCAAGAAGATCAATAGACCTCTTAAATACATGTGGACAACGTCGGTATACATGTGTACCTTCACATTCTCTACTACCTAAGGAAGGTCAATAATTCGGGGGCTAAATAATAATGGGTCAATCACAGAGCCCTGCGGAACACCACACAGTTCAGTCGAAGTATTTGGAAATTCATCACCAATCTTAACATGCAGGGAACGACCCCTGATCCACGCCCTAACCGAGGAGACAGCTGATGCAGTATACATGTGATTGGTTGCTAATTTATGAAGTAAAAGGCTATGGTTAACACTATCCGAGGCCTTTGAAGAGCTCAAGAGAACTAAAATGCCAAAATCATTATATGGCTGCCCTGATGTCCATAGTAATCTTCAATACTGGAGTTTCACAACTGCGAAAAGTGCGAAATCCAGATTATCAAGGAGTCAGAAATTGGTTTACATCCATTTAGCCAAGGATCTGATTATACACGAGTTTTTCGAGCAACTTCGATGGAAAGGATAGGTTGGTTATGGGACGAAATTTACTCGGTGATTTGCCATCAGCTAGCTTCGGAATCGGCAGAATAGTAGAAGTCTTCGAAATACTGGAAAAGTGGATGACATTAGAACGGTATTCAAAATATGAAAGATATACCTATCAAAACAATTACAGGTAATAGTATTTTTATTAGGCGTAGTGGTAGGGAGTCTAGTTCAATCGCATCAGGCTTCACTGAAAAATAGAAGAATTCATCTCCTCTAGATTTACTCCATTTTATGAGAAGAAATGCACAGGCAGAACGTAAATAACAAGGGAGGGGTCAAAGTTGCTTTTAGAAGGAATGCGAGTATACAAAAATCACGAATTTATTTTACCAGGATGTCGTGAGCAGGATGGTATTTCTGAACCACACACACTAGCTTCCCAAAGATTATGTCGTGGCCCAATATTCAATTCGGTGTGGTTGTGACATCATGACTTAACTAGCAGCAGGTGTACGACTAATTAAGCAGTTTGCAGTACCTAAGCATTTTACTTCGCACGGTTAAATGCTTGGCGATTGCGAATTGTTTATTAAAAAACTGTCGCATCCACTGCTGTTGTAATTAAGCATTAAGCCAGGGTTAAGTAATTCACTTCGCATAGTGAAATGCTCAGCTGGGCTTACTGTTTGTTTACTAACAGTATTGGGGTCTCCAGCTGACGGCAGTGACTGATGTAATGCTTTGCGATTAATGGCAAGGTATTGCACTGGTCACTGGGTCAGAGTCGCTTCCGCCTGTAATGATTTTAACAGGTGACCCGACTTGCGAGTGGATCAGGTTACTCAGTTGTGTTTTTGCGATTAGGAGTTAAGAGCTATAAGTGTGAATAAGAAGCTCGAGTTTTATTAGATATTATTCGAAGTAGTTTTATTGAATACAGTTTTTTTTATGTGGATTACGCGAGTGTTTTACTGGGGACACGACAATTACGCCAAAGGGTTTTGGGTTTCAGATCAGTGCTAAGCTAATTACTGTAGTACTGTCGATTGGCATTTCTTATAGCAAACGCAACTTCGACACACTATCATAATTAAAATTTCCAGGGGGACAGGATACACTTTTATTACCAAGAGCAGATCTCAACATCTATGAAATCTAAATCAGCACTCTCAGAAAAAAAGGCTATTTTCACATTTATGTATATCACCTTAACATATATTCCGACACCTCCACCAGAACACCCTCAACAATCATTTCTAAACAAAGAATAAGCCGGAATAAAAAGAGAATAGAAATATTTTAATAATTTTTTATCTTAACGATTCAAAATTAAATCATAAATACAAGAGGAAAAAACAACCGCCTTGTCCGTGGTTTGAAACAAGGACCTTCCGCTTTCCGGGTGACTTATCCTACCTCTGAGCTAAAGAGACAGCTGCTTTTCCCTCTTTTTCAATTTTATTTATTTTTTCCCTTGGTGGAATCACACGGAAAGCGGAAAGTCTCGGCTTCACACCACGGACGAGGCGATTTTATTTTATTCTCTTATATTTATGATTTAATTTATAATTGTTAAAAATAGAGTTTTTAAAATTCTTCTATTTTCCGTATATGACCGACTTTCAAAGTTGTGAGTTCGAATCCCGCATGGGTAAAAATAAACAAAACTGGAACAGAAACTTGCGACGTAGATGTAATATCATTCAGCCTTGCTTCACTGACTACAATCGCATGGACAGCAGTCCCTAGAAACATTTCAAGAAATTCATCGGTTTTGTCCTTATGTTTCTGGCATTAAGGGGGTATTCTAGTCTAGAAATTCGAAAAAATATATTTTTTTTTGTTTTCATATTTTCAAAGTTTAACTATTCAAGAATATGCCTACAAGAGGATTTTTCAAAATGGTGGCTTGTATCTTTTATATTTAGTGTTCAACTGCATCCAGCTGCTAACAGTTGAATTCTAACTTCTAAACCACTTGGACTTTAAGGGCTAACGCTACTGTAACGGCGAAATTAAAGGTGTTTGAAAAAAACCTTTTAAGAGTATTATCGGGCATACATTGAACCTTATTGATAAATTTTTGACAGCGAAAACAAAAACAAAATGGCGGCTCCATAGCCATCTTTCCGGGACATGTTTCGGAGCAAGTTTAACGCGCTTGGTGGCGCCTCCATTTTCAAATTAAAAAAACAATTTTCTCGCACGGGACCTTTTTTTTCTTCTTCTAGAAGGTTTAAACTATTTTTTAAGCCAATAAAAAAAAACGGTTTTTTAAAAAACTTACAGTGGCGTTACCCCTTAAACGCGTTTTTCTCGAAACTGCCTTTTTCAAGACGATGCCCACGATTTCTCAAGTTCTACTGGACCGATTTACTTGAAATTTTTTTGAGAGTCTTCTTTATAGACTTGTCTATGTCCGGAACTAGCCACATCCCCAAATTTCAATTTTTACTATTTTTAAAAAATTCGAAAATGTCAAAAAAAGTGGTACAAAAATTGCTTTTTTTTCAGGCAGCGGCCATTTTGTGAAAAAAAAATTTTTCACCTTTTCCCTAGTTCCGGACATAGCGACATTACTCTAGACTAATAATCTTTTTTTTTTCGGATTGCTAGGCGGGTTGGAATCGTGGGCATGATCACGCGGCAATTTTTTGAGGCCCCCCACTTCATCAACTTTTTTAATTTTTTAATTTTTTTCTGTATTCTTGTAATGTTAATAAATAACTCATAAAAAAATGGGTAGAAAGATATTGATTGCAATTTTTTTACGGCACTTCAAAAATCACCTAAAATTCGGGCATACATTCCTGCCACAAAATTTTTTAGCCTAGTTCTCACTCTGTCCAGAACCCTCCAGCTTTCGACTGAGACCCATTAGATGCTAATTCTTAATGCAAGTACGCTATTTATGTATCATTTACTTTTCGGCCTAGCTGTCGAAAGCTCCTAATTATCTCTGAAATAAAAGGTCCCAGAAGTGTAATTCATCCCGGATGCCAGGCTAAAATTACACTTTCGTTTACATATGAGTGCCTGACTCTGAATGCTGAAGAAAAAGTTTACTGAACTCCTCTCGATTTATGGCATGGCAGTGGAATTAAACCGAAACCGGAAAGCTCTTGAGCAATAAATTAAATTCACAACTTTTCCGGGCAAGCGGGTATTGTTCGTGATGTAGTGCTATTTACTCCGGACTTGGTTGCTCACACATGGAGGGCTCTTTTGCATTCGAAACGCAAACAGAATTGTGAGGAAATTTTTGTCCAATAATCCTCCCTTTTAGTATCCATTACTGGAATTTCATATTTCAATCAATCACAGCTCAAAGATCGACACAAGGGAAATATACTATCCGAGGAGGGTGATTTTTGAGTTTTTTTCCCTCTTTATTTATTTTTTATTTATTTTTGCTTTTCTGGGCACTAAAAGGGACTCTTGAATGGAGATCTGGAGCGACAGAATTCTGGATGGTAATATCTAGATTTCAATAAAATTTATGGATCCAACTTGGAAAACGGATAACGACCGATAGACCTTTTCATGTTTTATGACAGTTGTACAGAATTTTTCTGGCACGAAATTTGTTAACAGTGATTTCATGATTTAGGGAAAGTGAGTATTATTCGATTATGACCGTAAAGGATTTTTGTTATTATTTCAAATTCAATATTTTTTGAATGTGAATATATCGCAATTTGGAGAAACCTTCCTGTCGGATAGCAGGGGTATGTATGACACATTTTACGATTCCCTTTTTAAGACTTTTTCCTCATAGCCAAAATGTTCTTCCCAAAAATAAATACTTTTATACCCTGAAACAGCATATGTATGTTTGCAACTAAACTTATATTAGAAGGTCAGGGTAACAATTTCTTTTTATAGTTTCTGTTGATAAGAACACTTAAACGTTAATGAAACCCCATTTTCGTACAGAAAAATTTAAAAAACTGTTTATTGTGTGAATTCTTGTCAAATATAATAAATTATAACTGGCTAGGCTAGGCATAGAGAGTCAGGCTGCTGGACAACAGCAAACCTTGATCACAGCAGAATACTGAAGCTCTGTCCTGAGGACTGTATACGTGGAGCCACGGATTATATCGTCCCTATGCTAGACTTTGAGAAAACCTTCTTAAGTAGCATTCCTAGCAGAGAGGAATGGGATGATAATAGCATGATACGAGAGACTCTGATATATGTGTCTTCACAGACGGTTCGAAAATGGATGTGGGAGTGGGAACCGTGGTGTACTCAACTTTTCCTCATATTCAGAAATCGTACCACCTACTGAACCACTGTAGTGTGTTCCAGACGGAGGTTCTGGCTATTAACAAAACAACAAGGCTGCTAGCAACAACTTATGTTGTACCCAGTTATCGAGCTTTCAGGAAGGCCCTGAACTCGACCAGAATTACATCAAGACTTATGCAACGATGTCGCTGTGAGCTCACAAAACTAGGTGCTAGTCAAAGGGTTATTCTCTGCTGGATATTTGGTCACAGTCACATACCTGAAAACATCAGATTCCGATGCTCTGCCCGCCATGGCTATTTGCTTAGCGGAAGATCTCATAGATCGGCCCCTAGGATCAGTGAAAATGATTCTAGACAGCCCTATAAGCTGGCAAATCGCAGATGGGTAGAATTGACCACATGCGCGATTTCAAGTCAGCTGTGGCCCGAGGTTTATTTTTTTTTTTTTTTTTATATTATTAAGCCAAGCTCAGGGGATACCCTATGATGCAAAGCACAGCATGGCAGGAAGGAGATAGGGAAAGGATTAGGGGATATGAGGAGAGTGGCGGAGGTGTAGATGTATGTCGCCCTTAAACTTCCGCAGATTGTACGCCGGAGGAAAAACAGAAGATGGTAAGCTGTTCCACATTCGCACTGTTCGGGATAAAAAAGCATCACGGAATTTTACTGTACGGCCGAAAGTAATTTGAAGGGTTAAAGGATGTGCGCGGTTTGCAGCGCGAGTATTGCGTGCAGGAATCATTCTACAAGGGATTAGACTAGATATTTCATCAGAACATTGACCATGCATATAGCGATAAAGGAGCGAAAGGCATCCAACATTGCGGCGGTGCTCGAGTGAGTCGATATGACAAGTTATTGCCAAATCGCCAATGAGCTTGAAGGCTCTCTTTTGGACAATATCCAATGAAGCTAAGGCTGTGCGACCAGCCCCGGCCCATATATGGGAGTTGTACTCCATTCTAGGTCTAATGTAGGACTTGTAGAGGAGCGCTAGATTTGACGGGCTGAAATATTTCTTATACCTTTTCAGAAATCCAAGACATTTCGATGCTTCTTTGGCAACAGAGAAGATGTGATCTGTCCAGTTTAACTTACTGGAAATATTAATGCCAAGAATGCTTAGTGACGGTGAATCAGAAATTAATGCTCCATCAAAAGAAACGGGTGTGGTTAAGTTATGATCTTGTTTTAATGAGATAAGACAGCTATGGGACTTTGATGCATTGAATTCGACGCGATTCGCTTTGCCCCAAGCGAGGATATTGTTAAGATCGTTATTCAATGATCTAGTCATGCAATCTCGTTTAACACATGCAGCATTCCCCCTGGATTCCGCAAGAGTGTCAAAGGAGTAAGCGAAATCAAGAGTACTGTCATCTGCGAAACTATGGATGGGATTGAAAGTAAGGGAAAGCAGATCATTAATGAAAATTAAAAAGAGAGTTGGAGAGATAACAGAGCCTTGAGGTACACCGGCATTTATGGGATGCGGTTCAGATGTAACGCCATCTAATACAACACGTATTTGGCGACTAGATAGGAAACTTTCAATCCATAATAGAAGAGGAGGGGAGAGACCAAGTGCTTTGAGTTTGGCTAAAAGGGCTGGATGCCAGACTCTATCAAAGGCTTTTGAAATATCTAGGGCAACGATTTTAGACTCACCAAAATTGTGAAGACTACGGTTCCAACGTTCCGTAAGAAAAGTCAGCAAGTCTCCAGATGAGCGTCCAGCTCGGAAGCCATATTGGCGATCGTTGATGAGATGATTAGTTTCAAGATACTTCATTAATTTAGAGTTAATGATAGATTCAAAAACCTTTGAAAGAATCGAAGTGATCGCAATTATCCTAGGAGGACTGAATTTTGGTGAGGAGGAATCGTAATGATTTGCGTAACCTTATCGTAGTTATTACGGGGCACTTGATCTTTGGCAAACATGCAGAGCGCATGCAATCTCCATACAATGATTTCTGTAGAAGCTGTTTGGATGAAAAAGACGTTGAAAGTGTTCAGCCTCTGCTGTGTGAATGTCCAAATCTTGCTTGCGCTCGGCAGCTACTTCTTCGGTGAATTTGGGGAGTTAGCAGACAATGTGTTGGGGGCCCTGGTAAGGTTCATTAATTCTTGTGGCTAGTTTCAGCATACCCCCTAAATTTGAGGTATCTTTCGCAGATTGGGTCCCAATAAGCTGGAATCACAATGGACCGCAAATGGTCTAAGTGAGGCGGTTCGCAGGGGTTCGCGCTGGCCACCACTCTAACCTAACCTAACCTAACACTACTTTACCCCACCGATGAGGCAAAATGGAGTACAAGACTCCTAAAATATTTTCCATGTTCGAGTCAATGATTTTGAGAAAAAACGAAAAAAAAATACTTTAGAGGTAGTATCTATATCAAGTAACCATATAACGGTAACCAATTTAGTCAACTGAGATATATCAACGTTAAATAATACACTTTGCTTCGGTCTATCATTATCAGTACTGTTTCCTTTATATTCTTATCTCCGCTGCGTTATTTTGCCAAGTAAGCTGACATATGTATAACAATTATCGAATTATTTACACTAAAAATTTTACGCGATTGCTGACAATATTCTCTATTTCCATACAAAGTCGAATAGTTTTCCACAATTTCTGAGATAGTACCTACTAAATTTTAAAGTGGCAGCCCTGCTGTTGTTTGGGTCTACACTCAGCCAGATTCACATGATAAAACTGTAACCATGTATGTACTTATATGTGGATGCGTATGAGAGCTAGGCTAAACAGATCGGAAAATTACGCTCGGAAACATGACTATTTAAAAATTTCCATAATACTTACTAATTCTAACTTCCGACCTTGACTTGTAATAATTAAAAATTGGCAACAAAAATTGTTGTTGAAGAATATTTATTTTCAAACAAGAACCCCTCTTTTTTGGTCAAGCATATTAGTGAGAGATTTCGGGATGAAATTCACGGATTCTTGATTACAAACATGTTTTGTCTTGTTTTGCTCAAATTGCAGGTAATATTTTGATCCCCACTTTGAGGTGAGCAAGTCTTATTTGGTGAGTTGTACAAACTCAGTATACATTTTGTACAAAATGTTTGTGTTTCAGACTTGCTTCCCCGCATCTTACACATTTTTTTTCCAAAGCGATCCCTAAAAATACACTAATTATCGATTTTGTCATACCGAATCATCTAAAAGTGCGTAGGTCATGATGACCCACAGTCAGCACATTAATTAAAATTAAAATTTATTCATGAAACATTGCACAATTAAGATTTAAGGATCTTTCCAATTTATACAAGATAGAGTAAGAACATTAAAATAAACAGTATAATTCATATAACGATATTATATAATAAGAGAGATAGAAGAAGTAAAAACAGAAAAGAAGGATGAAGAAGATATAATACTAAAAATAATAGAATGCTAAAACTTATTACTAACTACTTAAAGTAAGAAATTCAAATATGCTACGACTTATAGAGGATAGTGTGCCGGCCTGTATAGAGCTTCTGATTTGAGAGGGTAACTGGTTCCAGGAATTAATGACATGGCTGAAAAACAGGCGCTTTGTTATTAATAATTGAGACCTAGGTAAAATTAGTTAGTTAGGTTAGCAAATCAGACCCCAAGATTGAGCATCTATATGGTGATACGTGATCGTATCTACGAAGGCCATGTACATACCTGATTATAGAGTTGAAAGCAATGCTAAGTTTCCTTGAATTATTATAGTCTAGTTTTCCAAAATTTCACAGCCATAGGTTATTATAGGTACTAGTAGGGCACGAACAAGAAGTAATTTGGTGGGCATTGGCGTGAAATAGCTGGATGTTCACAATGTACGAAGTCATTATAAACTTTTCTGATAACACAATTAATGTGTTCATCCCAGGTTAATGTGCTATTAAATATAACCCCAAGATTTTAACTGTGTCGACAAAAGGAATAATAGTATTATTAATAGTTACAGGTGAATATCCATCTGTGTTTAATTTTACCCTATATATAATCATGCTTTTAAATTTAATTTAATTGAGCTTAAATTTATTCGACAAGGACCATAAATGAATTGATTCAAGGTCTTCATTAACACGAGATATGTTATCCTCAATCAGACCAATACGAATGGAGATATACAACTGTACATCATCTGCATAGAGATGTAAATCACAAAACTTAACTTGACGAAATATTTCATTGATAAACATGGAGAGCAATAAGAGACCAAGGATCGATCCTTGAGGCACACCACAGGATATCGGTAAAAAGGAGGAATAGGTTCCGTTCATGTAAACTGCCTGTGATCTGTAACTCAAGTAATTGAAAATCAAATCAGCTGCCACAGATGAAAATTTAAAATATCTACTCAGCTTACGATAGAGAAGCAAATTATCCACTGTATCAAAAGCCTTTAAAAAGTCTAAGAAGTCTAATACAGTCAATTAATCCTTGTCAATAGCCCGCGAAATATCATTGCTTACCTTAAGTAACGCAGTTGTGAAACTATGTCCAAAACGAAATCCTATCTGATTGTCATGTTAGAGTTCATTCAAAATCAAAAAATTAAAGATTTGCAGGCATATTATTTTCTGCACTATTTTAGAAATATATATGGTAGTAAACTAATTGGGCGATACTCCATACATTGCGTCTTAGTATCCTTAGGAACAGGAACTATATTAGAAGTTTTCCAAGCTCTAGGGAAAATGGAACCTGCGAAGCATGAGTTGTAAATGTGTGTAAGGGCATGAAGGATCGCAGGTGATCCCACATTTTTATAAATTTAGGACTTAGGCCATCTACACCCGCAGCAGTAGATATAATGCTGTCCATTACCGTAGCTACTTCATGAATATTAGTCCTTAGGAAACTAAACTGGGTTTGATCTAAAGAAACACTTACTGACTCATCATTATTCAAATTAACAGCAGAACTGCTCACATGATTTGAAACAAATTCATGATTGAGTTCGTCGGGATCAATTGAGCATGAGCTCAGTTTAGACGCGAAAAGTCCACTTCTTTTGATATTGTTCCACAGGATTTTGTTAGGGAGTTTAACATTTAGGATGGAAGAGTAATAGCGCTTTTTAGCTTTGCGGACAACAGCCACTGCTCTGTTCCGTAGTACTCGATATTCCTCATGAAAATCCGATAATCTGTAGGGCTTCCATTTATCATATGCACGATCTCGTTCCGCAATTAAATTTCGAACATGAGAAGAAAACCAAGGGTAACGCGAATCTGTGATAGTTTTAGTAATGAAGGGAACATGTCTTTCATGCAAATAATTTAAAATAGACTTGAGAAAATCTACTTGATCTTCCACATTAGGAAGATGAAATATGCTATCTCCAATGCACAGTTTTACAACCCGAAGCAACGCTTCCTGGTTAGTACCACTATAATCAAAATAGGAATAAGAACCAATTTCGCCTGTGTTATTAGACTGAATATCATATGTTAACATGATCATGTCGAGATCGGATATTCCTGGGAGAGAAATTTCTTGGAAAACCAGAACCTTCGACAAATTTGAAGTAAGGAAGACGTCTAGCAGATAGGGTGTTCTACAGAAGAAGTATGTTGGGTAATTATTTACTCTCTGTAGATCCAAAGCATCCAGCAAAACTAGAAAATTGTTCGTCAACTCAGAAGGTGATAGAAAGTTCAAATTAAAATCACCTCCAATGAGCACATTTTGGTATTGAGGTGAAACACTTAAGAGATCATTATTAAGGGACTCCAAAAGATGAGCAGTTAGGAGGCTTATAGAATGCTCCAACTAGACACTACACCCCATTAATAGACAGTTCACAAAATATATACTCACAAGTACCTGCAGCGTTATCAGACGACATTACTTTTGATACAATTTACTCAGTGGACTTAGAATTTGAATAATTTGTAGATACCGTGTGGGCTATTCATATCATATTCTTTAGGGGTATGCAGGTAGGTATGCTCTACAAATGTCAAAAGAGATGGTCCCTTTTAAGGGAAAAGTTTGCCGAGGAGGTGAGAAAGCGAGACATTGCTCTTGGAAGTGCTGCAGATTTTTGTTCAGATTATTAATCAGTTTCTTATATTATTTATGCAATGTCCATAAAAAGCACAAAGCTTTAATTAAATCGACTTCCATTTGATATTTTTTTTTCTCTTTACCACTTTTCAAAATTGCAAACATTAAATGTCAAAATAATAACCCTTTCGGAAAGTGACGTCTGTTTAGGGCAAAAATGTCAATCATTCGTAAGTTAACCTCAGTCTCGTTCAAATACGTAAAAAAATTTATTTCTATTGTGGTCCAGTCTTATGAGCTACTACTAAATAATTCTGATTGGTTTAAAAATTGTTCTAATCATTTCGTTTTCCGTGACACTTTTCTTCCAATATCAATGAAAATTTGTGTTCGAAAAGTTTTACTTTATAGCCCGTATACGAATAAACCGAATTTGTTACTTTTTCGTTTCGAAAATTTGAATGCCAATCTAACTGACGGTTTTAAGTGGTTTTTTGTAAATGTCTGGACTATTTTGTACAAAGAACTTACAGATCAATCAAAGGCAATATTAAAAAAAAATTAAATTAAAATTTCCTTTTAAGAGGAAAAAAAAATTAAGAAAGTTTTATTTCGTGTAGAATAAGTTGAAGAGAGTTTGTATTTAAAATCAAAATATACTCCAAAGGCAGCGTGTCGTAAAGCGAGGCCAAATTTACAAAAGCGAATCGACAGCCTAATATTATTGAACTTATCTGTGCGTGTAATCTTGACAACCTCTATATAGTAATTAAAAATAAATAAATAAAATGAAGATGAATTAGTAGACACTTACCATTATCACCAATTTAAAGGACAAATTATAATAATTAGTCCGATTTTGTCTTGACTGAAATTTAATACAATTTAATTTTCAGATTCAATTTCTGCAATCTAGTTCATCCTCTCTGAAAACTTTGATTGATTACTACCAAGTCTAAGCCAAATTTTGGGTTCTCTAATAAAGTAAGTCATTTAGGGCTATTAATGGCACGTTATAGAAGTATAATCGCTTAAGTAAAGTACTTACAAGTTTAGCCTTAATTTGCTGTAAACAGAAGACATTATTCAAAGTAGTAAAATGTAAAATATCTCTTCTGTATACATATATATATTTGGATGTGTAAATTAATTTGTATATCATGTAGCTTCCCTATAGATATATGGACGTGTACCGGGAAGAGAGAAGCTCACCGCTACCAGTTTACATTTGATTGCCTCGAAATTAGGTCAACTAATTCAAAATTTTCGTCACTGGTACGTGACTTTTCCGCCATATTCTAACTGAAAGCCATTTTGAAAAACGGCTTTGTTTCATATCGGGACATCACCCATTCCTCGTATATTTTTGGGATGAGAAACTTTTCTATTGAAATTCCATCACAGTGAAGAAAGTGATTCTCTATTGCTATGATGGTCGTACGCGGGGAGAGGCTTTTTTTCTGGACTACATAGACAGGTATACTAAATACAACACAATGTTGATAAGAAATTTCCCCAAAAGAATTTTGCAGACGGCATATTCCATTGACCTACTTTCTTCTGTCACATAAAAAATGTGAATTCTGTTTTACGCACGTACACAATACCTGCCAGGTGGAAACGAATATTCTGACAGAAATTTAAAATCGACAAAAGCACTTTGCGTTCAGCTTAATCAAACGTTTCATGAATACGTAAAATGTGAACTATGTATAGAAGTGAATATCGGAGGGGAGGCGGCAGCAGCAGTAATTGGTGATCACTTGGATTACGTATCCTTCAGATGTATTTAGACAGAACGATTACTAGATAAATCGGAGCACCTAGAGCGATTTCCGGTAATTCCAAGTTCTAGTGTACAGGTATTGCTTCTCTCTGGCTATTGTTCGAAAAGCCTATTAACTGTGATTGGATTTAATAGTGGCGTCGTTGAAAAATAAGATAATTGTTGCAATGTTCACTTGAAGCAGAGTAGATATAAAGTCCCATTAAATTGTATGAGGCTGTTGGCAGAACGGTATTTAGGGGGGCGGGGGTACAGGGAGAGCGATCACTCCCCCTGGCTCCCATCATTAAAATGTGGCACTTTCCTAACAACGACATTCAGATTATACGAATTCAAGCATACATTTACCGAACCTTTGATTTTCGTGTAGGTAAAGCCGTTTATATCTAATACACTGAAGTATAAATCTAAACACAACGTAATTATTTCGTCATAATATAAATAGTATTTCCCTCAGAACGGTTTTACGATGCTGCAGAAATTTTGTACGAATATGTAACACCTACTATAAAATAACAAAAATTAAGTAGCAAACAGTAGAACGAAATTTGACCCTTTTTAGCTTGGATCTCCTAAAGATTGCATCTACTTCGTGGAAAAGAAATCCACATCGAAAGATGTGACTCACATAGTCTTTATTTAAAGCTGCAGTCTATTAGCTAAAAATAATCAGTCGGACATTTCACCTGAATCAGTGGTGACCGTAAACTTATTGCCTACTTATAGCCGAGTAGCTGAGCATTGTGTCTCGACCGTTGTAGCTGCACTAGATATGGAATACTCTGAGGACTTGTTAGAGCTAAGTACTACTCAAGGGCAACTCTACAGCAGTGGCTTCATTGAATTGAGGCCCTATGAAAAAATGGTTACTTCAGCAGTGAATCATCCATAGGGTGAAGCTTTCACAATAATAGGTCGTCCAATGCACAAATAGGGAATATTCAATAAATCCAAACTTGTATTGGGACATACCCATAGCACTTGACCTAATTTGTGTTCTACATGAATTTGGCCCTTGATTGTTTTATAAATTTTCCAAAAGATGAAGCTGAATGTCATTTCAATACTACTTGAATATTCTCTATCTTTGACAGGTTTTAAAAACTGTGAGTTCGATACCCGTATGGGAAAAATATACACAAATTGAAAAAATTTACAATTTATACACTGTCATCGCTACTGGTGTTCTGCCCAATGAGAACACTCAAGAAAAAATATAGAGAAGGATGTGGACTGTAAATAATAACGCCGGGGAATATTTATAGTCAGTGGTTTATTGAAGGCACGTAAAACTTAAGTACAAAATTATAACTATATAGAACTAAAATTAACAGAATTCAATTTCACGACACTTAAGAACTAAATTTTTAATCTCAGTACAATACTGTCAAAGGTAAGACAACATTGACCAATGGTATTATATATGTATATATGTATAAATATATTACTCAATATGAATCAAAAAATGTACTCACCAGTATAAAACTATGGAATAAACTTCATGGCGTTGGTAATTAAATAATTAGTGAATTCTTGTTCTAGTCGTTCCCCGGAACAAGATACTTTACTTCAGTCGAGACCCAAAGCAAAGTCGTATTAGTCGTGTTTATTCTAGTCGGTACCCAGAATAAATATCTTTATCTCAGTCGTTACCCAAGATAAAGTTATTATGTTAGTAGAATTTTATTTTATTACACTCGCCAAGTCGAATTCCAAAAAACGATGCACAATCTATAATAGCTGGATACTAAAAGAGGAAGATTCAAGTTGGCCTGCGACTTATATTGCCTCTGAATTGCGCACGGCACCAACAAATTATTTTACCTTGCACATAACAATCAAAGTACATTGACCTTTAGCAGCTGTGCATAAGTAGCAACAGAAAATCCGTTGACCTTAACAGCTGTGCGTAGGTCAGACGAGTGCATTGACCTTAGCAGCTGTGCTTAGTACGTACAACGTATTAACTGAAATAATAGAATATACCTATACATATATAATATGGCCAATTCTAAATTATTTTTAGTTAATACTAAAATGTTTTATGATTTTTAAGCTAAGTAATAATTTGCTAATAATATATATTTTAATTTCAATTAAAAGCCTGATGAATTCTATCGATCGTGTCGAGATTTTGTAATGTGGAATGTGGCGATCATGTGTCGATTCTTGTCTCCACCAAAAAACTGCTTTATCGACGAGCTTGTAGGTAGGTATATGTAGTTTCGTTCCCAACCTAGTTTCAATAATAAGAAATACTTGGAATTAAAATCTTTTGAATGATTTAATTTTCAGGTGGCTTTTTAGCTTTTTAATGTTGGTTTGAACAACTGGTTAATGTCAGCTGGAAGTGGAAATAGCGGCCGCCCGGAAAGCGGAAGGTCCAAGTCAGCCCTGTAGCAATGGTGGGAAAACTGAGGCGGACAGCCTTTGGCACCAAAATAAGAGGGCAACAAAACTTTTTGGAAAAAATTACAGTATCATCGCATAATTTGGTGAATTAAAACCATTTGCCCACAAATCTGTGAGTAATTGTTAATTCTAATAAAAAAGCTAGGTAACTTTTATAACTGACCCTATGGTATCAATTTCAAATAACCATACTAAGCATATGAGAAACGAATCTTGGATACTCTTTAGCTCGTAGTAATGTAGTTACAAAGTTTCAATTTGTGACTTTATAACGCTGGTAATGATGATAGTGGTATAACTAAAAAGTCTAGTCCAATTCTCAATTTTCTACTTCATGTTCCAACCATAAAATTTCAAATCTGTTCAACCCATTGCGTGGGTTTATAGTGGCAAGTACAAAATATTTTGCACCTGGCACGTCATAAGGCGTTTTGTAAAGTTTAATTCACAGAATGTCAAAGAATTCTGTCATTTTCGAAAGGTGCTAACTAGTAAGCTTAGGATTAATTTAATTTAAAAACAAATTATAGAAAGCAGCGTACAAAAATTTGAATTTAAAATAATAAAATAAAATAAAAAGCGTAAATGTTCATTATTATTGATGTTGCAATTTTTATTGGTATCTTGCGGGAGTATTGCCTTGAATTTTTAAATATTAATTCTGTGATTTAATGTAGTTCATTGGTACATTGTTCGTTAAGAGATTTCTCATAGATTGTGTTTGTAAGCAATCAAAAAATTAAGTTGGACAACAAAGACACAGCCATCCCCACAGATTCATCCTCCTTTGAAAAAGTGGTGCCGGGTCAATAAATGACAAGACTGAGTTACTATATGCAATATTTCAAACTTTTATTTTTCATAAAATATTTTCAAATAACAATTACAAAAAATAACAACAAAAAAATGATAATTCAACTCAAATAATAATAGTGAAATTAAAAGTAATCAAAAAAACTACAAAATATCGAACTCAAGAAACAAAATAATAAATGATAATTCAAAATAAATAAATAAATGATAAAATAATTCCAACCAAAAATCCAAAAAAAGTAATGTTGTTTTTTAATCTGTAAATATAAAAGGTCTATTAGTGCTCTGCTAATAAAAATATTGAATAATTTAATAAGCCTCATTGCTGCTTATGTAATTTATGCCGGAATTGAACGACGGTGTAAAATAAGCTGAATAAATAAAAATTCTAATTAATATGGACTTTTTCAGTGTCACTGCTGTTGATCCGTCTTTTAGGACTAAATTATTGAAATTGCAATTATTTATATAGTGGGTTCGAAACGCCCAGAGATTTCCTCAACTTAGTCAGAAACAAATCCTCTGATCCGTCTTGGAAGACTGCTAAAAACGCAATGATTTTTAGCTCGAGCCCCCTCTTTATTTATACTCTGGAAATGTACAGAGTTAATGGGCGCTTAGAAAGAAGTTGGGTGGAGTTGCATGTATTGTGCTTCAGTTGAGCGTATTACAGCTGAGAACGATTCAGAACTCTGAACATCTGACTTTATCTGACGTACGTCAGATGTCAGATGGTGCTTATATAGGTAGCTGTGCTATCACATGTTTGGGTAACTTCTCTTTCTCTTTCTATTTCTGTATTTAAGTATTAATTTGTTTATATTTTTTCAGAATTCCTGTCGCAAACTGTAGGCGGATTCCAGTATTTCAGAGAAGATTTTCCGCGGCAAAACAATTGATTTAATTTATATACTTGATTTTATTGTAATTTATCTTATTTCTGTTGGTATTTTTAGTCAAATCCATTACATTTTTCAGGACACTTCATTTACATTTCTTCTTCCACTCACCGTTGGGATATTTTGATGAACACAACTGGTTCTAACTTGAAGCGCCTAGTTGTAACAAGATGGAGCGCCAAAGGAGATGCAGTAAAAATGCTCAAAGCGAACTTTTCAAAAATTTTTGATATTTGGAGAAGCTTTCTGGAAGAAACGAGAGCGCAAATACCAGGACTGATGTCGCTTAGCTTTTGGGGGTCATGCTATCTCAAACTCAAACTCTGGTCGAGGTGAATAGCATCCACACATACTTGCAACGCGAGTCCTTAACTTGCGGAATTATGATCAGACTCTAAAAGCACTGCTAAATCATCTGACGGAAAATCGAGAAGTCATCTCGTAAAGCTGTGTCGAGAAATACTCTCTTTACTTTATCTCATCAACCAGGAAGTAAAAACAAGATTCCTAAATAAAACCAGAGCCGTCTTCAGGTAGCATAACTTCAGTTATTGTGGTATAGGCGGATAATTTGGTACAGGCAATTTTCTTGAAAACTCAGAACTCTCTGGCAACTCTGTTCATATGAATACTTGTCGATTCCATGGAAAGGAGCAATGCGTATTGTGGCAGGACCAAACTCAGTTATGTTTTCGATCAACTGAATAAAAAGTGACTGTGTGCGACTAAATTTATTCGTAGTGATCCAATCGTTATCGTTAATCCAAAACAAAAACTAATTAAGTTTTGATCTATTTTCTGTTATGATTTCTTGTCAATATTTTTGGTGAAATAGGTGAAATAGTTAATGCGGTAATTTTGGTGTAGTATACCACATTACCCGCTTTTAGTTTGCTTGAATTTATTTAATATTCGTTTTGTTGTTTCTTTGTTCAGGGTCATTTTCAAACATTCCAAGAAAAGGGGAGATAACAAAGTGGAGCCCGAGGAATATGAAGAGAGCTATTAGAGCCGTGAGGTCTAATGTAGTGGGGATTCTGCTGGCGTCTAAAATATTTGAAGGAACTTCTATCCACTAAACTGGTCCGTAAGGTGATATTCAACGAAAAAACTGAAAGAGCTGATCAAGTATATCTTAGAAATGGAGGCGGGATTTCGGGGTTTTACTAGAATGGGCATACGATCCTTAGTATTTCAAATAGACGAGAGAAATTACATTCATAATAATTTTTTGGTTATGAAGGAGTGCGCCTGAAACAATTGACTGTATGGTTTTGCAAACACCCCAAAAATATATTGAGTACTATATATGCATACTGACCGGCACATCTTTCGACTGTTCCGGAGTAAAACGGGAAAATGTTCAAACATTCCTCACCTTACTAGAGCAATAATATTCAAAGTTTAATTTTCCAGCTACTAGCATCTGGAATATCGACGAAACTGGATTTTCAGTGGTATAATCGAAGCAATAAAAGATTCTGGCCAAGAAGGGTAAAGCAAATCGGAAAAATGATATCCGTTTGAAGTTTTCAAAAATGCCCAAATTATGGAAATCGGTCAAATTTTCACTTGTCGTGTTACCTTAAATCTTCGGTTATAATCACAACGTTATGATACAAAGGTTAATATAAAATGAAAGCGTCAAGGTATCTGTAAACAATAGAAAAAAAAATAATTCAAGGTAAGTAGGATCTTAAGGATTTCAAAGCAATCCTTTATTCTTAAACATTTCCTTCCTTGTTTTTTTATTGGTAGGCTTCTCTGTCTAAAAATTACGCATGTGTGATATTTACTTGGTTTAAATGAATTTTTCATTTTGTTCTTTAGTTTTAATTTTAATTTGTTAATTTTTGGTCTTAATTTATCTTTTATTTTAATTCTGATCTGGTTTTTGACATTTTGATTTCGTTTTTAAAGTTAATTTGTTAATTTAATTTTGATTTTGTTTTTTATTTTAATTTTATTTTTAATGTTAATTTAGATTCTACTTTTAATTTTTATTTTGGGTTCTATTTTGATTTTGATTTTAGGCTTTGAGTTTTGATTTGCCCACCTATAGAATAGATACTAATTTAAAAGATTGTAAATCTTCTAGTGTCGTCTACCAGGAAATATATATTATTATTGTTAAGTCTTTAAGAAGAAAAGATAACTACTCTCGTGCACCTCCAAGTGGTGGCTGATGTAGCACAGGTAACATTACAGACGAAAAATACCAGCATTCATTTTTTAATATTCATTTTAATTTTTTCCAGATTCATACTTCTGCTGGATGTGTATTACGATGACTTTTGTATTTATGAAAGTCATACAAAAACACAGTTGAGATGACGAGAGTGGCCGTCGACCTACAACAATTACAGTCATAAGAACAATTTATTTAAAAACATTTTACGAATCTCGTATTAAATGGGAATCTGTAATGGCCGTCGGCCCTCTTTAGCTATATTCGTCGTAAATGTACTTAAGTCTTGTGTAAGCTATCACTTGGCTTACTACACTCTGCGACAATATGGCTTAGTACAGGGAATATTTGTGATACCTTTTTGGTCCACTTAGCAACACATTTTTCACTTATTGGTAAACTGGGGGGTAGTCTCGGACTTCTGAGGAGGTGAAATTTATTGGAGTTGATAATTCTTATGTTGCACATTTATTTAAAATATTATTCAATTTCTAGTATTATAGTGGTTGCAAACCTTTTACCGCCTCACATCATTCTTTCTCCAACGTCCAGAACTGTCCTGATTCTTCGCCAGTTACTCTATTTGCATTGGAAGCATTTTTAAAGCTCAACAAGATTTCGATTATATTATGTGGCAGCACGCAATTGAGTTGGACACTGGTGACCAACTACAATAATATCCTTTTTGTACACGCTTACTCCGGGCATTGTTCATGTGAGGAAGACATCACCCCAAATTTTCAGGGTTTGTTGCTCGAATTTCGATAATCCAGTGAGTACAATTTAGTGCTTTTTTATGCATTTCAAATTCGGCAGTTGGCATCAGCTGATATCACGGATAATTGCGATTTTTCAGAACATGACATGAAGATTTCTTTTTAGCTACAATCGCTGTTCTCTGGCTGTACCCCGAACACACGTTTTGTTTTGGTATTATAATTTTTGAGCCCATAAAGAAATCATCGAAATTCTTGTGCCAATGAAATAGATAAATAAATAATAAAATCCTTCATGAGAAATACTCGGCTAGTGCCTGCCTACCTGCCATATTCCGCCTCATTTCATTCATATTTATAACTTTAACTGAGATCATACATAACGTGAACTTGGCATTTTCTTTCAGCTGTCTACGGCGGGTAGCAAATAGCCGTACTGATGAGTATTGATTGCTGCAGATACTAAACTATCCCCGAAGTATAATTGGATTTACGTCAACTCTATAAAATCGCAATTAAAATCAAAGTCGAAAGTAATCACGGTGACCAACAGAAATCCTTTTGAATATTCAAAGTTTTCAAGTATACCTAGTCACCGAAGATTACTAAAATCAGCAAGTTTGGAAATATCCTCAAGACTAAATGACATCATTTGACATCCACAGGCACAGTTACTGAAGCGCAGAGAATGAAAATCAAATAGCCTGAGAATGGAGGAAGAACAGGATTGGCGTTTCCAGTACACATACACTTCAAATTATAATTAATTCTTAAACTTATATCTTACAGTTGTTTTAATAAAATGCTATTTCCGATTGTTTTATCGATACACATCCATCACAAACTATGAACACCTTGAATTCATAAAATACATGAAAGAAAACAAAAACAAAATCAATGAACATAATTACATGTTCCAAATACTTACTCAAGTAACTAACCAATGCCCTGCTCCCCTTCACGTACACTACATTCCTGAAAAGAACTCAAGTAACTAACCAATGCCCTTCTCCACTTCACGTACACTACATTCCTGAAAACAGATAATACGTAGAAATAAATCCTTAAAAACTTTTGTATTACGTAGTACATATTCAGGTGCTGTTATTTTTGCTATGTGCCCCAATGAAGGACTATATAAAACACAATCTGGCTTGTCCTGAATTTTTCTCAATTCGGCAGGACCGCAAGGTATTAGTGCAAAGAATTACAGTTTCCATGAAGATCGAAAAGTTTCCTGAAATAAAGCATGAGAGACGAATAAATTACAAGAAAACATCCGTCCTGCACCATGTGGAGTTGAATGTGTCTGCGTTCGTTGACAGATATTCAAGACGTAAACATATCTCTAATCTGTCAACGAACTACCTTTTAAATGCTTGTGCGTGGTGTTGTGGTTCAGTGTTCTCATTCCCATCTTCGGCTCACTTGTAGAACAAATGAATTGGAGATTTGCCCACCGTCAATACGAAGCTAATCCAACACTTCACCTGACTAGAAACTCTGTTCCTAAAAACGATGGTCTCGTAATCGGAAATTAATTCGAGAAATTTCGTCGGTACTCGCAGCTTTGAAGACTCAAATCGATCAGGTCTAGCTGGATCTCTCAGCGAATCTTTTGAGCTAGCTCTAAAACTAATAACCGAACAGGGATACAAATGGAATCATTACGAGGAAGCTACCGCTATACCTGCCCAAGTGAGAGGATTAGGACTAAACGGGGCGAAGAAAAAGAACATGAGAGCTCCGCAAAGGAGTCATCTCTTTTGTGGTATTCTCCTTACTCCTTCTGACCAGCCTCTCATCTAGAAGCAAGTTGTGTTATCGTCTCAACGATCTTCTGCGACGAAATGCTTACAGCGCGATAGGAGATAAGGAATTTTCTTGTTACCTCTTTTTCATTGATTATCCAAATGTTTCATGGACCATGTGGACGTCATCCCGAAGATACACCCATAACCAATGGATAAATGTTTCCTTTCATGTATAATATAGATTACTTTCTGAGTCGATGTCGTTTTTTTAGGCTTTCCATAAACGGACTAGCTACTTGGTGCCGAAGAGACTAATACTACGGGCAGTACCAGCGCTGCCACTACTCATCATGACAGTCGAGTCGACATTGGGTCGACTTTGCTCGAAGAAGCAATTGCTGTTGGCGGCGTTGCAGCTGCGCTCACTACGGTCATCAAGTTGATATAGGATTGACTTTGTCCCACCACCCTAGTCTTCCTAACAGAATAGTATCCGTTCAAGCCTTCATCGAAACAACGTAGACAGCAATGTTTTTTCCGCCGTATGGATCTATATCTCTCTCCATGTCTCGCTCTCTCTACTTGCCTCTCTCCTATGTGTCTGCTCTCTCCCCTGACTCTCTCTTCCATGCCTATCTCTACTTCTGTATCCCTCTTGCTCTCTCTGTGTATCTCTCTCTCTACCTCCCTCTGTCTCTCTCTCAATTTCAAAAACACTTTGCTGAAAGCAGAAAAGATCACCTAGGTAGGCTTTGACTTTTGAAAAAAATTCAAAAACACTTTGCTGGAAGTAAAAAAGATTACCTAGGTAGGCTTTGAATTTTGAAAAAATGTATATATATAGATGAAACAAAAGATTTAGTCAGTGTGCTAGTGTGTGTGGTATAGTGCGGTTGTGTGTGTGTGATATTTGTAATATGATTAGAAGTTCATTCGTTTTTCTTCGTTTTTCTTCGGTTTTCTTCGTTTTTCTTCGGGTTTCTTTCTTTTTCGTCGTTTTTCTTCGGTTTTCTTCGTTTTTCTTTGTTTTTCGTCGTTTTTCGTCGTTTTTTTTCGGTTTTCGTCGGTTGTGTGTGATATTTGTAATATGATTAGACGCTCATTTGCTTCCTTGTTTATTTGGTTATTTTTTTATTTGTTGCGTAATTATTTTTATTATGTTTATTATTTTCGTTATTTTTATTATTTTCGTTATTTTTATTTCTATTATTTCTATTTTTATTATTTTCGTTATTTTTATTATTTTATTATTTTTATTTTTATTTGCTTAGTTTTTTATTTGTTTATTTTTTTTTTGTTTATTATTTTTATAATTTTTATTTTTATTATTTTCATTTTTATTATTTTCATTATTTTTATTATTTTCAACTTATTTAAATATTTATTTCATAAACATTTAAATAAGTATTTAATTTTCTTATTTTTATTATTTCTATTTTTATTATTTTTATTTCATTTTCATTATTTCTATTTTATTTTTTTTATTTTTTTGTTTGTTTTTTTTTGTTTATTATTTTTATTTTCATTATTTCTATTTTCATTATTTCTATTATTTTTGTTTTCATTTTTTTATTGTTTTTAACTTATTTAAATATTTATTTCATAAACATTTAAATAAGTATTTAACTTTATTATTTTTATTATTTTCGTCATTTTTAACGCTTTAAATATTTATTTAAATAAATGTTTAAATAATTATTTAATTTTAATACAAGTTTTAACGCAATTTTTTTTTTTTCATTTTAATAAAAATTTTAAAACCCAGGGCTTGGTTGTTAGCTACTGGGAGGGTCCGCAAGTGGTGGATAGCGGAAGCTCCTGCGAAATTCCAAATTTATTATTTGGGAGGTGCAGGGAAGTCTCGAATATATTGAATAAGAGACCCCTAACCAAACAACTTTTATTCTCTTTTTGTTATTTTCATTTTAAGTAATTTTGTTTATTTTAATATGAGGAATGATAGTATCCCTAAGTTTTATCATTTAAATGTAGGTGGTATGGTGTATTAAAATTTGTTTTCTTTTCACCAATGTTTCCAGTTGCATAACGCTGCCCTAAGGCTATAAAAAATACAAAGAATTCATTTGACAACGTTGAGGCTTAAACCGATTTCCAAGTGTTACACTTTTCTTGCAATGGATACACTGAAATCGTTCTATTCACGTGCATTGCTAGAAAAAGTGTACTTCAAAACGACGCTGTTGAATGTCATGGAGCATCACTTTCATCGCCAATCCCGCCAAAATTTTCAAAATTATAATTTTCCATCATTTTTACGTTATTCTTGAGGTTTTTTTTCTCAAGAAATGGCAAATCGCAAATTAAAAGGGGATGAGCTACTACCAAATTCTGATCGGTTAAAAAATTGATCCATTGAAATCGCTTTCCTTTGATTGACTTGCACTTTTCTTGAAATATCAATAGAAATCGATGTACAAAAAGTTTTTCTTTCAATTCAGTACACGAACAGACCTAATATGTAACCTTTTTGTTTGGAAAATTTGAATGCCAGCCTAGCTGAGGATTTGTAAAGGTTTCCTTTTTTTTGGCAAATATCCAGACTATTTGTATAAAAACAATTCAAGACCAATCCAAGGCAGTATTAGAAGAAAATAAATTAGCGTTTAGCGCTACAAATTAGTGGCACGTCATAGAAGTAATCGCTTAAGTAAAGTACTTACAAGTTTATGAATCTTATATTCCTGTAAGCAGAAGGCAATGGTCAAAATAAAAAAATCTAAAATATCTCTGCAACATATGTCTATGTATGCGTAAATCATATAACTTTCCTATGGATGTATGGACGTGTACCGAGAAGAGGGAAGCTGATCGCTACCGGGTTACATCTGATTTTCTCGAAATTAGGTCACCTAATTCAAAATTTTCGTAACTGGTACGTGACTTTTCCGTCATATTCTAAATGAAGGCCATTTTAAAAAACGGCTTTGTTTAATATCGCGGCATCACCCATTCGCCGTATATTTTTGGGATTCTGTAGGTGAAAACTTTTCTATTGGAATTCCGTCACAGCGAAGAAAATGATTCTCTATTGCGAAGATGGTGGCGCGCCGGCGGGGGCTTTGTTTTTTTTCTGGACTACATAGACAAGTATACTAAATACAACACAGTTTTGATGACCTACTTTCCTCTGTCTCATAAAAAACGTGAATTCTGTTTTACGCACGTGTACAATAGCTGCCAGGTGGAAAAGAAAAGCACTGCGTTCAGCTAAATCAAACGTTTCATGAATAGAAGTGAATATCCGGAGCGGGGGCGGCAGCAGCAGCAAGTGGTACTCACTTGAATTACGTATCTTCCAGATGTATTTAGATATGCCATGTAGAAAATTCCAAGTTCCAGTGTGCAGGTATTGCTGCTCTCTGGTTATTGTTCGAAAACCCTATTGTCTGTGATTGGATTTAATAGTGGTATCGTTGAGAAATCAGGTAATTGTTGCTATGTGCGCTTGGAAGAGAGTAGATGCAATAAGTCATATTAAATTTTATGGGGGTGGTGGAATATAAAAACGATCGATTCGTTGATTAACAAAGATACGTTGGAGAAACTACAGATTTTATAGTCTGCAAGGATTAAATCTGTAGGAGCTGTTTTTATCGTAGAAGTTGCATAGAGGCTTCACTTTGTCTTTTGTAATAGAAAATTTCTTTTTCCAGTTTATATTTCTTATTTGATCACCCAAAACATGTTTTTATCGTACAGAGAAGACATGCTTTCTAAAACGGAGGCTAAGGAGACCGTACTAAAACCTTCATGTTTTCTTAACAAAGCTCAATTGAACTTAATCACTTAAGGCATTTTACTGAAGAGCAATTCCAGAAATCCTGTATCTGCCAGGTAGAAAGACAGGGACTTTCGTTGTATTCAGATCCATTAGAAGGTTTGTGATGGTGTACTTTATCCAGTCAAAGCAAAGATTAGTGACAGACGCAACGCCTTTTAGTTATATTGGGTGATATTGGAAGAAACGGTATGCGTCAACGTAGCAAACGTAGGTTAAATATTCTACACACTAGGTTTTCCTAGTGCAACAACTATTGTTGACTTCATCAATGCTTCCCCATGGCTGCTCCCGATAGCGTAGGCTCTTGAACGTATACCACCAAGCTCTGGACTGATTCAAGATTGTCATACTGAATATTTGAACCAGGACACTACTTCATGGCAACAGATTTTGTGAATCCAAATCCCAAGTAGGAAAGGAAATTAAAGGAACTCCTCAGATGTACATATCACCCGGTACAACATCACATTTATATGAACCTAAGCGAGACCAGATGGAATTACACAAGAGGAAAATGCTTCCCAGTAGGGAAAGATTTTTATACTCTTGTAGAAATCTAAATAAACAAAGTTTTTTGCCATCATTATTTGCTGAGTTTCTCAGAAGAGAACATGAGTACTGGATTGGCGCCCTCAAGAAGCAATTCGTAGAAGGAGACGTAAAGCCACTTGGAACGTAATCATTTCAAATAGATGTGTGTCAGATGTTCATGTTAATCTGTTGCAAATCCTAGTTAAATGCCAATGACACTTTTCATTTATTTCTTTACCCGGTCATAAAATCCATCGCGTTGATAGAGCTGATCGCATGTTTCGTGCTGTAGCAATTTACTTCAAGAATCCCATTAAGTCGAGCGTAATTTCTACTTCCTGCTTGGATAACATTTAGGTTCTATTCTCCTATTTATTTCGTATAATTTAAACAATAAATTCATGTAGGTATCGTCTTTTCCTACATCATTGATTACAGACTTCTGCAAAATTAATAAATTCAGTTCCAAATTTATGGAAACTCTACAAATACTATAAAATCTAATCAATCTGAGGGGACAAGACCGGGGATCCTCGATTTCTAAAGTCTTGCAAGCCGTGAATCATTTAACCATTTATCTGTATACAACATCTGCTGAACATCTTTATAATTTCTTCAGATAAACAAAGCCGTGATGGTTCTACAAATGGCTAAAAATACTTGCTCTAAAGGATAAGCTGATTTTCGTCCTACTGATTTCTCTGCCATTTATCCAATGACTATGTATCAGTAATGTCACCTGATTTCTGTTAATCTAAACTTACTTTAAGTTACTGCTGACATTTGCACATATTTACATTCTGAATGATAACAAATTTTGTGTGTCTACGTTTGTGAATTATTTCAAGAAATTTACTAATTTGAACCATTCTTTGTTTGCCTTGGAAAAAAACCAATGCAGTTGCTGAAGTAGAAAACAAGTGCACTATAAAAAGATGTTTGGCTAAGTATGAAAACCATTACACAAAATGTAAATTACTAGTACCTAGGTACACCACCATTACCCTGAATGCAGATAGAAAAACAAAACGACTTCTCCTAGATATAAAATATAGCTCGTTCCTTCTACTTAAAACTCTAGATTTGATGACTAATTAATGTGAAATTATTGCTTATTTATTGTTGTACATCGATATTACAGGCAAAATACAATTCAGCTCGCGTTCTCAACTAATTCAATAATTGCGGTCGTGGACTTGAGTTCTCTGCACTTTACCAGTGATAATTTTTGTAATAACAAAATAAATTTTATACTTCTGTGTAAGTATGTAATTTAATTGCTAACGAATCCGCTGTTGGATACTGACATATTCTATCAAATCTATCTATCTTTTAAGTCGTCCTTCAACGGAAATGTTTTCCCAACTTTTCAACATTAATCACACCTCCTCGCCTAGGACTCGCAAATCGATAAATCCTTGTAATGTCACATGTATGAAAATGTATCAAAATGTTTCATGAGGTGTTCCGCAGAGATCCATTTGTTGACCATTACAATTCTACATTTATATGAGCGACATTAAGTTCTTCATCAAGAGCTCGCAGTAAGTTTTGGGTGTGAAATGTAATCAAACGATATATGCAGCATAAGTATTAAGTTAAATGAAAACCAATGTCAAAAGCAATCGTCTGGCAGGAAATCTCCGCGGCTTAAGGTGAGTAGCAGTATGGGAAATACACTTTTTCAAAATTCCAAGAGCTATGGAAACCAATTCATCCACGTTTTAAAAAACAGCGAGCACAAAAATGCTACCCAAAACGTTTTGCACGTTGGGCACCCCTTCACAGACGAGGTTAAAGTACTGAAAATATTGGAATATCCAATTATTTATGTTATCACATGAAATTCTGTCTAGATCCGATATTTGTTCTGTGGTATTTCAAAAATATTATTTGTTATACGATTTATTAGATATTTGTCTGGTAAGATTACTAGCGTGCAAGATGTCTTCAGAGGAAAGAGCTAGCAGCGCAACTTGGCTCTATAAGCAAATATAGACATAGAATTTCTTTTAGCCTTCTTAGGAATTACTAGGGTCCTACCTACATAGCCTAGACTTCGATCACTATAAACAAAAATAAAAAAAAATCAACTGGTTTTGATTTATCTTCAAAAACTATACGGGAAAACCTTATCGCATTTCACGCTACATAAAAACCATCGAGCTTTGTTTTCATTCAATAATAGAACTGAAGAGCCAACCCGGAGCCGTCTTGCGGTAGAGTAACTTCAGGTATAGGCGAAAACTAAGTACTCTTCGGTAACTCTTTTCATAAGAATACCTGTCGAATCCAAGGAAAATAGTGTGGCAGGCTCAAAAACAGTTATCCACACATGCAGTTTCATGCAATCAAGTTCATTCTGTGTTGGAATAAAAACTGGTGCGCGACTAAATTTATTCGCAGTGATCAAATCGTTAATCCAAAACTAAAACTAATTAAGTTTTGAGCTATATTCTGTTATAATTTCTTGCTAGAGTTTTTGGTGAAACAGGTGAAATCGGTTAATGCGGTAATTTTAGTGTAGAGTACTACATTACCCGCTATAAGTTTGCTTGAATTTTTTATGGCTTTATTATGTATTTGTTTTGTTGTTTCTTTGTTCAGGGTTATTTTCAAATATGCCAAAAAAAGGAGAGACAAGGAGTCGAAGAATATAGAGAGTCCTATCAGACCAAAGAGGTCTAATGTGATGAGGATTCTGCATGCGTCGAAAGCATTTATTGTCCCCCATGCTATACTACAACTAATGGGAAGAAGGGACAAAAAACTTCTATCCACTAACTGGGTCGTAAGTCGACATTCAATGAAAGAATTGAAAGTTATCTGGTCAAGTATATCTTGGAAATGTAGACGCGATTTTGATGTCTTACTAGAATGGACATACGATCCTTAACATTTCAAATATCCGATTGGCTGTATGGTAATTGCAAACACCACCGATCCCATGCAAAAAAGGGAAAACGTTCAAATATTCCTCAATTTACTAGAACAATAATATTCACAACGTAATTTTCCAGCTAGTTTCATCTGGAATGTCGACGAAACTTGACTTTCAGTGGTATAATCGAAACAACAAAAGGTGCGGGGTAAGAAGGAGAAAAGCAAATCGGAGCAATAATAACAGCAGAACAATGCGGGACTCGTTATTGACGGACATTTGCGTCATCCAAGCAAAGTTTTGCTCCCCAATTCACGTCACAAGGGTCCACAGATGGACTTTAAGATTAAGTGAGAGTATTCAAACATAACCTGAAACCTTAGATTTCGTTTATCCTGCTTGTGTCTGTGTGCATGGCAGATTTGTCGCGAATTCATATTGCCCGAACCACACATTCTCCTCTAAATTCTTTTTAATATTCAAGGAGCTTTCCCATCATAATATATAGTAACAAGTGCAATTCCCGTTTAACACCTTCTCCTATTTTACAAGAGAATAGCGCATCCCTTTTATCCAATATGCAATAACTGGCAACTGCTACCCGTTTCCTCTCGCATCACTTGAATTAGTAAAACTTTCACACAATGCCTAGGCATTGCCTGCTAGATATGTTGCATTTCCTGGGAGATACCGACCAACTTATGTGCTTGACTTCCTTGGCATATAATATGCAGAATATAAGTAAGGAAGATACTAGCACTAGTTACACCATTCTGGATGAAACTTCCGTTGTATGCATTAAATTTCAATCTAGGTCAAACAAGTACCAGGATATTGCCTAGCTTGCTGGCTCCTGGTTCCTCTGTACGGTTTTGTCGTCTAAGATCATAAAAGTTTTACAAGATATCTGATGGAAAAGCACTGATTGAGGTTATGTTCGGGTTAATTCTGTCGAGATAACTTTCTCCTCGGGATGTGAACTGAATTTGAAATTTTACAAGGATCAACTTTTGGAGGCGGGTTATTAGGGAGAAGGGTTGAATGGGAGAGAAATAATTTTTCTTTTCCAAAACATACTATCTCTGTATGAAATAATTTAAAATTTATTATATACACCGGCATACATGCATTTGTTAAGCAAGCCAGATGTAATGCGATGATGTTTAATTACATCAGAATCAACTTTATCACAAAAAAGTAATTGACTTGCGTGCAGAGAATGATTGAAATTTTCATTTCAATGGAAAGTAAATCAAAACTTTATCATTCAAAATTATTAATAAAACCAAGTGCTGTCCAAAAATGTATGTTGTCCGGCAATATCAGGGCAGAATTGTTGGTTTTTATGATGAGAATGAGAATGTCTAGCCGGGATACTTTTATGTGAACTTCTAAATGCATAAGAACCAGACTATTCTTATCGGACATCAAAATCCCAAAGAGATGAAGTTAAAGTTTTGCGATTGCAGAAAGTTGTCTTGTTTTCAAATTATCCTCCTGAGACATAAAAATGGTAAGTGTGTCTGAGGTATGCTGATGGCTTCCAATTAAACTTTTTTGTTAGGATAGTCACGATTCAAAACTTAAATCTCCGAGATCAAATGAAATATTACTCGAAGTCATAATAAATTTTAGACATTCTTATATACGACCACAAGTTTTAAGTCGTCCTCACAAACTCTACTTTACTGTGGCGATTAACAAAGTACTTCGGTAGTGCAGTTAATTTCACAAACTTTGCCTGTATATTGCTTTGATACCACCAAAGGGGAAGGGGTGGGTTGATTTTTTTTTCTTGCATTATAATTATGTTAGCCTGATTCTTTCAGAAAGTCAATGTTAAGGTTAAACAAGCTGTGACTTGTCAGTCGGCTTCCAGAATAGCAAGAGTAACGTCATGTTTACCGTATCTATCGCACATTATGGATTTCGAACAACGTTTTAATATTACATTTTGTTTTAGTTGAAAAAAGAAATGCCAAAGGAGCTCGTAATAGTTAAAATCAGTATGTAGAGATAATGAAGTGATTCAAAAGACTGTCTATAAATGATTTGAGCGATTTAAAAGCAAAAATGAGTGGGTTGAAGACGAGCAATGGTCGAGACGTCCTTGGACCTCAAAAACACACGAAAAGTGGAAAAACTAGCAGAACGGATTAGTTCAAACATGCGATTGACTATACGAGAGCTTGGAGTAGAACTGAACATCTCGTTTTAGTCCGTGATAAGCCAGAAAAATGGTTCAATGGCTTCCTCTTTCATCACGACAACTCTCCGTGCCACACCTCGCTCTTGATACGCGAGTTCTTTGAAAAAAGAAAATAAAATAAATCCAGTCTGTCCACATCCACCGTAACTCATCGAATTTAACAACATGTGACTTTTGGCTCTTACCAAAAATAAAAGCTGCAATAGAAGAAAAACGTTTGACACCTTTTTCGACATTTGGAGGGTCACGACAGAGCACCTGAAGGCCGTTTCGAAAGCACCCTTCCAAAAATGCTTCCAATCAAGGTATCAACGCTGGGACGAGTGCATCGCTAGCTAAGGAGAGTACCTACTTTGAAAGGGAATAATTCGAATTTGATGCAAACTGTTATTTTGTTTGTAATAAAACCGTTCACCGTATTTTTTATCACATTTCGTAATAAAGGGTTTTCCAATAAGAGGTGTTATTTTGATATTCAAAGAAAAATGCCATTTTTTGATATAAATGATCGGATCTTTATTTCATTATAAAGAGGAAGGTATGCTGTTAATAATGGAAAATAACATCAACCAAATGACCATCATGACCACGCCTACAGGACCATATCCTTTTCATGAAATTTTCCATAACCAAATCGCAAAGTGGCTGCCCTATGTCCTCGATAGCCTCACGAATTAAATCTTTGAGGTCTTGAATCGACGCTGGGCTGTTGGCGTAGACCTTCTCTTTCACTTGACCCCAAAGGAAGAAGTCGGAAGGTGTTAAGTCACAAGATCTCGGTGACCAATTGTGATCACCTCTTCGAGAGATAACATGCTTGTGTGGTACGTAGCGCCGTCTTGTTGAAAGCAAACGTTATCCAGATCAATACCATCCAATTCCGGCCATAAAAAATCATTAATCATCTATCGATAGCGCAATGCATTCACCGTAACTGTTGCTCCAGCCTCATTTTCGAAAAAGTAAGGTCCAATGACCCCGCGGGACCACAAACCGCACCAAACAGTCACACGTTGAGGATAGAGAGGCTTTTCAACAATAAATCTTGCGTTTCCCGAGCCCCAGATGCGACAATTTTACCTGTTGACGAAGCCATCGAGGTGTAAATGGGCCTCATCACTCAAGATAAGTTTTCGATGGAATTCCGGATCATTTTCATACATTTCAAGGACCCAATCAGCAAAGACTCGACGTTCTTGATGATCGGCCGGCTTGAGTTCTTGTGTTAACTGAACTCTATAAGCCTTAACACCCAAATCTTTATGCAAAATACGGTGTAATGACGTTTGTGGAATGCCTAGTTCCAAAGAACGACGAGGAATGGACAAACCTGGGCTTTCTTCAACACTTTCGGCTACAGCAGCAATATTCTCGGCTGTTCTTGAGCGACGTGCACGTGTTTTATTCTTCACATCACTTACTTGTCCCGACAGCTCGAATTTTTCTACGAATTTCTGTTTTACGGTCCGACAAGGTGCTTCACGACGACCCAAAAATGTTTGAGTTTTACGAACCGTCTCTGCCACATTTTCACCATTTTTATAGTGAATTTTAATAATTTCAATGTGTTGTTGAATCGTGTATCTTTCCGTTTTTATTAATGGCGTAGTTTCTACTTGTCAAATGTCAAAAAATGACAGCTCCAAAAGTGACATCTACCGAAATAGCGAGCTAATTAAAATAACACCTCTTATTCGAAAACCCTTTATAAGTAATTAGTTTCTTTCTTATTTTCACTTCTAATTTTAAAATTTTTTAATCCCCTCTTAGAGCAAATGTCTGGATCCGCCCTTGGGACAGTCCCATCCAGATATTCTCGGAGAATATTCCCATGCCATGAAACTGTGGGTGATGTGACGTTTTGTATGTCCAGTATTACTCTGAGTTTTGCATGCGATAGAAGTTTAGAAATTCCTACGTCCTGAAAGAACATCGACAAAGTCACAAAATGTAAAAAGGAAAAAAAAACATCAATCATGGATCACATCATCAAATAATCATGACTGTCACAAATTCGTCAAAATCATGATTTTGCCATTACGGAAAATCCACATGAATTGCTTAAGAAATCCAGGGCGAGAGGGAGGAAGTAATCGCAGCTATTTACAACCAGGATGGTGACATTTCGTGCCATTTATTAATTTCCAACTGATTCAATTGGAGCCCATAAATCCGGTTTTTATCGGGGAGCTTTTGACATCAAATCATAAGCGCTCCAAACCTTTTGCAAGAAAGTTGCCGATGAATTGATTCTCTGGAGTGAATTTTCCACGCATTGTTGAACACCAGGACTATACATATATTTCACTGTTGAGTGGGATTTATTATGCAAAGAACCTTGAACTTGATTTTCTGATTAGAAGGGATTCTGTTGTGGGGTGTTTCGTACCTGGAGATATATCCTGTAAATTGAAGGTTAAACAGGTCGAAATCGATTGCAGAATTAATTTCTTTAGAAAGGAAATTTGAAAAGGTCTTTTCGGGCTGTTTAACCCTCAACGTGGCGAGGTTTAAGTTTCAAAGGTACACTTAATAAGGTTACGAATTTTCTTGTTGTTATGCAAGTGGCCAGAGCTGGTAGATTTTCGTTACTTAAGACTTATTACTCAATACTTTTGAAAGACCCTATACTTAGTATTTGAACATAAGCACTTACTTCTATTTACTTGTACTTAAGGCTTAGTTTTGTACTTAAGTATCAAGTTTTTTTTAAAGTATTTCTGAGTCTATTAAGTACCTACATATAAAAAAATCTTCGTAGAGAAGCAAGCACAATTTCTTGCGCAGCTCCGTTTTGCTGAGTTTTAAAGCACGTAAAGAACTGTTAAAACATGTCGCGCACCCGCGCGTCAAACTACATACCTAGACAAGCTAATAACATACAAACAGGACTGGGAAAGTAGAACAAAAACCAGTAATGCCTCACTCGGATATAAAATCGACGATGCCTCAACTTGATGATGTAAATAGAGGTAAGCCAGCAATGCCAGCAACTCCAATATAAAATCAGAGATACCTCGACCTGATGTAGAATGGCCTCAATTTTTTCTTAGAAATTTACTGGAAATTTTTTACTTAGAATTTTTATGCATTATTGGAGGCAACAATGGATGCTTGGGTGGACTACTAATAGTTTTTATGAGTTTAGCAATGAGAGGTGAAAGTTTTACTCTACTAGCAGCGCCGAAAACTATAAATAACTATAAATAGTAGCCACTGGTTACTATACATATTATAGTTTTCTAAAAGTATTTATTTATTAATATCTATTAACTGAACTCCATAAACTTCATTACATATATTATTGCCAACGTACAAAGTTTCTAAAAAAGTACTTTAAAAAGTACTTCTAAAAGTACTCAGTAGTTTTTATAGACGTAGTAGTTAGTTACAAGTACTTTTCATATATGCTGTACTTGCACATACGCTGAAGTACTCAAGCCTTCGGTACTTGTACTTAAGTACTTTTTCTTATGTACTTGCCCAGCTCTACCAGTGGCTATTGTTTAAAATATTTGCAAGCTAAGTGTCTAGAGATTTTGTGCAGTAAAAAAATTAATAATTCTGATTTGAATTAATTCACAATAATTACGCTTTATTGGTCCGGGTGGAGATCTTTACGAAACTGTATATGCAAATTTATCAGTATAAATTTAATATCTGGTTTTTTAGTTAATATTTAGTGAATCTTAATCGTTGCTAGCTTGTTGTCCAGCGTACTCGCCAGTCGCCAGATTTAGCTCAATTTTAAAATTATATTTACTATTTCTATGAAAATGGAGTATACAATTTCAGCTCTCGAAGTTGATGCGTTCTCAGGCAATCTCCAAATATATATTGTGAAAAACGAAATTTGTGTATGGCCACCGCACGAAGGAATTACCCGATTTATCTCGCCTATAAAATTTCGGTTCTCCGAACATACAAGTATTCACGAGTCATCGTGTGGTCGTGCGGACGGGCATTCAAAAACCAAAATAAATTTTAATATTTTGCATGGATGCCCAATCCATTTTTCTCTAACATCATTATTTCTATGCGTTGCAACCAGAATGACAAACACTAACTTTGGGTTTGAGGTTATGTCATTCATAAAAGTGGAAATTTGCTCAACCTATTAACTTCGTTACAACGCTTTCAATCACTCGTGATATTTTGCTCCGCAGTCAGATAAATTCTACTGTGACAGTTTTACGTAACGCGGCGTAACAGAAAAATTGTGATCAACACTTTAGCTTTCACCATCCTTCAAAGCCGCAATTATATTTAGAACTTGAAGCACTTTACTTCATCGACTGAATAGTGCGCTGCTGATTCTTTTTTTTTAAGTTCACTGAGTAGCTTCCAACGATATTGTACGCTCTGTATTTAATCCAATCGAAGTTGAAAGCTAAGGAAATAGATGCAATTGGTCTAAAACCGAAATATCTGAGGAAGGACAAACTAAATGTTGACCTTATGGCAATACCTTGCTGCTGTACCCGACGGGTCTGTCGGAATTTGAAATCTTAACCAGAGTGGGAAATGATTGCATATTTGTCGTCGTAGTTTGATTTTTGCAGTTCTATTGGAAATTACTTTGCTTTCCCACTAGAACTTAATGACTTCCACGAAGTGATTTACATGAAGAAACTAATGTTTTTATTAATTATCTAATCGGACGTTGTTTTTGCAGCGTAACACTGTACAATACAAACCGTCTTTCGGTCAATATAGTTACACTCGATCGGTCAATAACAGGAGGGCTGTTATTTCACCATAGCACACGTAATGTTAATGGGGGTGGATCCGAAAGTGCTTTGAGATTTAAAGGTTCAACTTATATCCCTGGGTTTTCTGAAAGGTTTTAAAAAATCCTTAAACCCCAGAATCACCAAATCAAACTAAGCCTCAAGCCGCGCAAAAAAATAAATAATTGTTACACTAAGCTAAAGGATCCGACAGCCAAAGAACTGCGTTCGGGTGTTATTTACAAAATACCCTGCAAGGGTCGGAATAACGAGAATAGCCCAATGAGCTATGTTGGAGCATCAGAGCAATTCCTTCAAAACAGGATTTCTAACCACAAATCAGACTTAAAAACCGGAAAGGAAAATAAAACAGCGCTAACTACACACTGTGAGTTATCCAACCAGGATCCAGATTCTGAAAATGCCTCTATCATACATCACGATAAACACTATAAGAAATGATTATTGATAAAGGAATTATATATTCAGAAAATTCCCAACACCATGAACAAAAATACGGATACAGACAATATCAATAACATTTATTGCGCGCATTTAGAGACCTTTGGGAAATGATTAAGCTACGTCTATCACCAGTTGTTTTTGACGAGTGGTTGGATAACCTTCCACAACTCCTATAGTTTCTTTTACCACGTTTTGTCATTTATTTGTTTTTTATACTGTAGTTTTTAATTAGTGTTTGCTTTTTGTTATTTGTTATTATTTTTACAATGTTGTTTAATCCGTAAGTAGCCTTTGACTTTTATTTTTTTAATTTTAAAATCAAGCAATAGATACATTAATGTTTTAATTAGACTGCGTCCTTGAGAACGGTTCGAAACATCGGCCGAAACGTCGGAGAACAAATAAAATTTTCACAAACTAAAGAGGTGTTTTTCCTCCTGACCATCCAGCTCGAAAATCCCAATACACGGAAATTTAAAGAAAACGGGCTTTATATTCATATTTGGAAATATTCTAATTCATCTTTTATAACACGACCGCATCCACACACCAGGGGCGGATCCAGCTAGTGGACGTGGGGTGCACACCCCCCCCCCCCTACCAGGCAGCCACTGAAAAAATTGCAGTATATCTTCTGAATTTTTCCTTACAAAATGTTGCACATATATTCTACTGCACCTTTTGTGAAAAGCGTAACAATTTCTGCAAGCATTCAATATGATACGCAGGACCTAGCTAGCATCTTGGCCTTCGATCATGGTTGTTGAAGTCTATAGAGAAAATAGGAAGCGCTGATACCTGTACATGAGCGTCCCTTTGCTCGGGGTGTTTGAAGCAAGACAGACCCTATTCATGTTAACACAATGGAAGGTTTGTTTTAATTGAAAACAGCTGCCAAAGGATCTTTGATAAGCATTCCTTGTAAAGACGGCTGCTTAGAATATTACCGGCGCAGCGTGATAAAACAAACATTTAAAGAAACAATTATAACTCGTAAGTGGAGAAACTCAGCGAAACTATACAACGTCAAACAACTCATTGTGCATTGTTTTAGTGAGTCTTATTACATTTAAAGTAAGAGATTAATTTTTAAATAATTCTTTTTATTATTTCGTTAAGTGTCATAAATAAATCTGCAGATTGGGAAAGTCTCAATGAGTATCCTAGAGAAGTTTATTGCTCGGTCTGTTTTGCTTTAAGGGATGTTGATGAATGCACATTTGATCTTAGTACATTTCCATGTCTTTTGCATGCGTGAATTCCTACGGTATTTACACAGCAGATCTTAACAACAGCAAAATCGCTCTAGGTTTAACGATAAGTGTAACCAAGCAATAAAAGCGAAATAGTCTGCTTTTCGCGCCTATCAATTCCATCCATGTCCAGAACTGAAACACTATCCAAAGAGAAAAATTTCTTTTTGACCAGAACGTTAGAATTTTGGCGAGACGCAAAAGTAGCAGAGGTTTCTCGTCTCAGGTCTAAACTATCAGGATGAATTTCAGCAGTTCCTGTATTCATTCACTACTTTACAATGAAGTGATTGTTGACTCCCTGAATAAAACTAATATTTAGACGGTTATATTCACTTCAAATTCTTCTTTTCCATGCAATTTATATCTCCCTTATAGATGTGTACAAAATCCAAAACACTTCCTAGATACTTCAAAGGCCTACCATAGTGTCTGCAGTTCAGCCATTTTAGCCAAACTTAATGCACTTGGCCTTCCTCGTCCTCTTCAATTATGAATGAAAAGTATTTTATCTGGTCGCTTAATACGGATTATATTAGATGGCGTTACATTTCAATCTCAGCCAATAAATGCCGGGGTGCCTCAGGGCTCTGTTATCTCTCCACATCTTTTCTCAATTTTCAATAATGATCTGCTTTCCCTTACTTTTAATCCCATCCATTGCTTTGCCGATGTCAGTACCCTCGGTTTCGCTTACTACCGAATTGTATCGAATTCAATACATCTAAGTCCGAAAGTTGTCCGATCTCTTTTAAATAAGATCATAATTTTTCCACTCCCGTTTTTTTTAATGGAGCTCTTCTTAAAGATACATCGTCTTTATGCATTCTTGACATTAATATTTGCAGTAGGTTAACTGAACAGATCACAGCTTCTCTAATAAGCAACGAAATATCGTGGATTTCTGAAAAAATGTAAGAAATATTTCAGCCCATCGATTCCAGTGGTCCTCTACAAGTCCTACATCAGAGCTAGAATGGAATGCTATTTTCATATGTAGGCCGGGGCTGGTCATAGAGCCGTATTTTCGCTGGATGTTGTCAAAAAGAGAGCCTTCAGCTCGTTGGCGATGTGGCAAAAACTTGTCATATGGACTTATACGAGCACCGCCGCAATTCTGGTTGCCTTTTGTTCCTATATTGCTACATGCATGATCAATGTTCTGATGAAATGTCTATTCTGATCCCGGATATCTCCATGTAATACGCGCACTGCAAGTCACGCACATCCTTTTACCCTTCAAAATACCTTCGGTCGTGAGCGAACGTGGAACAGTTTCCAATCTTCTGTCTTTTCTCCGGCATGCAATCTGCAAAAGTTTAAGGGTGACATACATCAGCACCTTCGCCACCTTCCTCACGTTCCCTAATTGCTTTCTTTATCACCTTCTTACCATGCTGTGCTTTGCATCATAGTTCATAGGATATCTCCTGAACTTGGCTTAATACTTTAAAAAATCATGGATCCGCCACTGCCACACACCCACACTGAAATGTAACTTTGAGCTTTGAATGCAATGTCTCAAATTTATCATCTATGGCGAAAGTGACTTATGGTGCTCCAACATTGTCTTCGGCTCATAACCACAACATGAACCAACTGCGCTATATTGGAATTGCTTGCGTAAATATGGGATCAGTTCCCATTGGTGTTTCTTTAAGGATTAAGCACTTTACCCACTGAACTTAAAATAAGACATTTTGAACGAAATCCAATGGATTGTCCAAAAAGAATAGAAGTAGATGGCAATGTAATCCTTTCTCTGTCCTCCATCCGCTTTTTTGGAGTTAGACAGACAACAAATGAAAAATTTAATTTAGTTAAAAATCAAGTTAAAATAATTTTCATACTACAAGAAATTAATTTTCAATAAAACAAATTTCAACTGTATTTGGTTTTTTGAGAATGCAATATGAATATTAAAGAGAAAATCAAATTTTAAGTTAAAATAATTATTACAATCCTAATAACAAAGTTGGTTCTACATGAAATAGAAAATCAAGCAATCACAAACATGGATATGTCAGTGCCTCTAACACTATACGAACTCTACTTGGAGCCAACTGGAAGAGGACTTGCAGTTACTCATTTTAATTGAATCTCAAACAATATGGGAAATTTTATTGTATGACATTTTGCACATGTCGCAGTTTTAATGTAGTTTGTAACTAGTTAGTACACTTTCACATACTATTCCACGTCATACTTGCAAATTTCAATAGTTTCTCTTATTTGCATTCCAGTCCGCAGCTTATTATAATTAGTTGCCGGAAATATGCAAAACGCTCAAAATATGTAACCAGGCGCTTCCCTAGCAAAACTAACTGGGGGATGAAGGAAGTTTCCAGAAAAAATACAGTTAAGGAATGAGCTGTTCTGAAATTAAATTCTAAAATAGTTTTTATAATAATGAAAAGTTACAGACAATATTTTGGTTAGTACTTAAGTAAACAAATAACAAGTTAATTATTTTCTATTAAAATTTAAACTTATTCAGACTTTGAAAGTTATTTTCCATGATAATTCATTTTTTGGTCATCAATTCAAGGCCCTGAACATTTAGCTTTAATCGAATTTTTTACGTTTAGTTCATTTTATTTTTTATTTTATTTTTTTATTATTAATAATTTCCAGATAAAATTTTCATTTTGGGTACTTTTCGATAGAGTGCTGTTGTGTAAAAGAAAAATTATTTTATCGCTGGGGAATTCTGAATCAACAATCCACAGTTGCAGCTGACACCTGAAGTACTGGACGAAAAGTTAATGAACTTTAACGTTGATAGGCTGTTTCGGCAATTTCAGTTATGACATCACTTAATTGACGACATACCATTACTGAAAGACTGAAATTGAACTACCAAGGTATAAAAACAATTCCCTTTAAGTCTGACTGAATTTGTGGAATTCTCCTGTAGAAAGTAATTGCAAATTTCTTTCAACCAGAAGCAAAATTTGCCTGAACGTGTACACACCATTTTGAATATTTTTATACATGGAGAAAAACAATCTGAAGATAGTTTACGTATCGTTCAATTTAATTTGCCCATACACAGAATAGGAACCGAAATTTGTGCATGTGAAACTGCAAACCAAGAAATTCCATACTATACTCTTCACCCCAGAATATAATGCAGAACTCTATCAACACTGGTGAGTAGTAGAATTTTAAGAACTTTTATTTTTAACGATTCTAAATGAAATCGTAAATACAGGAGGAAAAAAACAACCGCCTCGTCCGGGGTTTGAAACCGGGACCTTCCGCTTTCTGGGCTGCTGCTCTTACCTCTGAGCTAACGAGACAGATGCCTTTTCCTCTTGTATTTCTTAGAATACTCAATTATGAGTTGAAATAAATCCTCACACCGCCTCGTTTTGGAAACAAGATAGCAACAACTAACGGTTCAGTATTACTATTTGATAGAGAGTTATGGGAGGCACATCCCTCAATCCTCTCATTTGCTTTCCTGGAACACTAACTGAAGCAGCATCAATACTATCACTTTTTAACAAATCGGTTAAGGTGTTATGCCTACATAGGAATTTTGTAGAAATCAATTTTCGCTTGAAAGGTTTATTTTCGATCTTAAGCTGGCTTCCCACGACGCGTGGCTTCACACGCCGCGCCGCGCGAGCACAAGCCAACGCGCTGTGGGAAGGGTCCGGCTCGTGGTGGCGCGAGCTCGCCTGTGCTGGCGCGCCCGATCCATTTCGAGTCGGTAACTTCAAAGGCGCGGATCGAGCGTGCGCGAGATGGCTCGAGGAGGCGCGTGACATTGACTCTTCATTTCGGCGGCACCGCCCGCAAATCAACTCGAGCCAACACACACCGTGGGAAGTGTATAGGCGCAGCGCGAGCTGACGAGCGCTCGTAGCAGGCTTCCCACGGCGTGTGATTTCACGGGCAGCGCCGCGCGAGCACGAGCTGGCTTGGCTCGTGAAATCACGCGCCGTGGGAAGTCACCTTTAGGATTAATTTCGATCTGATCCGACTAAAATTTACGAACTATGCCACTTTAAAGCATACCTTGCACTTGCAGAACAGTTCAGAGCAGGTATCGCGCCGAACTATGAGTTATGCTTCATGTGGAAATTACTCTAAGCCACTAAGTCAAATTCCATAGCAGTGGTCGATGCGCGGCTGTACAGCAACCGACTGTCGAGTTCGTTGTAAACTTAATTTCAAACTCAAAACGCATTTTTATCAAAGTTACATTTTCAAAATCGGTGATTCAAATATCTCGGGAACCGCTACAACGTACCGGATTAGATTAGATAAACAATGTTCGCATAACATGAGACACCGCAGGATGTCTACAAAAATGGGCCTTCGGATGCTGTTTTGTATCTACATTACTAATTTATATTTTTATTAAAATAAAATAAAATAATAACTTCAAAATACTTTTTTTTCAAATTTATAAATTTTTTAATTAAAAATTATTCGGGTTTAATAAAAAATCTCAAAAATAGGCTTTTTTTTACCTTGCTTGTAGGTATAACCCCATAGATTTGTCTGATCGAGCTAATTTAGATGAGAGATTTCTAACAAAAACACAAATAAATGAATATGTACTTTATATTAAAAAAAAAAATCCAAATGTTTCCAAATACATGAAATTACAAATTTTACAAAATGTGGCGTTTGGACGTTTGGAGTTAACTCTTGGGCGACAAAAAAAATTAAAATCCTTTAAAGAAATCAGCAGCAGAGGTAGCTTTTGCACCGAATCTGAGAATTTACGGGTTTTTTTTTTTTAAATTCAACGAAAAAATTCCGAAAAATTAATACTGCTATCAACTCCATGAAAAATTAGAAACCGAATCCAATCGCTTTTAGTAGAGGAAATTTTAAAGATTTTAGTTGTGTTACTCATGACCAATTTTCAATTGAAGTTTTTATTTGAAAATTGTAGTTTTTACTCTATCTCGCTTCTAGGTTCATAAGCGGTAATTATAAAACGGTGAATTCTATATTTACTGGTGGCTTTCATCTGTAAATCGTTTTTTTTTTGTCAGCTTTGAATGCTGACAGATAATTAGGAAGAAATTTCATTTCAGGTAAGAAACTATTCTTCTCTCATTTCAGTTACCTACCAATCTCTAAGTTATGCTGATGCAGCAAATGAGTCCCGCGAAACGGTCAGAAAAGTTTTCCTCAACATTGGAAGTTTTGCAAAACTTTTAATTGTTTTCTTGTTATTTTGCTGAATAAATTTTAGGGTCATTTGCCATTTATGTTGTTTTATAGTTTTATTTACATTTTTCTACTTAATGTTTTTGTGAGCAATAAACGCTATTTGGCTTGCATATATTTTCTACTTTATTTAAGATTTAAATTACTTTTAAGTTATTTAGTCTCCAATTTTTATGCATTTTAGATTACTACGGGAAATGCGATAGTAGAATCAGTCGATGGAGCATTTTTGCTAGAAAAGGCTTTTTTAATTAATATAATACAGGGTCTTTGGTAAATAAGCAGAAAGGAGAGTGCCAGTGGATTTATTTCAGTATCCTGATCAATTCTGTTCTAGATCCCTCTCACTAAAATGAAGCCTCTCCCCTTAAATTTAAGTTAGACAATTTATCGTTTGTCAAATGAAATGTAGTCACTTAAATGCTCATAAGACCTTTCAAAGATACTGCAGGATCACAATAGCACACTTCTTCTAAAGGGATTTATATTTAAATAATTCAGTTATCCTTAAATCATCTTCAGAAAGACTGCATACAATTTTTTTCTGTTATCAAAAATATATAACTACGTCAAATTAACTAAGGTTCCTGTCCTGATTACCAGAATCTTTAGTTTCTGTGTAGAATTCAATACACTTTTGTCTTGTTTCTTAAATACGATTAAAACTATTTCTACTATTTCCTGAAACAGATGTTCATATATGTATGTATTAAGAGGTACTAACTAAATTAAGTTGCTCCCAATCTAGTATAAGCCAATCTAGCCAAATTTATTCGAATTTGTGAAATAGAGTAAAAAATATCGTAAAAAACAAATCTTTCTGAGTGAAAATCATTTCGTGAAATCAACATTTACAAAAATTATCCTTTTTTAATTAAAACTTAAAGTCGCTTCACCCCCCTCCTAGTCACTTCTGTTTACTTCCAGAAGTCTTAAGTGTGCCACTGAATATTAAATTGCTCCCATAGCCGCTCGAAATATGCTGTAGTTAATCTGTCTTAGATATAAATTTCGTAATTAAATTATGCAAATTATAATGAATTATTTTTTCCTTAAATGACCTCAATATTAGATTTTCCTTATGCGGTCACAATTTTCAATTCAATATATTTTTTGGTATTCTGAAGAATTTATGAACCTAAAAATCCGGAACACTTGCGGTAAGCATTCGTGCTATTTCCTCCTTCGACTTTTTGCAAATACATGCCAAGAATAGGACTGAATTCCTGTCACATTACGAACATAAATTCTTACCTAGACTGCGTAATATTTTTAATAAAATTTCCTCTAGAACCACTGTAGGATATCCAAGTTGTTTGTGGCCACGAGGAGTATCTTTCAATGAAATACTTTCATGCCAGCAATCTTCAGGATAGCCAAAGAAGAATATACTTTTCCATCCTAGAGGAAAACTTGAACAGTGTCCAACTGACCTGAATTGCTCTTCCCCAATCTTTTCCCTATTAACCTATTTCGAGTAAGCATTTTATTAGCGCAATTATTCTTGCGCTTATTGCCTTCAGTTGAAGTTCTATTATTTTTACAGTACTTAGTCCGAGTTTAGTGTGCTTTCCTTGAAATGAGTTCCATTTTAATTTCGAACGACTTCTCTTTTCTGGGAGATTTCCTCAATCTTCAATTCTTTGGGGTCATTGTTGATATTATGTGGGAAGAAATGATTGTAGCCGTTTACGACGGATGACTACTAATTTTCTATTTGCACTTCATTCGTCGCTAAAATTCTGCTGGGCTCAGATATTTATTTTCCTTAGTACCTAAATCTTTCCAATTTGGCTAAGTTAATTTGAATAATTAATTAATTTTTTTTTTTTTTTTTTTTTTATATGAAGAGTCCTTTGCGGTTGTTAGAAGTAATGAGAGCCCATTTCCTTAATTTGTCTCCTTCCCCCACCCCACCCCCTTTTTTTTTCTATTTATTTTTTTTTTAAGTCAGAGAATAACAAGGCAAGTATATCTCATAGTAAGTTAATTTATGTATGTACATGTATTTATGTACGAGAATATATGAGAGACCCATCTTATGATGGGAATTAATTTCAATCATAGATGACTACCACTGCGAGGACAAACAATCCATCCAATAAAAATATTAACAACTGTTTTGAAATAATACATGGCATATACCAGGATGTGTTTCCGATCCATACCCCCGGTAATCTACTAATGTGCCTGGTATGGTGGTCATTTAATAAGTTTTCTTGGTGTCCTCATATGCAGCCTAATTAGAATAGGTCATACTATTGTCTGAAAATGTAATAACTGTCTTCCGACATATTCAGGCAAGTTTAAGCTCTACGAGTAGATAGAAAGAGCTCGTTTTGACATCAAAATTCTCACTTGCAGGAAGGAAAAGTAGATACATTTCAGTGCTCTGGTTAAATGAATTTCTCGTACACTACCAATGCTTGCCAGATACTATTAGAAAATTTATTCCTCATATGAAAAACAAAGACTTTTCAAGCACTTCAGTGCCACGGTGTAAAGTCTATGTACAGATAGGAAACACCTGGATATGGATTTTAACAAACAGATTTGTTTTGCGTAAATTGCTGTTGCCATCTATCTTTATGCAGGGCATTACTTGTTTAAAGGTGTGTCTGATTTAAATTTTGAGCCACGCTTTTAACACTAGATACTTTCATTGTCTTTTTGTTTTTCATAGTGGTGAAAATAAATAAGCTCGTCCAATACCTTCACGCATAATTTATATTTTCTATATATGTTTGTTTTTTTAATTAGGAATATATATAATTTGTTTTTTTTTTTTAATATTTGAAATTTATTTGAATATAAATCAAAACAAAAGGCTCAAAATGGTCTATTAGAACGTTTCTTCTAGTTTTATCATTTCGTCTTTTCAGACTAGATTGGCTATCCTAATCAACCTTTGACGATCAAAAAACTGTTATCTATGTACCTACTTCATTTCTGATATGAACTTTTGGAATTTATTGTTGTTTCTTTGATTTAATCCAAAGAACCTGGGAACGATTAAGTACCACAAAAAAAAAAACAGGTTACGAAACACTCCTGGATGGATTCTATTACATCCATTCCCTATAAGAAGGATCATGTTGGATTTTTCAATGCGGATGAAAATTTGAGAGTTTGTACGGAACGTGAAAATAGCTCAACAATTTATTTTTGTTTCCAACTACCACACCACACCACGCCGAGGGGGGGGGGGTGGATTGCGTGATCATTAGATGAAACGTCATTTTCAAAAAATCATATTTACGGAACTCGCAGCAACCCATTTTTTCAATTCAAATTCAAAATAGAAGCTGAATTCATTCTTTTATTTAGTTTCATTTCCCATATTTTTTGTTTCAAGTATTCCGACGGATTTTTAATTACTTTTACTTGGGTTAAAATTTTGCATACAAGTGCAGTTCCGATAACAATACACTTTAATGATTTTATGTAATAAAATACAAAACGGCTGTGCCAAAATATCGAATATGTCATTAGTGATCCCTCATCCTTAAGCTGGGTATGTGTACCAATCGGGCAACTCCTTCGTAGGGTTGCCATTCAAAAATTGCGTTTTTAACTTAATATGTGGGCACTGCCTGAGAACGTGTCGAGTCGACGTAGAGAGCTGAAATTTAGTGCATCGTTTGTTGTACCAAATGAAAGATAACATAAGAAATATGGCGTCATTCTAAACCCAAGATGACGGATGTGACAAGTTGGCGGTTTACCGTTTTCTCCACAATTCCCTTGAGCCCTGATATGGGTATTAAATGACGGGTAAAAACTTAGAAATAAAATAAGTTTAAAAAGACTTTTGTTAAATGGTTTTATTTCACATTAGATAATGTACCTACTAAAACCTAGAAAATAATCGGGGCCTACAGATATATATGTAGGTATTGGTAAGAAATCGCGAAGTTCTAATAGCAGCGACGTCGTCTAGTATCAGAATTGAAGATCTAATTCGGTTCGCTGCGTCAGCAGAATAAAGGGTTTTCCAATAAGAGGTGTTATTTTGATATTCAAAGAAAAATGCCATTTTTTGAGATACATGACAGGATCTTTATTTCATTATAAAGAGGAAGGTATGCCGTTAATAATGGAAAATAACATCAGCCAAATGATCACCACGACCACGCCTACAGGACCATATCCTTTTCATGAAATTTTCCATAACCAAATCGCAAAGTGGCTGCCCTATGTCCTCGATAGCCTCACGAATTCCATCTTTGAGGTCTTGAATCGATGCTGGGCTGTTGGCGTAGACCTTCTCTTTCACGTGACCCCAAAAGGAAGAAGTCGCAAGGTGTTAAGTCACAAGATCTCGGTGGCCAATTGTGATCACCTCTTCGAGAGATAACACGGTCCGGAAACTTTTCCCATAAAAGATCAATGGTTTCGTTGCTTGTATGGCACGTAGCGCCGTCTTGTTGAAAGTAAACGTTGTCCAGATCAATACCATCCAATTTCGGCCATAAAAAATCATTAATCATCTGTCGATAGCGCAATAACAACAATTTTGTTCTAATGCTATGGTAGTTAATCTCATCGTGTATTTGCTTATGTTCGTCCTCTTCATGCGAGTCATCGTCGGCTGAGCTATCAGCAGTGATGTTATTGGACTTAGAATTAGTCATTGTCGACTTAGTCTGCTCGATCTTGGATTTGATGGTTAGTCTAGTTAGAGAAGATGGTTGCAATGCCATAGCTATTACAGCCTGCTGGTTCTATACATCTTAAAGCAGTGTATAGGCTGATTGTATAGACATTAGAAATGTGAACAAGGTTTCTATTGCCGTGACTGTGGTCCTGGTGTGTCAGCTATGAAGAATACCATGAACGTTAGTGTGGTTCATAGTTCCTTCGGTGCAGTTGTCCGAATCCAATTGTGTAATTTATAATACTATACAATTGGTGGTAGATAAGCAATTGAAGTACTGCTTGGCAGTTTGGTAATCTATAACAGTACCAGTTGTACACGTGAAAGCTGTGTACTGATGCTTCATCTATGAGCAATACTATAAACTTTGGAGCGATCTATAGTTCCTAATAGCTATGAAAATTCCGATTGTATAGTTTACAGCACCATACAATTTGTGGCAGCTAAGCAGTTTAATGCACTGCTGAGCAGGTTGGTAATTTAGAACATTACTTAGGTCTGTTCAGGTCTGTTACTTAGGACTGCAATGATCCGAGCGTGGCTTCAGTATATATAGCCAGGTGGCTAGATGCAAAGCCTACTTGAGGTCCAACTAAATATCTCGCATTGCCTTGGTAACGATTCTATTAATTTTAATTGAATTGATGAACGACTGTACAATACTATACATAAAACGTTTAAGGGGGAGTTACCTTTGAAATCTGAAAAAAAAACACGTACAATTAGTACAACTTCGCGTTAAATCTGTGCATATTATCGTTCTCAGAACAACTCTTAGTTAGAGAAAAAGCATAAACTTAGGCAATAACGTGTCAAAAATAAAGATGTCGGCGTTTTATGTGTATGTGGAAAGCTCTACAATTCATGAAATTTCCAGAGTTTGGTTCATAGTAACATAATATTGGCTCAACAAATGGATAAATCTTTCCTTAAATTTGAAAGATCTTGAGTTGGAAGTGAAACTGAAGGAAGCAAAACCAGTAAAAAAGTCTTCATTACTAATATATTTTTATTTGAGGGTTGCTATTTTGATAGAGGTATTACTACCAAAATTATGATATTATTGCAAAAAAGGTTCAATTTGTAGTAAGTCCCTTTTCTGGTTATTTTTAAAAACTCAAATTGTTTAGGATAATGATGAAAGAAATAAAGTCAATTATAGTAACCATGGAAACTTGTTTATATATTACATATTTTGCATAAAATTTGGCGTTTCCAATTCACTTCATCGCCGTTAAATAGAATGTTGTGCTTTTAGAAGCTCTGTGGGCCGCAGCCTGCATGCTCAGAAAGTGTTTTGCCGTCCGAAAGCTATAATGATAAAACACGTGTGCAATGCGCACGAATATCACCCTGCAAACATCATGATTCGAAAGCAAATCGTAATCTCTGGCTTAAACTTCGAGATCGGAAAACAAACTACCAGCGTAATAAAATTAACATGATTTTCGACTATCTCGATAGCGAATTGCTTTAGATCTTAAGACGAGCCAAAATTGATGCTAAAACGAAGTTATGGCGCACCATTTGTTTGTGTTAGTGGTGTTTTATTTCTTTCTTATACTTTAACGATTCTAAATCAAATTCATAAATACACCAAGAAAAAACAACCGCCTCGTCCGGGGTTTGAAACTGGGATCTTCCGCTTGCCGGGCGACTCCTCTTACCACTGAGCTAACGAGACGGTTGATTTTCCCAGTTTCAAACCCCGGACGAGGCGGTTGTTTTTTTTTCTTCTTGTATTTATGAATTTGATTTAGAATCGTTAAAAATAAAAGTTCTTAAAATTCTTCGTTATCCATCATTGACTGATTCTAATAAGTGTAGGTTCGATTCACGTCCGGGAAAAAATAAATATTTCTTATACGTTAAGAGACGCGAGCTATTCTCGTGTCGTAAGCGATTAGCGCAGAGCGACTTTTTTATGGACACTTAATTAGAGCCGTGGAAATGGACATTTATTCATTGTAAGTGGAAAGTAAGGTTCGTGAACAATATTGTCTTGGTCACTTCATCGCATCTTTAATTATATCAGTGATCAGATAAACACCAAGCCATTTTAGCACATGCCACTAAACAGATAAATTATTTTTGTTTTGAACATTATCAGTAAGTGATGAGTCATTTGAGTCTTAAGCCCAATTCAGAATCGGCGCAGCATGCATCAACGCAGCATGCAGCAAGGTTTGATATCATGGGATCATATGGCGCAATTCGCAATCGGCGCAGCATGCATCATGATGCAAAAGTTTAGAAAATTTTAAAATTTGATGCATGCTGCAACAGTTCTGCCAACATACTGAGGTAAAAAATAAATTTCAAATCTTATTTATCTCATATTTCCTCCGGATCTATTTTTTTAAAGAAAAACGACTAAATTAAAATTATGCACAATATAAAAACTCGGTATTAAGGTGTTATGTTTGTAAATAATTCTGAATTATAAAAAAAGTTAGCATTACAAAGTTTCCTACACTGCTTGCTGCAAATATGATTGCTGCGCCGATTGTGAATTGGCCGTCAAAATCTTTGCAGCATGCATCATGATGCATGCTGCGCCGATTCTGAATTGGGCTTTACTCAGAGAAATGAAGGAATCTCGCAGTAAATTCGTAGCATAGATGGACATAGTCTCATGTCATTGTAATTCCGAAATCAGAGAAATGGAAAAATCTTGCGTAAAAAGCGGAATTGTCGTCTCATTCGTAACAGAAACAGAAAAACGAAGGAATTTCCGGAGAAGTTCGAAATTTTCATTTCTTACTCAAATTCGAGATTACTTCGTGAAAGCGAGCTCTTCACTGAAATGTCTACTGGGCACAGATCATATAGCTTTGCATGTACATATAGTGGTTCATTTCAGTTCTCAAATTGTATATTTTTCTGCGTTTTATGTTCCACTGAGCATTTTGAAAGACGAAATTGTGAGACTTTTTCGGCAGTAACCCCCCTTAACATGCCGACATATCTCTTTTCGTGTTAAATTCTAATCAAAACCTTGTCAAATGACACGTTATTTATTTTAATTTAAACTTGCCAACATAACTGCACGACCGTACTAAGTTTCACTAAATAATTTTAGGTAGTTATCCAAATAAAAAGAAAATATATTGTACACACTGCAAGCACAGACAAGAAATACACAGCTATCGACAGTAAAGTGATGTGTGGAAGAGCTCATAGCAAACCGGAATAACTCACTGATCTCGGCTAAATATATCATGGGCACGAACCAAAAGTGTTTTTCAAAGGAGGATCGACTTCATTTCTTTCTCAGAATTTAAATCTACCAATTTCTTCAGAATTCGTGTGCATTATTGGTGGCTGCTGAAGACGATTCGAATAAGGGCAGCGACATACGATTAGGTTTTTCCCGTCCGGCTGGCCGTCTACGGTTTTTACGTACAGCTTGCATGCAACTTGCACTGCCATACTTCTTGCTCGTGTAACCTCTACTGCCATGCTGGCAGTACAGCTTTCAGCGAACTTGCATGCTGAAAAACCATGGCAGCTGGGAGATAGTAATTTGACATTTATACAGTTTTCAAAATGGCGGAAACGAAATGCTTGAGAGAAATTCATAAATTTATACCGGGAAAATGAAATTTTCTGGGATTATTTGCAATACATAATTTACCAACACCTTCATTTTCCTTTTTTCTTGGGTTTTTATCATTGTGATGCTTCCGTTATTGCCATAATTTTCCAATATAGCTCTTCCATACATCACTTTCCTAGTACTACCGTCGAGTCGATATCTGGGTATTAAATACTTGTCTGTGTTGTGCTAGTCAAAAAATTTATTTTGTTTCACTTTACCGGAGCGTAAAGTATTTCACATATAACACAAAATTACCTTTATTTTACAAACACACTCGGAAACTTCATTAGAAAGTGATGGCATAATGTTACATTGTGTATTTTATATAGGTAAAAGAGACGCCACATAAATCTTACTAAGTTAACATCTGTAAATAATTGAAATGATTTTTAGACTCAGTTTAAAATTATTCCAATAATGCAGATAAATCAGTCAAGTGCAGCCCACGAAATAGCAGAATGATAACAAAAATTGTTTTCTCAAATCAAGGCAGATTTAGTCGCTTATCCATTCACAAAGCAAGCTTTAGACTATCTACTTAGAAAGAATTTCTTTACAATTCACCACCTGACATTAAACAAAAAAGAAAGTGATAATTTGATAATCACGGAACATCTGTTGAATAATTTTTCTTTACAATTCCGTAAGTTTCTCTCCAAAGTGAAGCATTTAGAAGTTCCTCAGATTTTAATGAAGTCGACTCAGACGGAGCTCAAAAACGTGTTTAAGTAGCCGGTCGAAATGGCGAAAACTGTGTTGTGTCTATTTCCTGGTAAACTACTTCTACAGAAAGTGCTTTCTAGAGTAAAAGTAATCAAGATTTTCTATTCTTGATAGTTTTGTTGAGTGTCCTTGTAAATGTAAGAATTATTTGCGGTCAAGGAGAGGGTGGTGATGCACCGAAGCGCTTTTTAGCTGATTTGCGAAACGAAAAAGATGCAAATTCCATTGACAAAGTTGAAACGACCATGAACGACATTGTTTTCAGCCTTAATCAGCAAAGAGAAATTTATCTTGGTACTTTGGATTTATATAGATATCGATGGAAGTCATCAACCATACCTGTTCAAATCAGTGATCAATTCAGTAAGTTTTCAACTACCGTAAATTTGTGTTTTTTGTTCAACTATGTACAGCTATTTCGTGAAGTGTTTACTTATATTTAATTAAGTTAACTTTAAAAAAAAAACAAATTTATTCAGGGCCACAAGAGAAAATATTAGTTTGGCAGACTCTGGCTCATATTGAAGAGAAGACCTGTATACGTTTTATTCCCCGGAGGGGTACGGACATCAATTACGTTAAACTAACTGTAAGTTTACACAATAATATATAATTACTTATCTTAATATATTATATACATCTCAGGCTTAAAGATGTAAATTATGCTTTCGAAATTGTTAGCGAATCAGTCAGTATTTTTTTTTGCAGGAAAATAGAAAAAAGATGGAAAAAAAGAAGATCAAAAAGAAAAGGAAGAATGTGTGAGTCGAATTTCTTATCGTTAAGTGAGACATCTGGCGGCGCATTTAAGAACTCGATTCGATCAAAACTTAGAACATATCGATTGTGTAAACTTTACAGAAACAAGGGAATATGTTGTAATAGGTATATGGCCAATAATATTACACCCTTGCTGAAAATAAAAGTTAAATCAAGTGGAAATCCAAGGCTTTGTACAGTAACACCAAGAAGTAGCTTCCCGATTTGAAATTTTATTTACTATTTTCATGAAAATGCTATGTACAAGCTCTTTACGTCGGCGCGTTCTCCAACAGTGTACAAATAAATAGTGAAACCCAAAGTTTTGTATGGCAACACTAAGAAAAAGTTACCCGATTTGGTCCATTTTTATGGCAAATTTCCAGTCTCTACGTCGACGCATTTTTGGGCAGTACCCATAAAGATAGTGAAACGAAATTTTTTTATGGCAATCCTATGAAGGAGTCCTTAAATGCAAAACCAGCGGTCTTGCTAAGTAATATGAAATTCTTTTCACATATTCCTACCTGCCTCTGATCTTTTCTTATTGCTTTTTCTCTTTCTTACATTTCTCCACCTCATCTATCTGTTCCAGTTAATTTATTTGACAGTTTATTTACTGGCCTGTCAATTTCCACTTTTACCTTTGTAGCTTTAAGATCTTCCTTGTTTCTTTGTCTTACAAAATCTTTTACCTATTTTTTATTTATTGGTTTAGTCGATCTCTGCTTGTTTATTTGGTTTTTTATTGGTTAGTTCATTTTTGTGTTCGTCTTGACTTACATCAGTCAATGAATCGAAAATGTAAGGCTGTATAACAGCAGAGATTGATCACTTTTGATCGACATTGGAAGATCTTATTCTAATTAAGGCAACTTGTATATTTAATTGGATAAGCTAAGTCCACTGCTAATAATTGACTTATCATGCTGTTCATCTGTTGAGTGTCGGCAATTTATCTTGAATATTCTGACAATTGTTTAATATGCGACTAGTAATGAAAATATTTGCTCTGTTGTTTAGTATCTGAAGATTTTTATAGTATGCTGTGATAATGATTTAGTTTGAGAAATCAAGTTTTCATGTTTGCTTCGGAGTTGATTCCCAAACCAAGTCGCGAACCGAAGACACAAGCCCTTGTTGTGAGAGTCATGACTCTCATGAATAACTCCGAGAGTTTCATTTATGTGTTCTTATTTTCTGCTTTATTATCCGGGAGAAACCTCCAAGTACCCCTTATTTTTTATATGAGCATTAGCATTCTATAATTCAAATGACAAAAAAACAGGCTATTTACTTCGTTGAACGAAGGATTTTGAGTCAATCAAATTGATTTTGTTCTTAAATTTAACTAAAGTAATAATCTCAAATTAATTGCAAGTATAATTTATTATTTTTATTAATTAAGCTCTTAACTTCCCTATTTATGCTGAAATGGCTTTTTTACTTAACATAATTAATAATGTCGTTTTCCTTGAACTCTCCCCTCGACTCCGATCCAGATCCAGCCTAGGTGCTGTCAAAGTGTTCTTTTGGGCCAAAAATAACGTCACAGATCTGATCTAGATCACCTTAGGTTCGAAATGAATATTTTCTGGGATTAAATTCAAATTCGTCTAAACACATAAGGTGATTTTCCATCTTTTAAAATATCATCTTCTTACAAATTTAGTAAAGCATGCATAATGAACTGAAACTTGGTTTAGATGCTTTTTAAATTCCAATTTTATTTCATGGTCATGATCATCCAGTGTTGCACTTCAAAATTATCAATTGGCTACACAAACACAAACAAAAGAAATCGGATATACTCTAAAATCGTTTGTTTAAACCGAATCGAATCCAGAACTCAAATACAAATGAAAATGACATAAGTCAGTATTTTTTTATAGACGATTTGTGAAGTTGGACATTTAAACAATGTCATTATGAGTTCATTCTACGCGCAAGGCACACATTGTAAGGTACCTTCGCAAGGTTTTGAAAATTGAAAAAACTGTATCTTTATTTAACAATTTATTTGACAAATAGACGTTAGTTAACCATCGTACAAGATACCTTATAGTAAAACTAATTAACAAAATGAAAATAATAAATTAAATAAACGTAATAAACGTAAAAAACATGAAAAATAAATCACTCGATTATGACAAAGGGCATGAATTATGAAAAACAAATTGCAATAAATACCGAATAATTTGAATACTTAAAATTTATAACAAATTGCTGATCTGCGTGAAGAAAACTCAACCCATTAACGAAGTAATTAACTTGACGAAACCAATTAAACAACATATGTGGACTATCATTATCATTATTACCTTAAACGCTACAAACGTGGAATATCTATAATTCCAACATTAAAATAGGGGGAACATTCTAAAAAAAAAGCGAGATGAGAGGGGGGACTAAAGGTCTCTTCCGACAAAAAAAAATTTGAAGCGACAGGACAATGAAAAGTAGCAGAGTTTAGTTTTTTTTTACATAAAGAGAATTAGGCAAAATTCAAGTTGCCAGTTAAGTTTACAGCATTATTTTTCTTTTGCGTTTACTTCGAAAAAAAAAGCAAAATTGTTTCTTCAAGCCTGATGAAGGATTGCTTCCATGTGGAGGGAATCCCTGCCTTATTCATCCCAAAGGGAATTACGGCCTCGTATTCATCCAAAAGCAATAAAATGAAATAAATGGGGTAAAACTAATATTGATATAAATTTATTAATAATTTAGCACTTTAGCACTAATTATACTAACAAACACAATAATTTTCATCAATACATAAAAAACCTATAAACTAACCTTTGTAACAAAGCTATTTTTGGTTCGAATTGTAATTTAGAACGGCCATAGGGAAGACTAAGTAAGTCTTAGTATGCAATCTTGCGTTAATCCTAACATATAACATATGTAATTTAAGATTCTATTTTGGTTAAATAGTAACTTTTCCACAAAATTTAAATTAGTAATCTTTTTCTATATTAACAATATACCTAAGGATACAGTTTTTCAGTTAGTTAGTGTATGCCAAGGAGACCCCTGGGGGTGATTCTGATCTCTTTGTCGTAGCTTAGACGTATATTTTAGCTTAGATGGCACAAGAACTAGATGTCGAATGGCATACTAGAGCAGAGTATATAGATTGTGGAATGGGTAGTGCATTTTGTGATGTACCATAACATGTTTTAGAGCATGCAGAAAGCAAGCGTTTTTATAATACCAGTTTTATAAACATATATTTGATCTACTTCCTCAACACTTCAGACACGAAAAAATATTAATCACTCGACGTATACAGTATTTAAAATATTGTGGTCTATTCCGGAATGCACCACCCAGCCATATGAATTTTGCATACTTTTTTGGTACTGCATAAGGCATCTAGTTTTTGTGCCATCTATGATTTTAGTCACATATTATAACATTTCACCACAAATTTGTCATACTTTTATATTCAACGTATTCATTTTGATTTATCCTTTTCATCAACCACAAAATAAACTAAACTGAATTAATGTCAGAATACATGCCTAAAAGTACGACAAATTTGTCAACTGCTTCCGAGGTTGTAACAAGAATTTTATATAGTGGTAAATGGATATTCTACACCTAATTAGAGCAATACAAGTGCTTAAATTCGAAATAATATTTTGAATGTGCAATGTGAAGTGTAATTTTCAGTTTATTCCACTTAGTGCAAAGCTTGCTGAACTGAATACAAACACAAAAAAATCAGTAGAAAAGTTCATTTCATTTAGGCGTACAGTTTGACATTAAAGTACGACAGAAAGATCAGAACCCCCCTCGGAGGGCGATGTTGGGCTGGCTCTTGAATTGCTCTCTTCATTTACCTCAGTATAACATGTTCTTCACAACCTCGGAAGCTGTTGACTAATTTGTCGCACTTTCAGGCTTGTATTAGTTTAATGCAAATTCATTTTAGTTTATTTTATGGTTGATGCAAATAATGATAAATCGAACTGAATATGGATAATATAAAAGTACGACCAATTTTAGATGAAATGGCAAAATATGTGACTAAAATATACGCCTCAGCTACAACAAGAAGATCAGAATCATCCAACTATCTGCAGGGTGATTCGGAACTTTTGTCGTACTTAAGTGTCAGAATATCGCCTAAGGAATGAATTCTTTTCTTTTTCCATTTTATTGTTATTCAACTCATTTCGGTTGAGGTGAACTAAAAATGAACATAAAATGACACAAGTTAATCACTTTTACCGTCAAGTGAAGTTTTGTAAAAAGTAATTTACACTTTAACAATAAAGTGAATAAAGGCAACGCAAAAAATTCCTCATATCAAAATTATACAGAAATTTATTTTCAATATTCGACATACCTAGAAATTGTACACAAAATTTCAGTTACTGAAATTCAATGCCTTCTCATTTCTTGGCAGCCAGTCAAATATAGGTAGTTGAAAATAAATTTTTGTATAGTGCCTTTATGAAGAAGTTGCGCTCATCCAATGTTTTGTGGACTTTTTCTATTCGATTTCTTGAATTTGTGTTTAATTTTTCCTTCATCTGCATGGTTTTATTCTGATCGACTCGAGTTCAGTAATAAGGTTCAGCACAGATGACGTACGTGCGACGGCATCTTAAATACTATTGCTTAAGTAACATACATATATATGTACTTACAATGCATGATACAAACATTAAGAAGTATGGCCGAATTATCTGTCAATTACTTGCTTGTTTAATTTGACGACAATTCTCACAAATTTGTTCGTCGAAATTTCAATCACCCTTATCAAAGTAACAAAGAAAATTCTTTGGAAACTTATTTGCTTTCCCACTAGCAAATAATTATTTATCCCGAAGTGGTTTAAATGAAGAGACTTATGTTCTGTTAAATATTTTAATATATTCAAAACATATTTCAGTCAGTAAAATACAAAAAAAATCAATATAAATTCTCTGGAAATTACATTATCACCTAATGACGTTGCAACACAAAAAATTCCTCCCGAATCAGCCATACCATGTTATTTTTGTATCATGCCTACAATGTACATAAGAAATGTTAACAATTTATATTTTTTTATAAAAGTTATAAAAACTTTTTATTTTGCAATTTTTCGCATGTTCCAGACCTCAGTGATGGTCGCAAAATTAAATTTATTATTATTTTACCTCATTCAACATTCCGTTGAAATTTAATAACTGTTGGAACTAATGTGAATTGATTGTCTTCTTTGAGTGCCCTTTTATTCACATCAATGTTTTCCCAACATAATTAGAGCTATAATTAGCCTCTCAATTAAACTCTTTTCCTTATTAAGCAAGGAAATCGTGCTATTTTCTATTAAATTTACTGGGATTACAAATGAAATAAAAAAAGGCATTTATATGAAACAATTCAGACTTTATGGGACTTTTTAGCTGATTGCTCTGAAATATATTTAATCCGTTTTTTTCAAAAGTCATTATTACAAATTCAAAAATATTATTGAATTTAAGCACTTTTATTGCTCTAATTAGGTGTAGAATATCCATTTACCACAGTATAAAATTTTTGTCATAACCTCTTGAGCATTTCACTAATTTGTCGCATATTTAGGCATGTGTTTTGACGTTTGTTCACCGAAAATTTATTTAAGTTCATTTTATGGTAGATAATAGTGACAAAATGAACTATATTGAAAAAAAAAAAATTGCTATAAAAGTAAGGTGAATATGTCAACATTCACGCCTAAAACGTACGACAAAAGATCAGAATCACCTCCTGGAGGGTGATTCTGATCTTTTGTTGTACTTTAATATCAAAATATACGCCTAAATGAAATGAACTTTTCTACTGATTTTCTCGCGTTTTTATTCAGGTCAGCAACCCTTGTATGACGTAGAATGAACTGAAAATGAATCTTCACATCACAAATTCAAAATAATATTTCGAATTTAAGCACTTGTAATGCTCTAATTAAGTGTAGAATATCCATTTACCACAGTATACAATTTTTGTCATAACCTCTTGAGCAATTGACTAATTTGTCGCATATTTAGCCATGTTTTGACGTTTGTTAACCGAAAATTCATTTAAGTTCATTTTGTAGTAGATAATAGTAAAGACACAAAACGAACTGTGTTAAATGAAAAAGTACGACAAAACATGTCAAAATTCACGACAAAATAGTACGACAAAAGATCAGAATTACCCTCCTGGGTTACGATAAATAGGTGTTGAGTATTAACTTATCACAATTCAAAAGTTATGTCACAACTACGGGAGAAATTGATAAATTTGTCGTATTTTTTGGCATATATTCTGATGCATATGAATCTACTCCAAATTTACTTAAGTTCATCTGGTGATAAATAAAAAGCCCAAATCAAAATCAACTATGGTGAAATATAAAAATACGTGATAAAAATGCACGGCAAATTTTCGGAATCAGCGCGCGGGTGTATGAGTGTCAAAATACATTTTTTGTTTCAAATTTTTGCTTTTATTTTCTATTATATACTCATTACTACAGGGCCAATTTAAAACTTTGTGATTTATGTAACTATTATGATAGACGTATTGCATTCAGACCTGTATATTACTTAAGTACATTGGTAAATAAGTACCAGTACAGTACAAGTACCTGGACTTGAAACATTTTAAGTACAGGTACAAGTGCCGGTACTGGTACTGTAAAAATTTTCAAGTACAAGTTCAGTTACTGGTACTGGTACTCATAAGTCCCATATATAAGCTTAAGTACCCTATAAGTACCAAAGTACTTACTACACCATAACATAACGCGCAGTACATACTTCAGCTCTTGTACGCCTTCCATTCAAATAATAGAGGTTTAGTAGCAGGGACAATAATGGTCATGATTTTTTTCCAAAAAAAATTAAATACAGTCTTTGTTCAGTGGTTTTCATGCCGAACGCATAGCCGACTTAATCTCCGAAATCAATACGCAATTTAAGCTGAATAGTGTAAACATTACTGCAACGGTTACAGATAATGGCAGCATTTTCGTTAAGGCATTCAAAGAGTTTGGTGTTGGTAATATTTCTGAATTTCGAATACAAGATGCTGAAACAGATCAAGATGGAACTGCGTACAATGATGATGACAACAGTGAGAAGGCAGAGTTTAACAATGAAAAAATGCTATCTTCTACATTGCCCACACACATGCGATGTGCGAGCCATACATTGAGTTTGCTTGCTATGACAGATTTCCTTAAAATTCTTAAAGGCGAAACTAATGTCTGGAGAGTTCATCAGAAGGTATGATATATTTTCCAAGCGATAGAAAAGCAGAACGTCTTACCGAAATCAGCTGAAGTCGTCAAGCGTATGTTGGGTACATTGTTAGTTATTCCTGTGATAACGCGGTGGAGCTCATTGTATGACGCGATTTCGAGAATCCTTTTACATAAGGCAAAAATCAATGATTTGTGCACCATTCTTGCTATAGATCGGATTTCGCCGAACGATTTACAGTACATAAAACAGTACTGCATTTTACTGAAGTTCTTGACTTTCTGCAACAGGAGAAAAAGCTGATTTTTGCTTGGATGATTCCAGTCTTAGTAAGGCTAAAGACAAAACTAAAAAAACTGTGTTCAACGAACAAATTGAAAAATCTCAAAGTTGTTGCCGCCAAGCTGGAAGACGCTCTAGTGACTCGGTTCAAGCCTTACTATCATCTGGATCCCGAAGTCGGCATAGCCATTATTTTATCTGTATTGCACCCTTCAATCAAGATGAAATGGTACAATGCCCTGAATAACACCCAGCAAAGCTGAACTAAAGAGGAGGTGAAAAATTTGATACTACATTACGCTAAAGCTATAGCAGAAGACGAGGGTTTATCTGATTCCGACCTTGATAGTGGATGTGTTGCAGGCAGCTCGGAGTTGCAAGCAACATTTATTGACTATGGCTACGACAATGATATGGGTTGGTGAAAAATCAAATATTTGCAAATTACCACTATAATTTTTTGTCACTTTTCATTCTTTTTGATTTCAGCTTCTGGTTACGGAAATCTGAACAGTACCTCAAATAATCTTTCCACCTCCAATATAATGCATTTGCTGGCCTTATAAATGCTCCACGAAGGCAGTCATTATCTGATGCGACATTTGAAAAGCTTGTTTTGCTAAAGGCAAACTCAAATTCTGTATGAACAATCAGAAATTAAAATAACAAAAGCTTATACGATTCTGTTTCATTTCCCATCTGTTTACAACCTATTTAATGAAATTTCGTAAATGGAAACATCATCCAGTCATCAGCTGGCTATAGATTTTTCAAAATTTCTGCTTTGAGTTTTTGAAAGCTCTTGAACCTCTATTATAGGAAGGAGTGCTTAAATAATTAACAAGAACTTAAGTATGTACTTGGCTTGGCGGCGGTATGCCAGTGTTACGTACTTAAAATCTGATATGTGGGACTTATGATTACCAGTACCAGTACCTGGACTTGTACATGAAAATTTTTAAAGTATCAGTACCGGGACTTGTACTTAAAATATTTCAAGTCCATGTACTGGTACTGGTACTTGTACTTGGAATTTTACAGGTCTGATTGCATTCCATTGAACATTAAACAATTTTAGTTTAGTATCTAATTATTTTAACTAAGGTGCTGGCTGCCGGTTCTGTCGTTTACATTCATAGGCAAGAATATTTTGCTCTATTCATAATGAGAGTTGAGCAATTATCCTGCTATACCCTCTATGATCACCACAAAGATTTGTTGTATTTAACTTTCCTTAATTTCTTTCAACTAATTAATACATAATTATGATTTCAGTAACATTTCAATGCCGAAAATCTCTTTTATCGTTTTGTTTATCATTCAACAGAAACAGTACTGGACTCCTATAGAATCAAATCTTGGAATGGTAGAAGGTGTTCAAAATGTCAATGTACACAGTGCCAATTTTGCAGACAGATATTTGATTTTACACCTATTCATGCATACCTTAGGATTCCCACATCAACATGTCGTCCCGAATCGAGATGATTTTGTTGAAATTAAATGGGAAAATATAGCTTTGCGGCACAGAACTGAGTTCATTAGATTAACGAAGCTTCCGAAATCTAAAATTTTTGAGGAGTACGACGTTCACAGCGTAATGCACTACGACTCTTATACTGGGACGAAAAATGGAAAGCCTACAATGCAAACTAAGGTTAGTTAACGACTGTCATCCACCGTTATATATTTTTTTCTTTAGACTCATCTAATCGAGTTATTTTTCAGGATGGTAAAATACTTAAACCAAGTGTAACCCTTACCGACATCGATTATAAAAAGTTAAATTTGTTTTATGGTTGTGATTAAGAATTTGGCATAGTGCCTATGTAGTTTATTTGAAGTTTAAGTTTTAGAATGTGATAAAACCTTATATAATAAGTTTTGTTTGTTTTAATTATAATATTGCTAAACTACATACTGTGCAGGTATATTATGCTAGGTCTTGGGGATTGTATTACGTATTGGAATGAGCTGTACATAAATACTACGGTATCTGGGCAGATGGGTCTCTCATCAAAGTGGATGCGCATATGATGCGTCAGCAGCCTGAGCACTTGCAAGAGTACAAAACTGTTTCTTTGATAGGCCAAATAGGAAACTTACTGACTTTCTGTTTGGGCTCGGAAGAAAAATATGCAGAACTGTGGTCGGTGTTATTTCTGGTCACAGCCCTTTCCTTGCTTATTTAATAAAGATGGGATTTGTTGATTCAGCTTGGAATATCTGTCCTGCCTGGAAAGCCGTACTGGAGACAATGAGACACTTTTTGTGCACTTGTCAGGTCTTTGACCGCTGCACGTTTCATACTTTTGGGTTCGCCGAGAAGCCCTCTTCTCCTGGATTTGATCCACTTCATTAAGAGTGCAGGAAGGTGTTTTTTGTTTGTTGGTTTGTTTTTTGTTATTGCAGGAAAGTACAGCCTTCTACTCCGCATTTGGAGCTTCCGTCACCCTTCCTTTGGAAAAATATGCTTCCTTTTGTATGCCGACAGAGAAAAATTGTACGAAATGGGTCAAAACAGCTTCTGTTAGGATTCTACACCGCCTTCGAGTGCATAAACTCTATTGACACTTCTAGGAAAACACTATCTTTACTTCTAGCTAAAAAAAAAGTTGACGAGTGTTTAAGGAAATGCCATCCTTACAAGAAGGGTTTTTAGTAGAATTTACTTAATGTCGATGGAAAAACTTTTGTAGTACAATAGTAAGCTAAATATTTATCTTTTAATCTAAATTAAAAACTCAAAACATTCATCTAGGCTGCATAATAATCGAAAATATCAATGTATGCTGAAATCACCATTTTGCGTCCACCAAGGTGCCAATTCGCGTCAAGGTTAAAAAACCCAAAAATGTTATAAAACCTGCTTTTCTATGGGGGTGTTAAATAAATGTGATTTTGAAAGATACGACTTTATTACGTTTCTGACGAGATATGGAAAACTATCTGGAAAAGGGCGATTAACAAAACTTCTCTCGCATTTGTTAAGTGGCGCTTATGTTATGGTCCAGGAGGAAGAAAGACTTCGATGTAAAGTATGCAAAAGTTAAACTGAAATGCGGTGCAAAGTTTGCAGGAATGCTACACATAGCCTTTGCTTTGAGAAATTCCACAGCAATTTAAATAAGTGATGCCATTTTTGAAATGTCCTTTTGAAGTTTTTTTTTTTTATTCTTATAATAACGAACTTTTTTTAGCACAAATATTTATGTGATTTTGTTCATTGGAATCAAATAAAATTGAGTCGTTGCACTTTTTAAGAAAAATCATGTTTTGCTTTAAGAGTAGTCAGTACCAAGATTTGCAAGTTTCATACATTTTCAATGCTAATATCTGGCAAACTATTTGTAGCCAGGGGCGGATTTGATCACTTGGCCGCCCTAGGCCTATGGAAGATTGCCGCTCCCCTACTCCCTGTAAAACACGAAAAATTGAATGATCTATATCCAGTGAAGGGACCCCAGGCTAGAATTTGCGGAGTAGGCTGCCTCATAAATCGGAGTAGATTGAAAAAAATGGAGTAGAATTAAAAATAACACTTTCCAACGAATTATTTTATTAAAAAAAACGAAAAAGTATAAAAATGTAATGAAATACCCACAACTACAAGAAAAAATCGCCGCCCCCTAAATCTGCCGCCCTAGGCCCGGGCCTACTCGGCCTATAGGGGAATCCGCCCCTGTTTGTAGCAGAATAATGATTTATATCTTGAAATAAAGGTAATGAAGGGGGTCTAGTAAATAACGTCTAGAAAAATAAAAAAAAATATTTGAATTGAGGTATTGGCTCGGAAACTTGTAAAAAATGGTAAAATTGAAGTTTTTTAAATCAAATTCCTGTTAGCAGGCATTCTCGTTTCTTTAGATTGTGACTATTTTAGAAAGATAAAGCCTAGATCTAGCAAACAAGGTCGAGTTTTTTCATTTTTAGTGGCACTTTTTTTCAATTATTTGACTCTAATAGTAGGTACTTCTTTTTTCTCCCGATATTTCAACGACGTTTAATTGCAATATTTCGTTGAAAGTTGTTGGAATACAAAGCAAAATAGTATATTTAACAATTGTGTGCAAAAACAAATTTACAAGAGTTAATTCTCGTTAAAAGTTTTCAATTTCTTTGAAACTGCAAATTTTCATTTTTCGTCTTAAATTATCGCTTGCTCGGTTTCTGTCTTTTACGTTAGATGTCTCTAATGTGACTTGTGGTCTCGGTCTAGGCTAATGTTATATGAATTTTCTCATTTTCAGGACACAAACCTACGTATAGTAAATTTGATTGCCTGCTGGCTCGCTGGTATCTAAATTGAAACTTGTGCTGAATACTGACTCCTCTTAAATTGCCCAGTGTTGCATTTGCGCAACGCTCTATATTTTCACTACTATTAACGTTTTTTTTTCTGAATTTACTATTTACTTGATGTAAATATATCGCGAAACTTAAAGAAAAAACAAAATTTTCGGAAAAAAAGAATTTTGGGCATTAATGGGTTAATCCTTAATACCTGAACAAGTACATATTACTCTTATGAAGATATAGTTCCCGTAGGTAAGATAGGAAATATTAAAAAGAATTAGATTTTCGTCCAGCATGGAGTAGTGCCGAACTCCTCGCTATCGCGATCGACAGTTCAAATTTTAAAATTACGCTATAGAGTAATAATTTAATTATTATAATTAATAATTTAATAATCCTTTAATTGTTATATCTAGTTGACAATTTTTTGGATAATAGGACTTTCGACAAATGGTTGAAAAAAATTTAAATATTGTTTGCTTCTGTTTTTAACAAGATCAAGAGCAAGTTAATAATCCATTTTTCATAACAAACTACTAATGAAGGGCTGTGTGATACTCAATAAAGTATTTGGTGTTAATCTGCGTTAAATTTGGGGCATAGTGTTGTAAATTAGCTGTAATAGTGTGTATAGCGTATCTGCATCATTTGAACTTCGACCGAAGGATTCAAACTATTAAAACGGACAGTTAATACTGTAAGATAATCACAAAATATTCGAGGTAGTTGGTTTCCTTGCATCAAATCAACCAAAGCTGTTTTGTACACTGCATTTTCGGAAAGGTAATTGTTCTTATAGACCCGGCATTTTGTAATATTGAATCGAGCATTTGAGCGAAAATGCGATAAAATTACAGCTAATACTCCCTATAAACGCCTTCCATTTATATGCTACTGAATTGAGCGACGTTAAAAAAAGTTTACTTCAATTAACCAGATAACAAAAAAAAAACATTAACAACACAAAGAAGGGACTTAAATTATTTAAAATTAAAAATGAAATGGATCAAGTTATATCTCCAAAAGAAGGAAAAATAAATGCAAAAAATAATTATTTGTTTAATTGGACAATCGCGAAAAAAATACCGCCCACAAAATAGAGACCAGAAACCAAATGATAAATAAATAAATAAAAATAACACTTATCTCTTATTCCAAGCCCTTTTTCCTTCCAAGCTAGCTCTAACAAAATTGGTTTCAAGTTTTGGTTTTTTTAAAGAAAGTAATTATAAATAAATACTTGGATAAGTTAAAAAAAATACTTTGACTACGTTTTGACAGAGAAACTTGGAAAACTACCATCGCGCTCCCATACCAAAGTGATTTATTTATTAGTTTTGCCCCAAATTGAAAAAATGATTTCCACCGTTTCCCAATCGGCACTATTCCCTCCAACCATTATCCAATCGATCCAATTTTTAAAATATTATTTTCTTAATTATAAAATTCCCATTTAAACCAATAAAATTACATTGAGTACAAACGTATTCAGTGCCATCTAGATTTGAGAAAAAGACTCACAGAAAAGAGAAAACAAATATGCCATATACAATTGTCTGTTGACTAAGGGGTTATTGATAAAAGTTTGGTAACATTGTTACTGGAATACCTTTTCATTGTACTGTAAAGTTACTTCAGCACGCTTCATCCTAATAAATAGCTTTTAAAATTTCCAATTGCATTCATTTTATGTAAATTGCTGACGTTTCCCGTTCTTAGAACGGGACTTTTTGTTAAGATTGTAAATTTTTATTGTTTTTTTAATTTAATTTTTAAATATTTTTGTTTTATTACTTTTTTATTTTTTTTAATTCTCAAATTTTTTTAAAATTTGATTTTAATTAAAAAAAAAAAGCATGTTAGGATTCGAACGCCTTACAGACAGAGTCTGTGATTTTCTTAAGTTTATATGACAAAAACTATACGGTAAATAAAAATAAAATAAAAAATAAATAAAATAAATTCTCTCGGATATTTATCGCGTCCTCTATGATATTTTTACTTAGATTGTCAAACTTGATATCTCGTAAATAATAATAAACCAAAACCAAATCCAGATGTGGGACTCGTTGCAATTCGCTGGCATGGGAACTAGAACAAACATTTCATATGAACTATGTAGACTCGTATTTAATAAAGTAACTAAGACCCGCCCTTCCCATGTTCTAATTCAAAATGTGGCATCACGCATACTAATTCAAAGTAAAATGTAGGTCTGTAATATAAATCCCGAAACTCTGATATTAGTATTCACTGTGGCGAAGAATCAAAGGACCTCCTAATAAAAACCCAGATTTCCTTGATATACGTACATATCTCAGCATCTTCTCATTAAGTTTCAGAGATTCCTCACTACACTACAAAAATAAATTCAATCTCAATTTCTTGCGTACGCTTTCCCTGTTTTGTGGATTTTGTATTCGCGGTTGTTGTATACAAATATATAAATATATTCTATATCCCAGGATATAGTTGATTTTATATCTACGTAATGCGAAGGAGATGATCCCACAAGATTGCCGTACTTATAAATCTCTTCGTTTCTTGCCATTCATTCTTTCAAATTTGTCTTATTTTTGTTATTGAGGTCACTGGGACAAAAGTTTCTTCCTGGCAATATAACAAACAGCAAGAGATCAATAGGCGTCACGTTTTCAGATGTTATCTAAATCCATATATATGTTCGGATATAAGAATGTAGATGTGTAGATATATATGTATGTACTTGATTCTATAATGAAAGGTATTTCACAATATTGTTAGTATCAATTTATCAGAAAATACACAAATGAAACTGATTTCTGTTCAAGCCTGAAATGTTTCAGGTTCGATTTAATTGAAATATGATGCAAACAGGATTTAAAATTAAGAGATACAAAATCCTTGTAACTATGATGGAGATTAATTAAGGATTAATAACACAACGTAACAGAGATTTTTAACGTGATCAGATGTGTGGAGTATCCGCGATAGAAAATTAATAAAAGATTTCAATCAAATTACATTTTTGAAAAAATTAAATACTTAATAAATAGCAGACTTTAAATGACGAACCTACAATAATCAAAATCACTAAAAGCTACCCACGGCGAAGTTTAATCACCACTACTATGAATCTTAGTTTGGACGAGCTGTTAAACCTACTTGCGGTGTTTAGGCCACACATACAAGATGATGGTCCCTCGTTGTAAACTTCATTCACATTCCCAATTATTCCCGCGACCAAATATTTCCTCTTAAAGAAAAGGGAAAAAGAAAACACAAAGAATGCAAGACTAAAATAAATTAAAAGAAAACCCACTTATCTGATTGTTGGGAACTTCCTTCCTTTGGCCTAGCGACGTCCAAACACTCCAATAAATATATTCAACACCTAAAACATACAAAATTATTATTATTTATAACAAAATTCTATAAAAATATCATCAGCTTACCTAAAGTGTACATCCCTCTTGTATATTTGCATTTCGTAATGTCACATGGTGACATTACGTCAAATCATTTGATTTCGCCTCAGTCAGCAAATTCAACAAACGTCACTAGGGCAATACCGAGAGGCGAGAACTTATAACTGGATGCGGCGGCTATATAAAGCCGACGAGCCGCAGCAGATAGTCACTCCTGGTCCAGAGCTCATCTGGTTTAGGGACTAATTTAAATACAAAAATAATATTCCCAACCTCATTATAGAATATTAATTCTATATTTCATAGATTAATCTGAAAATCCCATGATTTCCAATACGCCTGCCCACGCCTAACCAGAAGAATAATTCTGCGCAGAGACTAATCTGCGACATCTCCTATCCACATCTAAGCAGAAGAATAATTCTGCTGCAGAGATTTATCTGCGCTTCTTGTTTCGAATAGCATTTTGCTCCACTTCTGCGCACGCGCAGAAAGCTTACAATCTATAAGTATTCAATTTCTCTATAGAATCATTTTACTTCCGTGTGCCCTCACGCATCATCACAGAAGATGATTCTGATCAGAGATAATCTGAGTATCTGAATTTGTCTATAGGAATATTTTTACTTGCCTTGTGCCCTCACGCACCAACAAAGGCAGTTCGTAAATTTATATTAATCGACATTTAAGTTGTTGACAATTGCTTAATTCTGTTCTTCTTCTTTTTCAGAAATAAAGGAAGCAAGAAGGCGTATCAGCACTGAATTTGAGTTTTAATTTTTAATTGAAATTTTAATTTGTTTTATTTAAAGGTTTTTTATTCAATTTTTTATAGTGATCGTAGTCTTTAAGTTTTTTACAGGAATTTTGCGATATTAGCTTAAGCAAATGAATAGTTTGAATAAAAATTTTATATTTGAAGTTAAAAAAACTGAGCTGTCCATTATAAACCGGCACTCTCTCCCACGTCCGAGACTAGATCTCACATCCGGCTTTAAGGTTCACAAATACGCTGATAATATTGGCATTTGTGTTAAAGTGAAATTTGAATCAGCCTTACCGAAGTTTATGTAAACTGGCTTTAACATTATTACTACGTGATGCCAGAATGTAGACCTATCAATGAATCCAGGCAAGATAGTGATACCCCCTTTCACGAGGAACAGATTCTTCGAATACCCAGCTCCAACGTTAAATGGACTTACACTAGAATATTTCGAAGAAACCAATTATTTAGGGAGTAATTCTAGATAACAACTTAACTGAAATTACAGGGCAAATATCTGGTGGCCAAAACCTATGCATACAACCACCAAGAAGGTCTTTGATAAGGTTCAAAGAATAGAATGTTTCGGAGCTATTGGCATTTTTCACACCATATCCTCAACGGTCAATTGAAGCCATTCATGCCTTTATCCAGGGGGAAGGGGCGGCTAGTACATTCGAAGGAAAAAGTCAGATGATCGAATTTCTGCCGATCTTAGCATCCTCTAGCAGGTCCACAATGTCCAAGAGATATTCTGGCCTAAGGATTTTTTATTCGATAGAAATGAAGAGGTAACCATTAAATAAGGAAGGCAGATACTTGACAGAAGTTTCCATTTTACGCAACGGACCCATGTCTGATATACTGACCGGTCCACGACTACAATAATCGAGTTCTTATAAGGAATAGAGCTTAGCCTAACTACCTACTTCAAGGCACAATAGATCCGCACGCTTGTATTGATCTAGTCATCCCTACTCTAAACCTATCTTCACCCAACCGTTGTATATTGAATGCGACCACCTTAATTATCCAAATAAGATTTTAAACGGTAAAAGTCATGAATAGATTTTATTTTATTTTTTAACAAATTTTTGTATATATCCCTAGTGTCCAGAAAAATGTGTGCTCTCCATTGTTGGCAAAGGAATACAATTTATACTTTGGTTTTAACATTAAAGACAAATTTAGAAAATCATGGACTCTTAACACTTTGTGTTCAAAATATGTGGCTATCAACAAATTCTATCATATACATATATCACCCATGATTTGGTGAGAACAAAAAATCAACTTCTGTTTTCCCTTAATAAGTTTGAAAGGAATCTCGGTAAGATGAAATACATATGTGAATTTTGAATCACTAACTACATTCAGTTCTTCTTGAAAGTGGCTACTCAGCACCACGAACTCTAATAAATTTTTATGTACTTTGAACTTTTCGATTCTTCAAAAAAATTGAAAATGAATTTGACAAAATAAGGAATTTCTTCAAAAGTGTAATAAATTACTTTTATGTGAATTACATTCCAACCCAGTACGAATGATTACACACAAGTTAATTAAGATCCTGCTTCTGGCTTCCTAAAAGCATAATAAGGGCGAAAAACTTTCTACTGTAAAAATAAAAACAACATGTATATGATTCAAAACTGCAACAGCACAATATCAAAATATTCAAAGCAAAAAAAAAAAAAACATTATGCGAATTTTAATTTGCAAAACACGATTTTTTCTGCTACACCTGTACCTGTCATTATTGCATTGGCTAGTTGTTTAGCTCCAAGTATTGGTATGTAAAAGATTACACATAGATTGGATTATGATCTCCCATTTTATTTAGAAGTATCTATTAATGCTTATTCCTTTTTTTTTTAAAATATTTATATAAAATTTGGGGAGATTCGGAAAAAACGCAAGAGGGATTGGGAATTTCACTGATTATCCCGTCATCAGCAGGTGAAATTCCGCCTATGCAAACTGTGGTAAAAATTTAAAAATTATCTAATTGTGTAAAAAAATTAATTTAAGGAATCGGATAATTCAATTTCTGAAGGAATAATTACCACCTAGCCCTGTTCTAATAAATTGGGACTTTCCATCGATTCTTCTTAGCAGAGACTTAAAGCATTAAAAGTTTTGAAACGATGATAAGTCGTCACAGTTATTTAAGTATTCCGCTTGGAAATACTTTCAGCAATAAATTGATCTAGGACCCCTGTTTTACATTGTGAAATCTAATATTCAATAATTACAAAAAAAAAAAAAAAAAAAATCGAATTGTTAGTTGAATTACTCGCTGCAATTATTAGCTATGAACGCCGGGTTTTTGTCCAATAAGTCATATTAGATAAATAAATTAATTATACTACATAAGAAGTTCCCTTATATTTGTTTATCTTTCTATTTCACTTTTTTAACTACTTACTTATTTTTGGTTTCTTTCCGTATTTAGAAATCAGTTTTCCCCTTCATATTTGAAATTTTGACATATGTCAAGTTCAATCAAAAGTATGTTTCACATATTTATTTTTAATTGCATAACCTTGTCATATATATTTTTACACAAACACATATCCATTCATATGCATACCTATATAAAAGTAACTAAAATATTCAAGATAAATTAAGTTTTCAAAAAAGTTGAGAGGAATCATCCATGAAATCATTTAGGATTTCTCATTATTATTCACTCCATGGTACACGTACAGAAACAGTGGAAAGACCTTCTCGAAGGAAAAGCTTGTCGGTGTAAACACACACACGCACATACATATTACGTGTGTTATCGGCTTCATAATTCTTTCCTTTCTGGGTGAAATCCAGTTCACTGTTTGCAGCCTTATTGAATCACACATTTCCTCACTATTGGGAAGTTGTATCTTTTCGTGGTTGGAATACATAAAGGTAAAAAAATATTTCTCTTGTTTGAGGGAGCGGGCCTTCCAGAAAGATATAAGGATTTGCCAAAAATATTTTCCACATATGCTGAAATGAGCTTTGTCTCACTACAATCACATTAAGGAAACCATTCTATTTGAATGGCACTCTAATATCGAAGTAAATTATATCCCACTACTCATGGCTGCTTTTTGTGTTATTGAAAAATGTCGCCCTTGGAACTGACTTTTTTGTTTATTATTATTTCCAGTTTTTTTAAATTTTGAACTTCTTCAATAAGGGAAACACTGTGTTACGGTAAAAAAAATACTTTTCTTCAGACATAGATTAGGTTGTAGGTCTGGTGAAACTAAGTAGTACCCCTCATATTTAATTTTAGACCAAAAAACCGTGAAAATTAAATCGGTTCAAATTTGCTAAGTTTTGCCTTACGCAGCTACGTTCCTGTATAAGACTAAACTACAGAGGCAGTCAAAGAAGTACTGGGGTTTAACTGTGAAAACTGTGGAATCGTAACAAAATGCAACAAATAACAACAACTACTATACAATAAATTCAAAAGTCGTTGTCAATAACACCAATTTAGAAATACATTTCAGGACGCATTTCTGCGAGTATGATGCAGTAGTTTTAATGACAATTTTGTTTGGAATGCAAGGCGGTAGTACCAATTATCGTTTTTGTCTTTGTGAGTGGGATACTCCTAAAAGAAATAGGTACGAACGAACTGAGTGGGCAGTATGTACATCGTTTCCTATTGGAAATAAAAATGTTTTAAACCTCCTATTAGTGCGGCCCGAATATGTCATCCTACCACCACGACCTTTGAATCTCCGCTACAAGAAGCAGTTCGTGAAAAAACTGAATGTCGACAGCGAAGCATTGCGTCATCTTAGAATAAAGTTTCCTGGATTGAGTGAAGGTTAAATCAAAGGAGACGCCATACGTCTTCATTTGTTGGCAGTAAGTACCTCCATAAATATTTCAATTGATTTTGGCTAATTTGCAGGAATATTCGTTAAACGAAAAATTCAGAAAATGTTGCGGGACATCGATTTTTCAACCAAATTGAGTACTGTGAAAAGATGAGCTTGGAATAGATTTGTTTCACTCTGTAATAATTCCCTAGGTGGCAATAAAGTTTCCAGCTAAGTAAACGTTGTATACGAATCTTGGACTTGCTAATGTGAAATGAGCTGCATCATCTCCATCAAAATTCACATTTTGCACACAGACTTAAATATTCTTCCGGACATTCTGGGCAACGAACAAGGTGAATGATTTCTCCAAGAAATTCAACATATTGAAACGTTTTTATGGGCAAGCAACATCAGCATGCTCTCAGACTACTGCTGCTCACTTCGACACGAAACAGGCGATACAAGAAATATGCTCCAAAGTATTAGTTTCGCTGGATAAGTTCGAATCACTGCGAGACTCCGAAATATGGTCATAAACAAAAATGGCCACTGTCGTTTATAGTAACTAAATAAAAACCAGTTGATTTAAAAATTAAATTGAGATGATATATTACTTTAGATGCTACAGCATTGAAATTGTTGTTCCTTTTTTAACTAGCTGAATTATTATAAATTTTGTTAAAATTTAATATTTAAATCAGTCATCAAAACTAAAGCTAATATACTCGCGATTATTGCAACCAACCCGGTTAAATTAGTTAAAATTATTGCGATTGTAGTCTATGTCATTTATGTAGAGAAAGAATGACAAAGGACCAATTATGGAGCTCTGGGGCACTCCACGTCGTATATGAAAATATTTAGAAAATTTCCCGTTAAGGGAAAAATTATGAACTCGATCTTCAGCAAAATAATCAGAAATAACTATGAAGAAAACAAATCCAGTAGCACAAGAAAATTCAGTTACAATCACCCATATTCATAAAAATATCCTCTGCCACCGTTAAAAGAAGTAACAATTTTTGAAAATGAGTCTGTTAAAATCGTGGACAGAATTAATCTTTCTGGTAATAACAACCGCTAAAATGCAAATATCTTTTAAGTTTAAATATATGCAAAAGCAACAGTAACCCAATAATATATTCATATTCGAATGACAGTACAAATCTTTCGTATACATCTAAGAACAATCTTTCATGTAGGGGTTTGGCACAAAAGTTTACAACTTCCTGCTATTTTATAATGAAAAGGGATAAAATATTTGAATTGCAAATCTCTTGCGCTTTTCTTGTGCAGACTAGAACTTTCATCCTGATTTCTGCAAAGAAAACCTCTGACCTGTGTAAAACTCAGCAACCAGAAGCCCCTTTTTCTATAAACATAAATAAAGTTCAACAGTTCACTTGCAATCCTTTGGCATGATTTATTCCCGCAAAAATTGTTGACTCGTTTGGAAGTTTCCGTCTTCAATAAATTCTCAGAATTCGAAATGCATTCAAGTTTCAATAATTTATTACTGCAAAGATGGTGGAGCAAGGTTCGTGCTCTCCTCACCGGATGAATAAAACGTGACACACGTTCTTATTGCATCGAAATTCTATGGTTTGGTTTGAAAATATATTTACAAGGAATTGCCTGGAGATAGGTGCACACCCAAACTTCCTTGGGTAGAAATTTGTTGCAATATTTAAATAATAAATTAGTAAAACTCGATAACGTTCAAATGCCCACTTGAGTAGGGTTCTTAAAAGAATTGAAGCCATCAGTTTTGAGCATCAACGAAGATGTATTGTGTCTGTGTATGTACAAAAGTAAGTGCTACAGTATCTCATAAGAAAATCAATCGAAGAAAGTTTTTGTTAAGGTTTTCTCGAGTAACCCAATTAGATGATCAAATTTATTGCTTCAAACAGCTGCCTCACGTTCTAGAAAACTTTCTACATAAACTTTGCTGATAATTCAGAATCGGAAGTTCTTAAGGGAAGGAGTTAGCCATGTTCATTCCGAACAAAGGTTTACCGATCAAAGTACTTACGGAAACATTATGGCTTTCAACTCCTTCAACAAGTTCCGTGTAAACATAAATTCAAGCACATTTTCGACTAACTGTTTTACATTATGAGATATTTATCTTTTAATGAAATAAGGACACATTTGAAGAAGCGTTTCAGTTTATTATATATAGATTCATTTTTTTTTTATATAAATCATCGTTCGGAAAAATTACACAAAACAATTTTAATATAAAGATTTAATTGAACGCAATATCTTCACAACGAAGCCAAAGACCTCCGCAATTTAAGGATTATATTTACATGGATTAGATTTAGGGATTCAAAATAAAATTGTTAAAAAATCCTCGTAATTCTCAATAGTAAATAGATAAATGTATTCACAAAAAAAAATTATTGCCATATGAATCCCAAAAATTTATTGGTCCATTCTCGAGACTAGAGAAAAAAACAAAATTAATGAAATTCATATAATAATTACAATTTACCTCCATTTTTCACAAGTATGTGCCATCTTCCAACTACATCAAGACCACCGCTTGTTTGTACTCTCGTTTTCTGGTGTTCGGCTCAAATTTTTTTTCATTGTCGATGCTTTTTCTTTTTTATTTGTTCCGTCATAAATTTCTCAATTTTTAGAACATGAGCTCTGTTACTTTTTGATGAGTATATTCAAAGCATGCGTGCAAAATTATTTAGTGACACACGCATCTTTTATAAGTTTATTACTATGAAGAAAAAACTACCTCAATACCATCATGAACAAAAATTCCGCTAGTTATTATTTATCTGAAATTTATTATAAGTTCGCTTCATTTTTTGACAATGCGTTTGCCTCACTCATTATCGAATTTTCAAACTCGAAATAAACACGTCAGTCCTGTGAACGTTTCTTTCACTATTGCACAAGAGGATGTTCTTGAGCATAATAATGTGCATCCTTATGACCACATAATGGGCCCTGATGGAATCCCTCTAGGCTTTTTTAAGTTTTAAGTCATGCTGCCTCTCTCCGTGGAAGCTCTGCTGAAAATAATTTCCCCAAAAGTTGCTTGTTTCCCGCAGCTATGGAAAAACTCTTTTTATCACACCTATCCACAAAGAATGTAGTAAAAGTATATTTCTAAATACAAGGCCTATTGCAAAAAAGATCGTTGTATTTATATAGACTTTAGTGAAGCCTTCGACAAGTTATCTCACTCAGTGATTCTGTTTAAAATAAAAAGTATGAACTTCCTCCAACATTTCTAGAATGGACGCAGTCTTATTTAGGTAACAAAGTATACCAAATCTATGTCCGCTATTCCATCTCCAGAGTCTTGGGGGGCTTCGTCTGGTGTATCTCAAGGAAGTCATTTGGGACCGTTGTTCTTTATTCTATCTATTGTTGACATTGTCTCTAATATGAGGCATTGTAATGTCTTGATTTATGTTAACAACGATAAATTTTTCGCACAAATCTGATAACGATTTTGTACAGGTACAGACTCACTTCCGCAAATTTTACGATTGGTGCAAAAGCAACAGCATGTTACTCAATAACGGCAAATGTGAAGTTATGAGTTTCCACAGGAATCAGATACCAATTACTGTAAAACGTTGGTCCCGCGAGTTCTCAAATCCTACCATATTATTGTGTTTGTGCACTTGCTTCCTGAGACCACTTTTAAATACGCTATCCTGATCTCGTATCCTTTTATAAGGATGTTTTCACAAACCCTGCAAGTATGTAATATTTCAATAAAATTGCTGATGGCCATGTCACACTTTATGTGATTTTTGGCTAATTTCCTGTGAAATAAGCCGATAGTAAAAAAAAAAAGCTCGCTTGAAATTGCTGTTCGAAAAGAGCTCGAAGGAAGTAAATTTCTTTTGAGTTATTTATTAATAGACTCTATCAAATGTTTTCTTATCATCGTTTTACATTGGGTTCAAGACTCCATCATCAGAGAAATTCGCCACCTGTATTATGTATGGAGATGGTTTAAAGGTCGAGGAAGATCATCGTACAAAAAATGAATTCACTATTCAAGTCAAGATAAATAATCTCTTAGTAGACGACTTTTCCTAATTTGCTGGTCTGCACAAGTCACATATGATAATATTCTCTTTGATTGTTAAAAAGTTGCGTATCAAGCAGCTTACTAAATTTATTTATACAACTTTAGTATTGGTCAGGGCTATTCAAAAGCTGCACTTTCAAAAATGGACAGAAGACAAAATATGCATTATAAACTTGTCCACCAATCTACGATATCTAGGGTTATATGATGGCTGTGTGGTAACAAAACAAGAGCCCTGCAATAATGGGCATGACATCCTTTGTCCTTCTTGCGAATCTCTCAAAAATATTAAAGGAGTTCAAGTAATTTTTCCAGTACCTCTCCTCGTCACTCATTTATAACCCCGAATAGAGTTTTCGCACGCCTAGTAAAGATCGTGAAAGCGAAAGAAAATATTTTGTATTCGGAAGAATATAAGGAAACGTATGAAGATTGTGGCATACTTGTAAACCTATAATTAGTGAGTGCATGGATCAAGACTGGCAAGAAGAAAACAACATTTTTTCACGCCCGCAATGCAATGGTACTTTGCCTTCAACAAGTCAAAAGGATTCATTACACAGTGGACTTTCAAAAACAATGTTTTAATGAGAAGGGAATCAGCCTACATGTCCAAAATAGCACAACAAAAATCAGTTTTTTGGAAAGGGAAAATAATTTGTCAGATGAATCAACAAACGCTCGCTGACATTCCACCTTTTAAAACTGAAAGGTTCAAGGATGTTGAAAATCAGTTGAAAAACATTCCTGGCGTGCCTTAGAAAATTTGTAATTTTATAAAAACGTTTTTGGCTGTATTCGTTCTGCAAAATATGCAGCAACAAATATTGAGGATTATGATTATGTGTTAAACATTTTCTTCCAAGATTTGAAAACCGATTTGATGCTACACACGAACCTACCTATGCAACAATATTTTAGATAAACCTGTATTTGTGATGAAATTAAGTCATTAATTTTAACAGTTTTACTAATTTTGTGTGGAACTTTCTAAAATTAGTTGTGACTTTTATCATCAGAAGCAAAACTAATGAAATTATGCATCATAAAAGCAGATTTATCTTAAAAACGGTTGCATATACATAGGTCCTAAGCTTTTAGAATCTTGCAAGCCAAAGTAACTGTTATCAGGCATTTTTGCGCAAAAATCATTATAATTTAAAAAAATTAGATGTAATTTCCAATTCTACGTCCTAGAACTATAGCGATATCAGAGGCCTGGGGTGACAATTTCTGGGAAAGCTTAGATGGTTTACTATATCATCTCACTTAAAAATGCCCTTCATATAGGTTGTACAATGTGGAAGTTACGACGTATGTTGTGGAAAACTATCACAAGTTCTTAATCACCCTGTAGCGATTGAAATTTTCCTCGACGTGTCCCCTCCTGCCAACTATTTATACTATTTACACTTCCTCCAATCTCCTGTTTCATTCATGACCACCAATTAGAAATCACCCTGTATTGATTCTTTATTAAACTATCGCAGATTGCCTATTTTATTTAAAATTTCATTTTTTCCAAATTTTCACAGCCTCCAAAAATTCATTAAAATTGTTGCTGCACTTCATTTGTTCAAATTATCAATCAATCTGAGACAGTTCATCTACCAAGGTCGTCGGATTTCTAGACAATTTTCTCCGATTTTGAGAATTTTCCAAAATTACTCCGAATCGTGGCAATATTTTTATTTTGTTATTATAAGTAATTTAATTACAGTTAGATTTAACTACAATCAAACATTATTGTTTGTCTCCAACTGAATCTTCACCTTCATCATCCTCTTTTTGCCCTACACTTTCAATAATTTCATCATTATCCAGGATACTCAACAGAATGCCTTAAGACAAAATTTATCAGAAGCAGGCGGCAATATCCCTTATAAGTATGCCAAATATTTTGATAATCTCTGGATAAAGGGAGGTAAATCATCTCTGATTTATTAATTACTTTTTTTATTATTGTTGTAAAAATTATTTTTGTGCTAGACATACACCACTCCTCCCAGTAGAGATCTGAATATTGTAAAAGTTACACAGTAAAATTTAAGAATAAAAATTTCAATTTCAATTAATCTCTTTCGCGTCCTATTAAAATTTCATTAAGCTCCTTTAAAACATCTTTTGTAATACCAAGAAGAGTATAATATCTACTTGCCGAAGAAACCGGATATAGTCCAGGGCATTAGAGCCCACATCAAAATTAAATTTCGTACAGGATTAGGCAGTGCTTATTATATTTCCGACCAAGGAATACTAATGGTTCCTGCCAGCTTTTTATATGGATATTCTTATAGATTGTCTACAGCAATGCTTCTAAGTAAAAAAAAAGTTTCCAAGGAAGATGATAGCAAAAACCACGAAACACGATGAAGGAGAGAAAAATGGACGACATTAATCCTGCCTCGGTCCCATTTTCGGACAAAGTTTCACATTTTTATCAAATTCTCGACGGTAAAACCAGAAATTAGAAGGTTTCAAATCATCTTTTTTTCCCACTTCTTACCAAATAATTCGTTCGAGTCCTTGAAGAAAATTGTGCGTAAAAAGGATTGATTGGAATTAGTTTTTCCCATTAAATTCCTGCAGCAGATTGGCAGGCAATTAGATCTCCTTAGTGAATGAGATAAGGACTTAGTTCCCTCCTGTCCGGCATTAAGAGAAGAAGAGACAAAGACTTTCTTTCAGGTGATAGAATTTCCACAAGTAATTTGTTTTCAATCTAAGACTATTAAAGCGTTTTTAACAAAAGGATTCATCTGTCCTGTTTGATGGGTGCTCCGGTGTTCTTGTGTACGTTTCTATTCCCTGGAGATCAAGCATCCAAATTGAAAAGAAAAATGGCAATGAATAATTTGAGACGACTAAATTCAATTTACTGTCTTTAGCTGGAGTACGTGACTTCTGGCCAACTTGAAGGATTTGATTTCTCTCAAGTTTCGCTGGAGTCCTTTTCTGTGTTTCCTTTATGACTTTTCTTCATATTGCGATAAATATTAAAAGCTGCTTTACTGCGGCGAAATATTTCTTTCTAGAAGAGTAATTTGACATCATTTGAACTTTTTGGATGCGTGTTTTCATATTAAGTGCTTTTTCTATGGGATTTTGAAATATAAAGAGCATTTGAGTTATTTTTGATTTACGTAGATCAATGAACCTGTGGGGATTACTGTCGTGTGATTTTTCTGTTTTACTTTTAGGGATTATAATCCTATTTTTTTACTACTTTATGGATCTTTTATAGACAGTAACCACTAAAGAGAAGTTTTGAGGGAATATGTATGAAGCACCTGGATCTTTGAAAATAATTTTGTTGGAACAAGTGAATATCGTACTACATAAGATCAAGTTGACGAAAAAGTAAAAACACATATTTAACTAAAATTATTCTTAAAACAATACCCTCTTTGAAATCTACTAAGCTACTTAAAACTGCATACAAGCTGGGTTAGTTGTTAGACTTCTTCATAATCCCAAAAGATCCATGTAGCAAGTCTGGAACTCGGAGAAGAAGAACACAACAATTATTTTGATTATACCTAACCAATACGGCTATTCACTAAGTGTTTGCAAACAGGAATGCATAATATTTGAAATTCAAGGTGTACATACCGTGAAAAATATAATCAATTCTAAGAAGTCAATTTGAACGTATTCTTGTTCAGCAGAAGGGCATATGTAAAATATCTGGGCACTAAAGAGCCCAGTGCTGTCCCTCTGCCTATAGTTTGCAGTTTCGAGTTAATAGGAGGCAGTCCGCGCTTGCCCTGAAATCATCAGAAACAAGGCAAAACAACTATCGGTAAAAGAAACACGGAGGATGAACTAGAAGCTTGCAAAATTTTTACTATAGATGGTGATAACACGATCCAGAGGTTTCAAAAACAATCAAAATTAAAAATTTAGATTCAGGATAGTTTTCCGCGGTTTTGCGGAATTTTCTGACAGCACCGAAAGATCTTTTGTGAAGAACCTTTAATGATTATTGTTTCGAGAATAAAAAAAAAAAAGGACAAGGTACTTTCTTTTCTATGATAGCATTTATACCTATTGTCAGGCGAGTCTGAAAAGAGCATTGAATGAAAAAGCACCGGAAAGCCATAACTGCCAACAATTGTCCTGACAAGTAAATTTCGTTAAGCTATTGAGACTAATTTTGAATTATTTCCTTTTGTTAATAGAAAGCCTATCGAATGTCTCCTTGCTCCTAGCATTGAGCTACAAGAGTATGTAGTCACACTGACGTAATCCTGGGGAGGATCACCTCTTACTAAGCACGATTTCTTATTGCCATACTAATGAAAGAAAGCATCGGAACCCCTTATTTCTGCGGAAAACATCTATGAAGGATTTATTATGAATGTCAGAACGGCTCCGTAAATTTGGACACATTTGCTTTGTTAGCTTCGACTATTATAACCATCGGAATTTTCTGTACATAGATAGACAGGAGTGCGGAATAATGCTCGCCCACAATTGCTCGACAGGAAAGTTGCTCATCACACAATTGCTCCCCACACAATTGCTCGCCAGGAAAGTTGCTCGCCAACAACAGATATCAATTTCAAATTTGATGGAATTTTATATTATAAATTGGAACATTACTGGGAACGCAGACTGCATTGTATAAATATAATTATTATACAGATACTAGAAGTACTTGTAGTTTGAAATCTTCATAATGTTGTACTTTAGTTCAGGGAAACTCTTTTAAAATCAAACTCTTTAATGTATAAGAGAAAAACATGTTTATTGAATTAATGAAAAGTAAAATTTTATTTGACAACATAGAAAATATAAAATTCAAAGACGTTTTTCTAAATGAGGAAAGTTTTGTTAATTGTAAAGAATTTTAAATTTAATATTTGTAATAATAAGTATAATAATGAAAAAGTGGTGAAACTAGACGGAGATGTGCACTCACCGTATATTCGCAGGCTAAAGTCAAAGCAAAGGTCGGCAACCTTATTGCCACGGCTGGCGAAATAAGGATTAACTAAGGATTTTCTAATGAAACGAAATCTACCCGGCGCGATAGTAATGGTCTATTTCTTTGTTTTCAAAGACATTCCATCCGGCTTTGAAGCAATATAAGTCAAAATATTTTGCATTTTATATTCACTTCAAATTCAGCCTGTTATTACTCGCATCGTGTTAGTGTTCAGTGTGCTATAAGTTTGTCTCTCTTCCTAAATAATAATGGCGTTAAAATTTGTGCAAAGCGAGAAGGGAAAACGGAAGTTGCTGGATAAAGGACATCTATACATCAAAGATAAAGAAAACAGTGAGAAAGTATTTTGGAAATGTGATCAGTCTAAAAAACTTAAGTGTCGTGCACGTGTCCACAGTGTCAATAATGAAATTGTCCAATATTTAAATGAACACAATCATGCTGGCGATGCTGCAAGGTGCGAAGTCGCGGCAGTCTATAGTGATGCTAAGTCTCGAGCAACAAATACCCAAGATGGGACACTTCGCATTGTTGCTAATTCATATATTAATATGTCAACTGCTGCAGCCGGACAGATGCCACGTATAGATAGCATGAAAAGGACAATACGAAATTAAAGAAACGCGAAAGACTGTCTACCAGCAACTCCAAATACACTTTCCGAATTACAAATACCGGAATTTTATCAAAAAACATTAGAAGGAGAACAGTTTCCTGGCGAGCAATTGTGTGGCGAGCAGCTTTCCTGGCGAGCAATTGTGGGCGAGCAATTGTGGCGAGCAACTGTGGGCGAGCAATTTTCCGGTCATCAGATAGATAAAGTTTCTAGTTGCAAAATAAGAATACAAATAAAAACTGTTGGAAGACCTCAATCTTAAATAGTACTTTTTTTTTAATACTATTATTAACAAGAACATTTTTCGTTCTTTGCTGCTATAATGTTTTTTATTTAAAAGACATAAAGGTTTAAGCTTGATTTGGAATTTAAATCAGAAAAATCGATCGTAGAATCACCACCCTAGCGACGGAGTGGGGCATAGTAGGGGGAAACAAAAAAAAATGGATGAGCTATTTTGGTATTTCCTAAAAACTGTAAAAGTTTCATTCGAATCGAACTGATAGTACCGCGCCGCCAAATAAAGCGAAGCATGAACTCGAGCGTCATCTCACAGTGAAAACCATGAAAATTGGCACCGCGTCGACGTAAACGTATTAAATTCAAAATAATATTTTCAACTATTAATGCGATGAGTCATTTCAGTTCATTCTACGTAAAACAAAGCTTAAGAAGTACAGCGAAAGTTCATTTAAGTTTGTCGTACATTCTGATACTAAAGTACGCCTGCTTATGAGAGATCTTGCTCTTAGTTAACTTTTGGTATTTGAACTAAATAGGAAAAAAAAATCCTTTCTTATTTTAACTATTGTTTTATTATTGAACGCTTGGTTAGAACAGATTTGATGGCAGTCTACTATGTGACTCGAACTAATAACTTGCTTTCACTTGATAGAGAACTCAAAAATTTATTACCAAAAACTTAGTATGAAAATAAACCGTATTCTAAAGCTCCAACGCATATTTACTTTACTGAACTGAGGATGACATTGCATGTGTGATCATTGTACTAAAGTATGGATACTACTTGTATACAATAAATAATTTCATGGTAAATTATTGATGTTGAATTCTCGATCAACGCTAAAGATCAGAATCAGCATTGTGATCAGATGGATATAACCATAGATGGAACAGGAACTAGATGTCGCATGCAGTACCAAAGAGCATACAAAATTTATATGGCTGGGTGGCCCTTTCCGGAATGGATCACAACATTTTAAATGATGTATACGTCGAGTGATTCATATTTTTTTCGAATCTGAGGTGTTGAGGAAGTGGAAGTCAATCAATCAATACAAAATGATCAAATCAAAAATCAATGTAGACAAAACTGCTATAATAAAAACATTTGCATTCGGAACGCTCTAAAGCATGTTATGGTCCATTCCACATACTCTGCTCTAGTATGCCATGCGACATCTAGTTATTGTGCCATCTATGGTATTACTAAATTAAACCCTTTGCTCTAGCCACTAACTCAGCACTTTAGAAAGATCTAGCAAGAAGAAAATTAAAACTTTTAAATATGCATATTAATTTTAAATAAGGGAATAAAAGAAGTTTGTTGATAAATAGATGGCGCATGCGAATCCAATATTATGCAAAAGTACCTGAGGCCTTTGATGACTGTAAAACGATCTTGCGTTCATAGCGTGCCATCTATTTCCGCTGATTTTGATTTTGTAGCGGTCAAAGCTTTAATTGTGTTAACCATCCAATTCCAAGGTTACATTTTCCAAAAAACACATTAATTAAAAACTGGAACAGATCACAGTTTTGTATAAAGTTAGAAAAACAAATTTTAAAAAATAACTTTCAATTTCCGAGGTGTAGAAATTCAGGAAATCTTTTAGCTAATTATCGCTCATTTCCGTCCCAAATATATTTTGCAATTGCACTACCTTACTTACAGTAAATTGCAGGAGCACCTATAGAGTCATTCATTTAAGTCGAATTAAGAGTTGACATCATTTGGTACACCTGAAGTACACTTTCAACACACAGTTAACCTGAAATTATAATTTAATGTATCTTGTAACGAAGCAAATTGCAATCGCGGAAATTAAATGACCTCGGAATAAATATTTTTCATTTGCTAGACGAGGTTTACTTCGACGACCAACGCTTTTATCGCCAGAAATTACGAGAAGCAGAACTCATCCTGTTTCAACTTCTGAAATTGCAGACGTAGCTTAGAGGTAATCACTCAAACTATGCAGCACTCTGCTGGCTGGATAATAAGTCTTCCGCAATTGCAGAATACTGTCCAGAAATGGACTGGCTGGACTCAGTACCTGTACGACACTACATTATTACACTTCTCAATGACCTTCTATTCCACGTTATCCGTAACGATATATCGCAATACATTTGAACAAGTTATTCCAGAATGTAGGTGTGCATAGCAACACAAAATGTTTGGGGAACAATAGAAAATTTCACAATTCCTGGATACCTGTTCCCTGGTAGATTTGCCTTTTATCCTTTTAGGGTGTGTAATTTGTCAGTCTGCAAACTTTTGGGAATACAGTTCCTCTGTTGGGAATCTCATTCCAGAAAACCGTATATGAGGTAATTTCTCACTGTCGTAATATTTCTTGTTAAAGGACTGTAGAATTTCACAAAATAACTTGAGGAGGTACAATTTGCCGCTCCATTGAAAAATCTCATTTGGTTGTAAAGAGGAAGCATATGAAATACGCATCTGTACTTAATATGCCTTCAAAAACTCTTTAAGGATGTGTTTTATAATTAATCCCGATCCCAGTGTTAAGAAATCGTGCTGCATGCACCATCTCTAGCCAGGACTAAAATCTCTTAAGCTAATTGGAAATCCTTATTCAAACAGGAGAAGTTGGTGCAACTCATGCAGTCGACTCCTGCATAGTCCTCTGCTGGGCTGGGACCCGATGTAAGCTTTGTTTGCTTGCTCCCCTCTCAATCTCAGAGCACTGACTAAATGGATTACTTCGTTCAAGGTACTTGCTTACATTTGCTTCGATTACTGCTTTGATTGGAGTATCAAATGATATCTCAAGTCGATCTGGGAATTCCTACATCCCTTAGAATACTTCCGGTGTTGATTGATTGTTTTCACTTAACTCTCCGTTGACGATGAATGTATTTCAAAATAAAATAAATGAGTAATTAATTCATTAGTTTATGGAAAATTTTGTGTTTTGAAAATTGGTTTTATTTTGTTTCGGGCACTGTGACCTTGACAAACAGATTGGTCATACCAACAACGAGCTGACAAGTAGCAATTTCAACAAATCATGGAATAACGATGCCTGAATTAAATTGCTTTCGTTCAAAAATTGAAATGAAATCGATTTGAAAATATTTGCCTTTTTGTTTTCTTTTTCCTTATTCAGGTTGATGACTGTTGATGATTTGAAATGACAACTCGTGGCTTTGCTCGGAAAACAAAAACGGGAATAACGTTGGCAATGGAGTTTTTACGCGAACTGAAAATAACAATTAGTTTCACTTTTTCAAACCAAAAAATCATTCACAAAAAGTAATTGGAGGATTGATGGAAATGTAGCATTTTGATTCTTATCACCGAATCGTCATAAATTTTCCATACTTCTTATGATAATGCGCTTTTTATTCAAAAGTCGTAAAAATTATTGTTTTTTTTTAATTTATGTTTTCACGAAATTTTTATTCACGTGAGAAATACTTCTGTGGTTGATATTAAATATCGGTCGAAATATACAGAAGATTTTGCGGGATAGATAGGGGTGGAATATGCTTTAATTATGTGGTATTGCGATCAGTTTTTTATGAGTATTCCTGTTTCTAGCATTTTCCAGCTTTTATCCTACACAAATTATGAGCAATGTTGTGTCACTCAATTGATAGAGTACCCCCTGATCATTCCAAAAAAGTTGAAGCACCTCCCATCACGAGATATAGACAATTTTGAGAAACGGAATTGATTTTCTGTTTTTGATTGTTTTTTTTAAGTATTTTTTTTTAATTCCGTACCTCAAAAGAAAAAAACGTATCCTTTATAAGATCACTCTTACGATCATCTGTCTGTGTCTGCGTTGAGTATTTTTCTCGAAAACAACGTGACAAAGGAATTTTAAATTTAGCAAAATGTTAGGTTTTTGTGATACGACAGTCAAAGAGTGTGGGTGTAAGGGATACTTTCAAGGATTAAAAAAAAAGTAATAGAACATTTTGTGTGACTTAATTATAGACTGTAACTTTTTCGAAACATTTGCTATACCAAAAGACAAGGGCAACTTTTGTCAATAGCAGTTCGATAATATCTCTGTGTATTTCCGAGAACACTCTGGCAAAGGAACACTAGAATCTGATACCTTATATCTCGATATTAAAGGCGCAAATTTGAATTTTCAATATCACACTTTCGTTTTAGTTTTATTTGCGGTATTCAAAGATGTGGTCGAAATGTCTTCTTAGTATTTTTTTAATATAATCCTTGTTCAAGTCCTTTTACAAGGACTCTAGCTATGCTAAATCACAGCTTGACCAATACTACATAACTTTTATTATTAGAACTTATTCGATATCTCCACACATTTTGGAGAAAAATTCCCAGGGAACAAGTTTTACTAAAGAAAAGAAAACACTTGTTTTATATTCCACGTAACGCTTAATTATTTTAAACAACTTTTAACAAACTTTTTACAGACGCCGAGGCGTTTCGTCTGACTAGTACCTGATCGTAGTGGCTTACATGCATACAAACAATTCTAAAATAATTAATTTACAGAGAGAAAACAAATGGTCAAACAGAGAGGCTACTTATAAATTGAGGGTTAATTAGGGGTTTCCATCGGTGAAAGCTAATTGGTCCATAACTAAAAAACAACCATCGTCCCTCGCTTTTCTGATTTTTAGGATTTCATATTTTTCCAGCGTCGGATCAGAATTTAAAACATGTAAAATTTCTAGGTCATTTATAGAACAACTGTGTCCTCTTTTTTCTAAATGTTTTGAGAGGCCCAAAGCAGGGTTAGCGAACTTAGATGATCTAATATGTTCGTTGGATCGGGTATTAAAAGATCTTCTTGTCTTACCTATGTAGATTGCATCACAATCACGACAATTTATTTTATAAATCTCACTGCTTTCAAATTTGTCTAACTTTGGTCTTATTTTGTTATTAAAAATCTTAGTAAATGTTGGACTAATTTTGACTTATATCCATTGTTTCTGGCTGTTTTTTTTTAATAGTTTGTAGCTCAGTTTAGAAGTTTTCTTTTTCCAATGCAATGAAATGGACCGCCTAAGGACAGATGACAGACAATCGGTAGTAGAATTTTTTTAAGGAAAAACTAAGTGCAAGTAAAAATTGCTACTACATAAGTAAAATTCCCAGAAAGGAAATGTTTGCAACATTTTCAAATATTACACACAACAAGAAAGTGATGTAATGTTTGAATTCTTGAAATTCTGTTCTGTGCACTCCAATTTTATGAGCAAATAAAACTGCATTTTGTCATTTTCTTTTGTCAGGCAAAAAATTGTCTACCGCTAATTGTCTATCTGTGTACATACATACATAAACATGGTAAAAAAAAGAGTACAGTTTTTTAAGGCTTAACAAAATTAGTACCGTAACTGGACCGATGTCGACGCATTCTCGAGATCAATCCCATAAAAAATTTTATTTCTGATAACAACTGAAGCCTTGACCCAGGATACCGCTACATTTCGTAAACGTTGGATAATTCGGAAAAACCTGAGTTTTCAATTTAGTTTCAAAATAGCGCCAAGGTTGGGATAATTTCGACATTAGGTAATTAAACATGTGTAGTCAAAACTACCATATCATTGGAGATAATATGGCACATCGTTACATGAAAATCTAGACGCATATTGACAGCAATAAACGTAAAAAAAATAACTAAGAATTATAAGTATAAAAACTTGTGTTATTTTTATACCTTATCTCAAAAAATTGAATGCACATTATTTTTCTTATATTTATTATTAAATCAGCTCAATCTCTGAAAAAGAAATAAAGTAAACAGAAAACAAACGCTTTAGTTGGTGTTCTTGGGGGCCATCAAAATATTTCTTAATCATCATGTTCACAAATTTCGCACGCATACTGTTACTACTCAGATCCTCCATTCCAGTTGCAACAAATCCATTTATTGCATAATATGCATCGCATCCTTGCATTTCGGCTGATGTAGAATGCATCTGTGTTTGCACAGAAATTGCAAGTAGGATATCTACGTGTAATTTGGCTCCTTAGATCCCAAACCCATTTTAGACAGAAAACATGGAAAATCAACTCTTGACCCAGCCTTAGAGAATTTACATCTCCTTTTACTTTACATTGAATATTTTGCTCACTTCGTCAAGATAATATGCAAATCTGGACACATGGGTTACTCGCTTTACCCAAATCATAAGGTACACTGTGACAAAAGTATAGCTGATAATCCTGATTATCTTATATGAGTGAAATGAGTGGCTAGAATTACAACTTCCATGTACACTAGGTATACAAAAACCTCGGCCGTTATGCTTGTCAGTCTGTTCACGTAAATTAAACAAATTCTAAGCTTCCTTGTCAAAACGATAATACTTCCGCGTGTGGAGTCATGTCAAGCCAATAATCCTGTAAAAAGTTAGAATCGAATCGTAAATGTTAGGGATGCTTTTATACATGAAATTAGGTAAACAAAATATCTACATATATATGTATATACTTCAAGGATGGAAATTCATCGAATTCCTAACACATTTGAACCAACAAATTTAATTATAAAAAACTATAATCCTTACCAATCCACAAAGAAAATAATTTATTTCTAAAATGAGTGCCCTGCACCATAGAGAAAGAATGTAAATTCCCGAGAGTCGCGCGACAGACCGACGGTCATACGCTCTTTTATCACTTTATACGCCTCGTTGGGTTGCGGTAATAAATCTTACAAAGCAGCATGCCATTCCCAGCCTACAGTAACTACATTTAATTATGCTTTACTCCAGAAATAATGGCCTGAAAGAGTTCGTTGAGCCCAATTTCATTGTAGAAAAGGCAAAGTGTCTATAGAATTAAATCACCAACAACACATCCTCTGTGATCCCTCCATAGAAAGGATGAAATTTAATATAAATGGCTGCTTTCAAGAGGAATTTCATATTCGCATCCCTGCAATTTTCCTCCCTTATAATTTCTCGTTTTATATGCGAATCTGTGTTGATGCTATTTTCCTATCTGCCTCTCCATAACAGTCTCTTGCTGATGCTGTTGCTGCTCTTATTGTTGATATTATCCGCTCGAGTTAATATCGTAATTAAATTTCAACCTACTTCTATGGTTAGAAGGGGTACCTACTTATATAGAAGACGACCTATGGTCTTCTATATAAGTAGGTACTCCTTCTCTAACCATTCATTCTATGGAATTTGAGGATCATAGCTTTACGAAACTTACAATAATAATTAAGATAATAATCTTGGCCTAGTCAACCCAGCAGTGGTATTTTATTGAACTTTTAAGTCGCAAATAGCCTGTTGCAATGGGCTCAGATGTTCTTCATGATAAGCGGCGGACGTCATTCAAATGCTTCACTACTTGTTTTATGTCAACATGCATTTTACTTACTTCATTTTGTAAGTAAGCACAGCCCTAAGTTCTAAGATTAAAGCGATCAATTATTGTAGTATCTTGGCACATATCCTGCATCCTGTGAGGTATCCTGCCGCTGCTCAGTAGCAAAAATGCAGATTCGAAAATGTATGTCATGTTTCCGGTAGAGCTGTTTAGGGAAGTATTACTAGCTCCACGGCTGTGGGCCTTAGTGATTGACGACCTGTCCCCTGATATGCGATGATACACACTCAATACATATCATATACATGTGGGTTGCGTTCATTGTACTCCAGGACTTAGTTCAATTAAACAGCCAAGGAAATGAATAACAGGGTTATGCTGATGATCTTATAATTATTATCAAAGGTAAATAGGATCAAAAGCATCAACATGTTAATTTTATTGTTTAATAAGCAAAGTGCTTTTTGTAAAACTCCCAGCAATAAGGAATTATGTTTGAATGTGAGAAGATGAGAGCATGCGGACTTTCGTATATGAAAATGATCTGCTCTATCCGATTCCAACTTTATTATAGTTTTATCTTACTTAAACAAAACGAAAAAGAAATACAAAATATACATTCCCCTAAGGGCTAATGCTGTTTAATAAAATTCAATATAGCTTTACTAAAAACTTAACTAATTGCACAATTTCAATTTTTATATCGCAATTAGATTAATTTATTTTCATTCACTTTAGAATATGAAAAAAATTACCGAAAACTTAAAGGCCCTTTCTGTTGTGATGAATATGAAAGTGCAAATTCTCCTAAAGACATACGATGAAGGACAATTTTATGTATTTCCCTCGTGAATTTTCGTTGCAGTGTATCTTTTTATCTTTTTCGCCCTTTTCCTGCCTTTTTCTTACTCATTATGAGTTAATTATTTAATTTTTAAATAATTCGAAAAACATTAATTTTTACGTGACAATACTTTTTATGCTGTTCGTGATGTGGTTTTTTTATTAAAAAATCTATTAAATTGTCAGCTTCGCTGTTTAGTTTGGCGTATACGGCAGGTAGGAACCAAGCCGTACTGATGAGGATACGTTTCCTGCTGATACGAAACGCCTGCTTTTACATACAAATGTCTTTTTTGTAAAGATTTTATATTTATATTTTATAAATTCGACTAAATTGTAAAAATATTTCAAATGTTTTGTTGATTTCATCTTTGCATATATTATTGTTATTTGTACATTTATTATGTTTATTTAAAATAAATTACTTCTACTTCTAACCACACTGATTATGTAGTAAGTCAAGCTAATTCTCGGCTTGGTTTTGTTAAACGTCGTTCTGGTGAATTCTCTGATCCATACACACTTAAGGCATTATTTTCAGCATTCGTTATTCTATATTGGAATATTTTACGGTTGTATGAGATCCGTACTATGTGATAGATTCTAACTGAATTGAAAATGTGCAAAGGAAATTTACCAAATTTTCTCTTAGGAGACTTAACTGGACCCGTGATTCACCTCCTTATGATGCCAGATGCCAGTCGATTGGCTTACAGAAACTGTCTCCCAGAAGAAAAGTTTATAATACTACTTGAGATATTATTGAATACAGGATTATTTCTCTTGATATCCTAGGGCGTATCGATTTACATGTGCCAAGTAAGCAGATAAGACTGCGCCCTATACATTTTTTAATAGGACAAATTACGGCCTCAGTAGTTCATTGTAGTCCTTGTATTCGGCAGTTTAATTTGTATAGCACCATAGTTGACTCTAATCATGATAGAATATCTTTGAAAGCCTCTGTTTCGGATTTTCTTGTAGGCTTACTATGACTATCTTATTAGATATACTATATAGTTTTATATTACATAATATGTTAGTTTAGTTGATGCTCTTGTGTTTATTTTGATTTATTCTATTATTTTAGTTTTAGTATATGCATGGTCTGCTGACTTGTACTCTGTAGAATAAGAATAATTAAATAAATAAATAATTCCTCATTTTAAATTGGTTTTTCTCTTTGTATTTTTAGATTCCGGCCACCTTAAAGAAGTGGATGGAACCTTGTTTTAATTCATGGTAAAGGGAGCATCTTGTATTGGACGAGAATTTTATTTAAATAACGCCATTCATTGTAGGGAAGTATTCTTTATATATCAAAATTATATTTTAATCAATTTTATTTTTAGATTTCATTGTTAGTATATGAAGTCCTTGAAGATCTTCTTTTGACTACAGAATGTTCCATTTCAGCAGATAGAACGACACTGGTACTAATTTGAATTTTCTAGGTAAGGTTTTGTTCGACAATTATTATATACCCTCCGTGCCACAAAGAGTTCGCACCAGTCAGTTTATCTTTTTTCTTTAATTTTTAGACACCCAAGCAGGGGCAGATTTCCCTATAGGCCGAGTAGGCCCGGGCCTAGGGCGGCAGATTTAGGGGACGGCGATTTTTTCTTGTAGTTGTGGGTATTTCATTACATTTTTATACTTTTTCGTTTTTTTAAATAAAATAATTCGTTGGAAAAGTGTTATTTTTAATTCTACTCCATTTTTTCAAATCTACTCCGATTTATGAGGCAGCCTACTCCGCTAATTCTAGCCTGGGGTCCCTTCACTGGATATAGATCATTCAATTTTTCGTGTTTTACAGGGAGTAGGGGGGCGGCAATCTTCCATAGGCCTAGGGCGGCCAAGTGATCAAATCGGCCCCTGCACCCAAGCCAAGCATTTTATCAACATTAAATCTGCGTGTTGTGCAAAAGACACCGGAATTCACCCAGTTCGAAATCCATTCCTTACTGTGGAATTGCAGCAAAAACGACAATAAAAAGAAATATTACTTCATAGTAATAAAATGTTACATTTAAAATTCGAAGAACTCCTGGAATTATTTTTATTGAAAAATAACACAATAATTTTCTTGATTAAATAAAAGTGGTCTGGTAGTATAAAATGCCAGTTCCTTGCCGAAATTTCATACAAATAAATGGAAAACAATTAAATAAAGAAATTTATAAAGTCGTTATAATAACATCAAATTATCTTTATCCAAAAAAACGTACGAGCGTAAGTTTTATGGCAAGAGATGCAATTCGCTCTTCACTATCTGGTAAGGAAGTCGCAGTGTCCCAAGGAGCTAAATATCTTGGGATGATTTTCGACATGGAGACTCTAGACAGACATAATGATCTAACTTTAAAATCAAGAAGTAAGAATCATTATTACCTATGCCGTAGTAAAATGGTAGAATAAGCGTATATGAGTAGACACAAAAGTCAATCGTCAGAAAACTAACTAAATTCCAAAGGATGGCTTGTCTAAGTGTAAGCAGCGCTATTCACAAAGCATCCACTACCGCTCTAGAAATACGATTAATTCTATAGACACTCAGCAAACTTATTGAAAATATGCTAGAGTGAAGGTGTATCGAGCCCTGCAGGTGAAATGGATTTAGTAAAGGGGACTTGAAAACTAATTGGTTTTAGAGAAAATTGCTCAGGCTAGTTATTAATGCAATTACAGGACATGCCCCCTTTATTTGTTTTCTAAAGAAGATAGGCAAATCCAACAGAGGTCTGTGTCGCGAATAGGAAGGCGAAACCTCAGTGAATATATCATATGCGAGTGTCGTACACTTGCAGCTTTAAAGTCGTAAATCATTTATCAGCCCATGCGAATTATCCAGCTCGTCAAGAGGTTAGGATTAGAGACAAAACAGACTAACTCTAGCCGCGGGTCCCAGTCGCCCATACTCTTAAGTTTAAACTTATTAATCTTTCTAGTGAGCTAAAAATCTAAATATCATGCATATAATAAAGGACGTACTGGTCTTAGACCAGCTTGCAGTTTTTCAGACTTGGCATTTCAAAATCGGGGTTTTTTTGTTTGGCGTACTACAAAAAATGTTCTACTGAAACTATTTAAAAATAATATTCCAGTCACCAAATATCGACTATCGAAAATGCTATAGTTAAAGCAAGCTGGAAGATATTTGGCATTACTCCGAAAGTGTTTACACTTAAAGCCATAAATCAGGATGACTGTCGTAAACCGAAAAACTGACGAACATAGCTGGAGGAATAATATTACAGTTCTTCTCTTGTAAAGCACAAAAAAAGGATTCAGACTTTTTGTCTGCGGAGGCAATTATTTATTGGCTTAGATTTGTACTTCCTGGAAGCATCTATCCTTTAGGATCGCAACTTTATTACCTATAATCTCGATGTTTTCTCTTAGCTCTAGCTAAAACCAAAAGCAACGAAAGCAGCGCCCATAAATCATCTTTAGCTGACTGCCAGAATTCCCTTACAAAATAAAAGGAAATTTTTGCAGCTAAGCATCTTAATTACCTCATACATAACAAAACTTATAAACTGCTAAGGTTCTCCAGAAAAAGGTGTCGCAGTTTGGAGATATTTTGACAAAACTTAAGAAGGATATGGCAGCAACACTTAAAATTTTTTTCTCTTCTATTCGCCAACCAGGAAAGAGTGTCACACAACGACATGAGCTGATGGGGGACTGATAAAATAAGGATGAAAGTAGTGATTCCTTCCCGGATATTATTTTCACGATGGAAAAGGAAAACTTTGTTGTTTACAAATAAGGCAACGGCGTTTGATTTGATTTTCATTGCAGCTTTTTGAGCGGAAGGGTCTCTTTAGACGACCTTCACTTTAGTTTCGATTAAATCAAGAGACAAGTTCATTTGCGTAGATGGGTTAAGTGGGAAGACATCGTTTACTTTCGGAGATATTCAGTCGGTGATTTGTGCTGACATAATTTCAACTTAATTTGCGGTGTTTTTAGGCCAGGCAAAAATATCCATAAAATTTTCTGAAAGAATAGTTTTACCGGCTATGTGGCTTGAAGGTTAGTGCATGCTACGCCATTCTAAGGAAAATTCATACATTTTCGTTCAGTGTAGTCAGTGTCATATCAGTAGAGTGTTTTAAGTGCCAATGATTTTTGAAATCAAGACTTACATTTCAAGGTTCTGTTCACAATTAGGGTGATGAAGAAATTTCTGATGATGAAATGGAGAAATTATAACTCAAAACGCTTCCAATAAAATTTTCAATGCTGAAGGTGAGGTAAAAGAAGAGGAGGTATTGGGTAGTATCCAGGATAATACCTAGAAAAAAAAATATTGTACCCGAAAACGGAAAGAGAGAAAAGGGTATTTAATAATAAAAAAATAAAAAAAGTGTAATACATAATACATGCACGATATCTTTAATCAATTTGATGCGGCTACTTATTCCTCTACTAAACGTAATTAAAAAGTTGAAAAGACTTTGCGATAAAAGCGCTGAAGACAAGTTCATAAAGCTCTATTCAGTAAGCTTAAATTTCCTAATGTTTTATTAATCCATTATTATTATTCTGGATACCAAAAAGAATTTAAAATATTTCAGTCTGGATTGCCGAATGCGGAATATTTAAAAGACTCATATTATGTAAAGATGAACACTCAGTACAAATTTCTATAAAATATAGTGGTCAAAAAAATCCCTGCATAATTATTCCATCATTTTTAATTTGAATAACAAACTTTGTAAGGCATTTTAAATGAGCAATTAATCTGAGGAGTTTCTCTAAAATAAATGAAAACTTAGTATGAATTTTATATAATATATTTTGCATTTATTATTTTTAAATCAATACTAGTAAAGTTTCTGATACAATCCAAATTTATATTACTTTGTTTTGTTCTAATTTCACTTACGGGAGGTATGAAATCTGTATTTACGTGGTATTAATTTTGATATCATTTTGGTATAAGGTTTACACTCTTATGATATACAAATTTTCAATGGATTTATATAGATACTATTAAAATATAAAATTTACTCCAAGATTTTCACCTTTACAAACTTATTGGGTGCATTCGAAGTTTATAAACCAAAGATCCACAAAAGGTTTAATATGTCGTGGCCCAATATCCAATTGGCGGAATTGTGTCACCACGATTCAAGCTGGTAGCAAGTGAGCGGGTAATTAAGTCATTTGCAAGAACCAAGCATTTTACATCGCACAGTGAATTGCTTGGCGATTGCGAATTGTTTACTTAAAAACTGTCGCATCGACTGCTGTTTGTAATTAGGCAATGAGTCATGGTTAAGTAATCCACTTTGCATAGTGGAATACTCAGCTGGGTTTACTGTTGTTTACATACAGTATTGGGGCTTCCAGATGACGGCAGTGATTGACGTAATACTTTGTGATTATAATTGTAAGGTATTGCGCTGGTCACTGGTTCAAAGCTGCTTCCGCCTAGTTGTATAGTGAGGAGCACGGTTGATTCGGTGGATCAGGTTGCTCAGTTTTTGGAGTTGAATTGATATAGTGTGTCGGATAAGCTGAAATGGTGCTCTTGTTCGACTTAGTTTAATCAAATAGAGTTTTTATATGTGGATGATATGTGCGTTTTCACTAGGGACACGACAAATTTCTCTGAAATGAATGAAATAGACAAATATAACTTAAGTTGGCATTTGCCCATTCGGCCCCAAATTTTATAATGATTGCATGATTTGTGTCGTACATAATACTGCTAGTCATCATTTAGTATAGGACTAATCGCGATTTTGAACAGAATGGATTCCTTTTCACATAGACCACTTAAGTCAGTGGTTAAGTAATCGAGACCACAAGATGGTGACATTATCGAACATTTGTAAGACCACTTCTCCTCTTAATTCATTTTGCTGAAAATTAACTCACACCATGTTTTTTCTTCTAATTACATATTCGTTTTTGTTGGTGAAATGATTTTTACTTATTCACAATCCAAATCAAAAATGAATCTAGACATAATGACTAATTCTGCAGAGTATAATTTCTTGCGGCTGAACAAGAGATTCGACTTCAGTCATCCTTGTCATTTTGAGTGTTATTTTTCCAAGGACTGATATACAGAAAACAAAATCCGGCAGCTTAATTTATATATAAAAATTAATAATTGTCGGAATTTAATTATATCAGATTTGGGAATTCTAAGCATATTTCAATTTAATTAAAGGGAAGATGTCACAAAGCAGTTTTCGATAATTTTCTGGAAATAATTCATGCCCTTGTGGGGGTAAAAATATTTTCGCAGGAATTGAAACAAAAACAAAAAAACAAATTATGTTAACAGTGTGGGCTTATAATGAAAATCTTTTCATGGATTCATAAGCAGCTTTTGTTCCAGTCTTATAAAGTCTTGTTTTCAGCATGCCATAAATTCTGCAAATGGTGTGGGCGAAATTGGCCATAGTTCCTTCTAAATGGCAATGACTTCTTGTATCCATTTTCATTATACGTCGTGATGGACTTTCATTCGAATAATTCTTTATTCCGATTCAACTTTCATTCTTTTCTCGATTCATTAAATTTAATTAACTAAGCATTTTGGATTCCTCTTCATTGCAAACATTTCACACAAAATGGGAAAAAACAAATTGCGAAGTATTTCAACCTGAAAACTCTGCTAGGGATCAAACGCAGCCCACACTAGTTGAACTAAATAATTTTTATAGGTAGACTATAAGATAAATTTAAAAATTTCACATCTCTCAGTCTAGACCAATTAGGAACGTAAATCTACGCCGTAAATTCAACAGAAATAGCTTCGTAAGACAGGCGTGATCAAAAGATTCAAGAACAGTGAAAAATGATAATTCAGATGGGAACGTATCGAATTCCATAGATAAGGACATCCCGCTCTATGCAGGAATAATTACTTACTGGCTGAGCACAACAAGAAGAGGGGTTGAGGGACAGTTATAATTAAAATCCAGCGGCGACATATATAATTCAGTTGCAGTGACAATTTTGTATTTGGCCAGGTTGTGTCCTCCTGTGCGATGATTAAATTTATTGTTGTGGTACTGCGGAGTGTTTGCAAGGGCTCATGCCTGGCGGGCAGTGAATTATTTCTGCAAGATTATATTGGAAATTAATCATTAATGACAATTGAAATGTAAAAACTTAATTAGTACCATCACAGACGTCCTAGAGCTGTCAGCTGTATGAAATTAGCACTTTCGTTGTGATGAAATTTTTATAAAATCGAGATAATGTAAAACCGCAACCAAATGGAATATTCTTAATGATTATTTAGGTTTTATTTTAATTAATTTACTTTTACACATATTGGTACTTAGATTGTGGTAATGAGAATGGAAGATAAAGCCACCCCTGCTGATTATGATGCAATTAGATAATTTTTATGATGAGATGACGAAATAATAGCGTACACTAAGATTTTCATTCCGTTTGTACCACATAGAAATAATTATCGTATAGCAAAATGGCTATCCATCCCACGCACATTTATAAAATTTATTTTGATTTTTGCATATCGTCCTCTCGGTAACTCTAGGTAAACACCTAGAATAGACGACTGAAATTTTACACACGGCCTTTTTGATAAAGTGGTAGATATAAGTTCGAAAATGGAACAAATCAGGCAACTCCTTTCTAGGGTTGCCATAAAAGAATTTAATTTTCAATATATATTTGGACATTGCACCGACGTATGGAGCTGAATTTTTGCTTAAGACGTTTTCAAAAGTAGACTAACGCGGGAAGCACCTGCCTGTGTTACATTACAGAATTTTAGGCTTTTACGTATGCTGTGAAAACGACCACTTCTACACATTTTTATTGTACTGAAAAGTTCTTCAGAATATAAAATCCTATGGATTATGCGAAAAACCTCGTCAGCAATCCAACTTCAATACGAAATTACATACGGGCGTTTATACAGGTGATTATAGGAATTGGTTTTAGACGAACTATAGCTTTGTTTTCTTTTTTCGTTGACATTCAAGTACCTTTTGAATTTTGAACATAACGGTTTATAGATTCAGTGAATAACAGGATCTTTCCACTATTAATTATCAGATTTATCAGCAGCCAAGTTTCGTCTTAATACCTGATAATCTTCATAAGTTAGGTTAGGTTAGGTTAGATTATAGGGGTGCCACTGAGACCTCCTATATTCTGCTCCACTGGACCACTGTCGGGCCCATTGTGCGCTATTGATTCATGGGAAATCTATACTTTAGAGGACATCGCACTGAGTAATCTTAGAATACATTTGCATAAGCTTCGTAGCAGCGGCCCACCTCAGGGGACTTAGACCCAAAATGGTACGATGTATGCCCAAAGCCATACTAGGAACAATCTTGTGTTACAACTCCATAGTCTGGTGGACGGCACGGAGAAATATAATCTAGTTGAGTTGTCGAAAAAGCGGAGGGTGGTTGCGGCCCCGAATTTATACAAAATATAAACATTTTATTTTCTAAAACACCTTTCTAATAATAATGAAAGTCCCTTGAACAGAAAAAAATCGAGAAAACTTATTGTCAAATTAAAAAGTTATGAAACAAACTGTTTTCCGCTTTTCTGAAAATGCCAAGTAGCCTAAAATCAGTGTTTTCGATTGGACCGACCTCTAAAAATTAATGAATTTCACTGAAATTTTACATAGAATTTTAAAATTACATTAGCTAACAACTTCTGAATAAGTATCTAGACGTTATAATATAAATTCAAAAACTGTTGGACCACTCTAATGAACACGGATAGAATTGAATTGAAAGCTAAAATTCTGGACCAAGAAAAATTATGTTTATAATCAATTTTGTTGGTAAACGGGGTAAAGTTTGAAAAAATTCTTTAACTTCGGATGCAACAGGAACATAGAGCTGGTTCAGTATTTTTTGGAAAGCTTGTACATTTACCTATCATTTCGCACTATATTTATGTGGTATGTACCAAAGTCACAAAACTCCCTACCGCTCATACGACCCCTGCAGCTAATAATTTGTACATCTCGACCGACAGTTCCACCTCCGAAATATTTCCCAATTTTTTCTGAAACAACCTGTACAGTGATATATTATGGAAAAGCATTAATGGCTTAATTCTACCCTCGATTCTGAACAGTGTTGCCGATTTTCTGTACTAAATTAGTGCTAAATTAGTGTTACTAGTTTAAAGCTCTCAAAGACATGGAAACAATTTTATATAAAAGATTTAAATAAATTGCTTGTTAAAAATAATTATCGATACCGATACCTCAGTTTTTGCACCAATAATACAAAAGTATTACAAAATAATTGTTGATATCGGTAATAAGTCATCGATATTTAAAAAGTTTCGGTAATCTATTTGCGTCACTAGAGATCTCTGCTGGATTGTTCGGTAGCAGTCCAGTTTTCACTTACATGTCTTAGGGACTTCCCTTTATGATGACTGATCTGACATCATACAATGCACATACACTTTCAAATTCCTCATTCTTAACTTGTTCAGCTTTTTACTTCTCTTTTATTTTTGTATATGCCAAACGAAGTATTAAACCCTCCTGTCTTACAAGAGAACTTGCTGTCGTCCTCCTTCCTCATGCCCGTCATTTAAAATTATACTAAATAATAGAAAAATATTTCATAAACCACAATTTCGCTTTCATTAAATTACTTTGTATCCCATTTATTTTTTGACTTCCTTGAAACTGTGATGGAAGTGTTTAAACTACGCGCTCATATTAACTCGAGTTCAAAAGTTCAATTGAATTAAATTAAATTGAATGCAGCCGGATACGGAAGCTTCGAAATAAAGTTAGTACCACATGCAGATCCACAACATCATGTACGGTCGAAAATTATTGATGCTCTTTTACCACCATAGTTCGCCCTGTGAATATTTCCAGTCCACTGTATAAAAACAACACCGGACTTTCCATTCCGACTGTATACCCAGGAAAAATGTTCGACATGGTTTTCATTCAATTTTCTATCCACGTCCAGTTCTGAATTTCCTCTCTTGTTTTCGAGACTAGAAAACTTTTAATGGAGAGTAATTGCTCGAAAATTTTACAATAGTAGATGAAAACTTTTCAGGATATTGAGTCCTGATGACTTAGTGGAGCATGTACTACAGTAAGCAACAGAGTCTCTGCAACTGATTCTCTGTTGGAAGGATATAAAATGCATTTGACATAGTTTTTGAGATATTCATGGTCGTCTTTCACGAATACCATGCTATAGGAAATAAAATTATTTTGTACGAAAAGTGCACTCAATATGCATCTATCGGGGGTGGGGTCAGTAAAAATCCTCTGGGATATAACAACTCTACCATAAACCTGCAAAGTACATTACTTTCATGCTCTTCCGGTCTCCAAGTTTTGGGTACAATTATTGTTTTCTTCATGCACGAATTATTTTCTACAAATCTCAGAATAACAAAACATATACGCCACATACAGTTACAATCGTTGACAGGCACTACATACCTACCAGCCTCTATATAGCAGCAATTTTAAGGATATGCTACTCATTCCAGCGTTTAAGCTCTCTTTATGTCGGCGATAATTTTAAAATACATCTTAAATTAGATTTAATGGCGCACAATTCCCAATACGTGAGAAATCCTACAAACATCTCCCTGGATCATATTATGTCACTACCAAAATAAGGACCAAAATGGTAACTATACCCAATGCTTAGTCGTTTCCAGATTCCCAAAGTGTGTGACATCCAAGTTGAAAATTTACGGTGGAGACATACATGCGATTTTAGCCATTTCGCCTAGTGATAGTTTTCACCCGGAGCCCAGAATCCTTTTAAAATTGCTGTGAGATGGCGTGTCATATAAAATGATATTCACATAAATTCTGGTTTAAAAATGGAAGTCTGCCTTTTGTCTCTGTTGGCTCTTTTCTTGTGGCATGACTTTTATGATTTTGTCATTCAAATGTAAATTTCAAAAAGATTTAACTCTGTTTTTGAGCTTTTGCATATAGTTTGAATATATTGGCGAAAAGGGGTTCAGACTTGTGATCTTAGCTCTTTGGAATAACGTCTTCATCATTTTTGTTTTGTTTTTTTGTTATTATCATTAGCCAATAGGACATCAATATTCCGCATTTGACTTACAAAGAGAAGAGAACAGTTATTACTTACGCATGAGGGCACTATGAATGTTTTTTGGCATACAAAATATGTGCATAGCAGAATACCTGGACTCATTAGCCTATACCAGTCCCGCGTTCAAAAAAGGAACTTCTCCTATTCATTGAAATTCGGATCATTACTGAGCTTCCCATCACTCAGTAGTGTAATCCTTCCCCTTTGGAGTGGACGCGCAGAGCTATTGCTGGATAGAGTATTTACCAGATGTTTTTCAATGAATATTTGGTATCAAGGACTACCGCCATTTTACAGCTTACGTGCTTAGCCGAGATGGCTCCGCCGATGATCATGCACCGAAATTTGGCGTCAAGGATAATTTTAAGTGCCGCAGCGTTTGATTTGGAAAAAAGGAAGAAACCGAACAGTTTAATGCAGTGTGCAATTAAAAATATCATCATACACAGGAACAGAATAAAATCAGCCGGGAAATCAATACCATGTTTTGATGTCATCTTCTTCCTCGTAATACACAATGGCAATTTTTCCTTCAAAATGTCACAATTACGACTGTGCTGAAAACTTAAAAATTGTTCTCTGCGGCTGAGCTAAGCCTCAGCTTACACAGTACTGTGAAATGGATTAGGCCTAAGATCGGGACTTAAGCCTTACCCTGGCTTAGCTCAGCTCTACCTAAAGCCTGGATCATGAAACCGGCCATTATATATCGAAACAGTGCATGCAGTCTGATAATACTATCATGAGGATGAGGAGCTATAAGTACAATATAAGGCTCAGTCTTCAGTATAATTTTGTTCTTATGAGTGAAGTACTTTTATAGTAGTAAAATTGTTAAAATTTAATCGAAATTTTATGTAAAATTAACAATTTAAAAATGTTTATTAGATTGCTTCTCGCAGTTTCTTGTTTTCCTAAAAATATTCTAGCACAAAAAAAAAAAAATCCCGTAAACATCAAACACTATTGAAGCAAGTTTCTGATAAAAAACAAAAGACTTCAATTCAAGTGAAAAAGAAGTCAACATCTACCCGAAATCTCTGCAACGGATAGGTGATTAGTTCACAATGACCAATGCCAGAAAAAGTAATGTTTTTTGTGACAAATTGCCACAGTCAAAACCAGCCTAAAGCAAGTCATCCTCATGAAATTTAGTTCTTTAGGCCCTTTGATGGGTTAACGGAATATTCCTTTGCAACAACAAAACCGATAACAATAATGATGACGACTATGAAAAAACGCAGTTATGATACTTTCTTTCAGCACGTCAGGACATTTATCATTTTTATTCCTTGAGAGAGTGGCAAAACCAAGCTGGAGGCCTCTAATGGATGCGCATTTATTATCCATTAAGTGTGATTGGTGCAAAAATTCCGAATTGGAATTTATGGAGCAGAATGGAGAATTCTTCATTTTTGTTTTCCTTCTTTTCCAGTAGTAATGTAGCGCAATGAAGTAGTCCTGGTTATTGTGTTGAAAAGCTTATAAGCTTGTAGAAAACTTAAAAACAACAGAACCCCCTAAGAATTCTTTCTCGTTCAGATCTTCCTTATCCTTGATTCAATATTTACTGGACTTGTTAAGTAACAGCTCAGCTCCCGTTTAAAACTATTCTTGTCCCGGAAGCTTCTTTCTAGCTGGAAAACTTCCGAAGTTAACCCGAACCCTACAAAATGATTGCTGTTAATGGACATTTTTGTACCTATGTAGTATATGCGTTTTCATCGCTTAGGAGAAGTTCTCTAAACTGCACACAATAATTTTCCGCCAGGAAGCAAGGAATCTTCTTTAATTCTCTACGAATTTTCCTTCATTTGTAAGCAATTCCATTACAGGAAAACATCCGGAACGTTTATGTTTTAAGATTGCAAGATAGTTTATATGTTTCTTACATTTTTTTTTTAAGCTTTATCTTACTTAAATGGAACACGAGATTACAATTCCATTCTGCTGTTGAAGGTCGTTATCTCATCGAATAGTTGGTTCTTTTTAAAAGAATAATTTTCAAGATCATACCGAAATTAACAATCTGTAAAAATATCTTTAAATAAATTCAAGCTTTGAGAATCTTTTGTATCTCAGGGCTTGCTCTTTGGCCTCATTCTTTCGGCTGCGCTGATTTTCTTTTGATTGAAGAGGAAATAAAGAAAAATTGTAGTCATGCAAAAGGAAAAGGATCTCAATCAAATGCACCGTAATTTCAATTACCACCATCACATGGAGACTTGAAAGGTTGAACTGAGATTGATTCGAGATTTCATTATGCGCTTTTATTGTTCAATACCAACTTAAAGAAATTTATTGAACCTTTCTGTGCTGCGTGCGATTAAATTTGCTTATCACGAGCTTGAAACATTTAAATTTATGCCATGAATTTCCAGTTCACATTAGAGGAACGTTGACAAATCTAGAAAGCTGGATAAAGACACTGGGAAAAAAACAAATATCGAGATAAAAATCTGAGAATGGAGGAGCAAAGTTTTCAGGTAAAAAATTTCTAGTGGCATTTGGAAGGCAGAATCTAAATAATTCTCCAGAGCGTTCGTTAGGAAAAAAAATATAAACGACTCTTTGCGTTCCTAAGAAAGGCTTATCGACACAAGCACCTAACCGAATTAAACAATTTAACTTTTTTGAAGTGTTGTCGGACAGCAGTTATTGCGCAAATTATGAAGAAGTAATTACTTCGTAAAGTTAATGTTATCTGCATCGTGGAGATCTAAAATTTAGTATACAATGTAAATTTAAATACATCAACTTTTTTTTTAAAGTAGTCCGTTTCACCTTAAATGAAATACAACTTTTTATAAATATTTTAAAAAATTTAAAAGCAAAACATTACAATTAAATCTTAAAAATGGTCTTTTCAAATTTACGCATAAAAGGCCCTCTTTTAAGGGAAATTTCTTACAAATAAAATTGCATCTATTCAATATTAAAATGGCAGCCTTTAACATATAGAAACATGCTTCTAGTCAGGAGTGATAACTAGTGAAGAATTGATCTCAGCCGCTGAGGATATAATTAAATGGAAAAGTGGCAATAAAAATAAGCCTTCCGACAGTGATACCGAAGAGCCAAAAGCTGGTGCAAGTGAAAATTTAATTGTTTCAATTTAGCATTCGGTGATGTTTGGAGGAAATTACCAATACTCGGAAAACAAGATTCTATCAGAATCCTTATTACCAACTCTCAAAAGTAAGTTTAGTGTATAATTCAACGGTGAATATTCGTTTATTTTTATACATATTAACAATTAAATTATGTAAAAGAAAACGAAAGTATTCGTCACGTCGACAGAGCTAAGTAACTCGAAAATTGTATTAAGTGCCAAAACGTTCACTTAAAAAGCTTCCTTTGTTTTACTTTTGGGAAAGATCATTCTTTTAGCCGAGATCTATAGCTGTAAAGCGAATCTCGTAAAATTCATTGAGTTTGGGGCCTATATTGCTACGTACAATAGAAAAGGACAAGCGACAACTATTGTAAATTAAAAATTAAATTAAAAAATAATTTCTTTCTTTCTCAGTGATATACACAAGAAGAGTTTCATTGCAAAGTAAGAAATGCTAGAGCTCAGATTAAATCTGAAAAGTTTGGGCATGATTTGCAGTTACTTAGTAGTTAATGATGCGCAAACTTTTACGATTTAATCTGAGTTCTAGCATTTCTCATTTTGCAATAAATCTTTGTTGCGTATATCACAGACAAAGACAAAAATATGTTTTATTTATAGTACAATTTATGTATGAAAGTTATTTATTTTAAAAATTTTTTTCAAATATTTTATGATCTACTTTTTAGTCATAAAATCTATACACTCTTCCTCCCGACTCTCGACTCTCCACCTTCGAATCTCCCCTTTCGAACCTCGACTCTTGAATCTCCGCTCTCGAATCTCGAATCTCCGCTCTCGAATCTCGAATCTCCGCTCATATCATATACGGACCAAATTTCACAACCCGAACGGTGGTAGTTACCATCTCCACTCTAAAACCCAAAATTGATAGACCATGGTAAGCTCCCACTCACTCATTCTAGATAACACTTATCAAATACTGTTGATCTAGTACTCTTTGTAGATTTAGATTTATACCCAACACTTTTCTTTTCTCACAGATAATAATTTATCAGATAAAAAAAACAACTTCCTTTTATTCTAAAACAGGATTCGCATGTTTGCTACTTGATAGGAACCGATTATCTCCTTTTGCATGCATGCGCTGAATACGAATTCTTTATAGTCGAGAGCCGTGTTGTGAAAAAAAGCTCCGAACTTTTGTCGATTTATTCTCGGAAAGCTAAATGCTTACCATTTTCCATGTCTAGGAAAAATCTGTGCACCTGGCCTTGAATTGCATTTCCAGGAAGTATTTTAGTTTACTCAAGTTTCCCTGGGCAGAAGAGAAGGAGTTGTCGAGCTTGTGACCTAAAGTTCAAAGGAAAAGAATACATAGAAAAGGAGTGAGGACTCCAAAGAGGACTTGCATATTCATATAAGCCGAAGAGAAATCTAACGTTTATAAATAATCTTTGTCTTCGATTTTGTTTGCAGATGGGTTGGGTTACCTCAACAGTATCAAAAAGGATGTTCATTGTTATGGCAAGGATAACTAACTTTTAAATATTTACTCCTATCTTGGCGAATAAATAAACATGTTAGCACTTCAGTTTTGAATATTATGTGACTGGGTTTATATGGAGGGAGGGAAAACATGTATTCTCAGCATAATCTGGTGGGAAATAGAATTAATGAGTTATGAAAGGATATCAGAATATTAAAAGAGATGAAATTGCTTATTTGCATAAAATTAAAGGAAAATTGGGAGGCCTGTTGTGGTTTAAAATGATTACTCATTCATGATTATTTTTTTTCAAAGGTAAAACTACTTATGACGAAGAGAAAAAAAATTTGTTATGTGAACTTTATGCATTATTTTGTCAAATATCGATGTATATAGGCAAGATTTAAAAAGATTTTGCAGAATTGATTTATATAAAAGTCTTTGTTTTATTATTATGAAACTCGCTGCAGCAATTACAAGTGCAGATGGAGATTCTGAGAAAAGCAAGTAGGTATGCTTTTCAAAATATTTCAGTGAGTTATGAAATCCTCCAGAGCTCTGAATACGCAATTCATTTGTGAAGTTACTCCAATCCAATCTTTCTTTGCAACAATACTTTTTTGTTTTGTTTTTGTAATTATTAATGTATTAACCGACAGTGTAGAGTAATTGGGCCCCGAAAAAATCTCAACTAAATTCATAAGAATATTATTTTCCTATATAGGTCGAATATGTCGAATATATCAAAAGTTTCCCCACGGTCATACCACATCAAGTTCGCTTTAATGAATGTGCTTCGGATTACTTTCCTGTAACTTTCGAAGTACCTTAGCGTTCAATGTTACAACAGCTGTTGTTCAGGTTATACATCAATGAGAATGACTTACCCAGTATTAGTTAGTATCCACTTATATGTTAAATATGTCAAGTTTTACAGCAGCAAATCTATTAAGTAATTCGAGGATGGCTCGTTTTGAGTCCACGATGATCATACCAATATCTACGATTGGTCACTGATGATTAATAAACGACGATTAATCCTCATTCATGAGTCGCACTGTGTCATTGCAGGCGGAGAAATTTCTACAGTCCTTCTCATATGTTCATGGTACGAGTACCAAACCAAGGTGAAGTTTATCAAAGCCCTGATTTTGTAACATTTTACCTTTGAGAGCCTGATTCCCCCAAAATTAAATTCCAACTGACTGCGCAGGATAAACGTTGCCTTCCATGGTTCTGTAAGACTCGTCTTCGAGCTATGCAAATTTACTCATGTCTCTCGCTTCAAGACTAGGCTAGTTGGGGCGCTCTTAAGACATACTTCAAAGTAGGTCACTTCACTACGACCGCAAATTTACAAATATATATGGGATAACTTGATTCTATTTTGGCCAAGTTCTGATTTGGTCACTTCATCGTACGTTTCTGATTCCACGTTATCGTAGAATGGTACAGGAGGGCTCTTTCTTTGTTCAATAAGCAAGAATTTGGAATTTTTACCATACTCTGTGGAAAAAACGTTAACAATAAAATGCGCTGACATTAATCCCCTTTAAAATGTACTTTAAAATACGCCCAGTCCGGGTATATTGAACCTCTATGCAATTTTTTTCAGATTTTCAAACTGGAATAGTTGCAAAATGCTGCAAATAAACTCATATTACATCAGTTGAGAATTTGAAGTAACTAGGTTTAAAAACAATGAAAGTGAATATCGTTTTTAGGGTATCGGTTAAGGTTTCTGTGGCATTGTATAGACGCAAAATTCTGTCGGATACCTCCTTGCTAAATCCAGACAAAATGTTCCAGTCACAAAATCTTTCACTATATCCAGGAGATATTTTTGACATGCAGTTATGCAATTGTTTCTATATGTATGTCGCCTCAAACGCTTCGGCTTCTGTTGGCTCAACATCTAAGTGCATTGCTAAATGCCGTAACGGAAGTTCTTTTGCATAAAGCCGACAGATGATTTACCATACGGATTTATTCAGATCTAGTACTAAAAGACGTGTTAGAATTTGGCACTGCATTGGCAATGGCACCATCACAGCCCACTGCCGAAAATAAAGGTAATTTAATAGTTTTATAATTAAAACATTTTAAGGTCCTAGTTGAAATATTTGCAGCTTGTCCTGAATCGCAAATTATGTACATGCCCAAAATAAATATGCCCTGGTTTGGATAAAAGAGTATAGTGCCCTTCCGAAAAAACTTTTCAGTACTCTGTGAGCCTCTTTTTCTCTTGATATTTTATCTCTTCTACCATTGAAGAAAAGAGTAGTAAATTTCTCCGATTTGTTTCTGTTTATGTTTTTTAGCTGGTAGCGCATCTTAAAGCGTTCACGTTGAGTTTTGGAGTCGTCAACATCAAATCTTCTGTGATAATTATTCAAACATCTCGGAGTACAGCAAACAGAGATTGAAGATTTACTCCCATTTGTTTTGGCGAAGCAATATTCTTCATATCTTACTAAAACATCTATTCGGTACATGCGTAGAGGGTTTTCCTCTTAGTTATTATATTACGTGTCCTAAAAAATATCAAGTATTAAACATTTACTGGAAAAATCACTATTTTTCTGTAATTGTGATGACGGACGATATAGTACACTTTCCATGAAAAGCCAGAATCTTCATCAAAACAAATGGCTTAAATTTTCCATCTTCAGTTCTCCACGCAAGTATTAAGATGTTATGAATATTGCATTAAAATTAGTGGATACTTTGATTTCCTTACATTATCAAAATCAAAACATATTGATTTTCACAGAAATTTTAAAATACAAAATCTTTTGGGGCACCTAAAAACATTGTCTAAAAAATGTTCCTTGGGTTTCATCATACAAAATCATTCCTCAGCTATTCCAATTTAATTATCAAAAGTTGACCTTTGCACTTCAAATCTACAATGTTTTGAATTGAATTTAATTCAATTGAATTGAAGATATTGAAGATATTTTTAGTTCATAGTCAGCCAGACCATCCCTTTGGTCCTCAAATTACTCCAGGAGATGGTTGGTGTACCTCATTTTTGCTGAACCATTCAACGCCATTTTTGCAGTTACTTGATATTGCATCTTCGACTAGTGCTACAGTTTCACTTCAGATATAGAAAAATGATTTTAATGAGTTCAGGAGTATCATAGAAAAAAACAAAGTTTTTATTAAGTCTTATCTCAGATACTAACGATGACTTTAATTAGGATGAGTCTAAGCAGCGAAGAGAGCGAGAAATATTAACGAGGCTAACGGCTAAGGCTAATTTAACGATGAAGCTTAATTTCTCAACCTCAAGAAATTATTACTCTTCCCAGCCGTATAATAGAATTCCATAAGAATTAAGGGAGTTGATGAAGAAGTGTTGTGATCATACCGACAAAATCCTAGTCGGTCAATTTTTCTAAGAATGCACCCATTCTTCTCCATTCTGAGGGTAATACGAAGAGGGTTATTTTTATTAGTTTATAGCAGAGCAATTACGTAGGGACAGCATAGTTTCGACCGGCGGGTAAGGATAGTTTGCGGAATACAGCCAACACCTTATGTCGAGACAGGGCATTTAGATGATTAGCAGGGCGCCAAGATTCTTAGATGAGGTAGATCAATGTTTACGCTTAGTTTGATGAAGAAGGACAGATTACCTGTGGGCTCGGAAGCGAGCTGATGTTCGTGGCAATTCTTCATTTTTGTTAAATAAAATTAAGTTCTTTAATAGAAAGGTTGGGGATTGGAGTTACCGAAAGCGGTTGGATGGTACCAAATGAATTCATTTCAAAATAATTGCATTCAAAGTTGGTCAGTATTAACAACATAATTCCGGTAATACTATTTGTGGATGAGCCCAGTACTCACCTCACTTTACGTCTAAGTAAGCTAGAATGCCAATAGAATTCTAGACATCATGAATAGCGTCAACTGACAATGTACAAAACATACGAGATTTGGTTACGTATTCAATCTGCCGCCGTACCGAAGCAGTTGATAACCGATTAGGTGAACTCTCCCAAGCCGTCCAGACTTACTCCTTGTTATTATTAGTTTCTATCCAGGACTTTGGGATTCGTAAAAGAACAGGTGTGGGGGTTCATTGGACATGTGAGAGCGTTCGACTATGGGAATCAGTTTTAAGTGTTAGAGTTGTCCCTCAATCGGTTATGACGGCAAAAACAAATTAATGTTTAGCGAGATTGCCGCCCGTGCTGGATATCTCCTGACTTTTATAAATGGGAGTAAAGAATGGAAGCCTTTGCGCACAGTCGGTCGCTAACAAATGTGAGCACTGTGTACATCAGCACTGACACCTCACATTAAATAATTTTGCAAAACCAAAATGACAATATTTTCATAGCACTGCTAACTCGAGATTAAGGCCAAATCTGATTTATCAGTTCCTCCAAACTTATAAGCAAAGTTTCATATTAGCATTTAGAAATATTTTCGTACCAAGTAAAATTTATGTGGTGACAATATTTCCACGTAATGCGTAGACCTAAGCAGCATTCAATATCTCTGATTTTTTTAAGCCACAAAATGGCACAATTTTAAATTTTCGTAAATCTCTTTACATTTCGTCTTATCTTGACTTAGCGTCACAAATTTTATACGTAGTCTTCTACTTACAAATATTTCTCACCTGTGTCAATTCATTCTTTGTTTTAATAACAAAAGCCGCCTCATATCACCCAGATCATTTCATAACTTTTACACCTGATTATCCTCAACTTCAACAACGAAAATCTGTCAGAAGGGAGAACATTTCACTTCCCTGTGCGGTTTCTTTAAGGCTAACGAACAAGCACAAAAGAAATTTTTCCTCCTTAGAGATTTTTCGCAATGGATCAGGTACAGCAAAGATTTGCTTTGGCGTTATCTTCTTGTAGAATACTTGAAAGAAACGAAAAGGAAAAAAAATCGCTATTATGGTTAGAATACTGGGCTTAACCCTGATGGCAAGGGAAATATAGGTCAATGAGATAGTGGTACGTCAGTCAAATTGCTGTTCGTGGTCGTAAAGAAATCAAGTCACGAAGAAATATTTCTCTTGTCTCTTATCTCGAATTAGTAAAGTTTCCTCCTTTCTTCCACCACCCCACGCCCCTCTTCCGGTGTGAACATAACTTCCTGAAGTTGTAATTTTTGGTTATTGTATTTTTAATAACTAGTTATCCACCGATCCTATAACTATGGGATGTTAGCACAAGAATTAAGTAGAGTTGTAGTTTTAAGAAAATTATTAGATGTAAGAAGAAGTAACAAGGGAAGAAGATTGAAGGGTGTTCTGTGCAGGATGGGGATGGGTTTCAATGTTAATTAGAGCTCTATGAAATTTTGAAGAAAATTTTAAATATGATATGGGGTATTTGGTCAAATTAATTAGGGTGTTTTTAAAATTACGACAACAAATGTAGTAACCTATAATCGCAAATATCTTGAGAAATGTGCCTACAGATTCTTGTTTTCTGACGTGAACTCGATGATCATCTACGTTTCTCTACGAGGGAGTATCCAAGGAAAGTTGCATTATGAAAAATGTGTACATTTGAGAAGGTGCTGTGACTAAAGATATGAACATAAAGGTAATACGTTTATGTAAACCGATTCTAAGACTCATTCATCTTGCCTCGACCTCTAAAATGACTCTCTCGAGCAGATGCCATTCGGTCTGATGTGATGTAGCATCCGATTTGGACGAAATAAACTTTATCTAAAAGTATGTGTTTTCGTTTAATTTTATAAACAATACATTGCAACTACAAATAAAATTTTTCCTACTCCGCGAATCGAAAACACCGAAACCCAAAATACGAAAGATTATATAAAAACTAAATCCAATCTCATTTGTGACCTACTAAAAACACTTCATGAATTACTAGGTCCTAGCTGATAGCGTTGGTAGTAGATTTATAATTAAAGTCCATTCCCTCCAGCCCCCTTTAGGCTAGGTTGAGTTTGCACTAGTTATCGTCTGCAGGTCTCTATAGTATATGCGAAGGGCAATTAAGTTAATAATGGCCTCCATGTGGTAAGTGGAGGCATGCACAGGGATCCTGCTGTGGTTATCCCAGTTATTTGTTTGATTCTTCACAGCATGCTCAAATTTTATTTTTTTTCTCCAAAGCCGTCCAGGCCATACTAGGGAACCGAAGTACAGAATTGGCCTAACTATAGCGATGCACATCGATTGTATCGTTTTTTGTCTTTTAGACCTCAACTAATGCAAAAGGTTTTTCTGCATGCATAGAAGGCCACACTTTATGCGTTCTTCTATATTACTCTCCCAGTTAATTTTCGAACGTAATGCATATTACGCTCTGACACTATCATTCATCAGGATGAAGTAGGATCTTAATCTGTATTTGAAGACTAATAAAGTTCAACGATCATCATAACCTTGCTTATATAGAATTTTGCTGAACAAATTTTGGTTAACTCAAATGGTAAAAATTAATTGAAAATTGTACTTCTCCCGCAAGTCAGCAAACAGTCAGTCCTCTTAACGATGGATTGCTAACGAAAATGCCCTTCTGAAAAGGTAAAAAGTGCTTTTTGCGGCTAACCTGCTCTAATAAAATAGTTATGTACAATCGAGAGCAAATTTTTGCACTTTCCAAACTGAGCTCATATTTTAATAGAAGAAGTAACTGCGTAGAAAATCTCAAATTTTATTTTCGCCATTTTTGCAGTAACACGAGAGTCCACTATTTTGGTATCCTGATTTTATTTTAATTTCATCAAATGATAAAATACAGACTTTTTCTATTTGACTGAGCTGGTATTTCTCCTAGACCCATGGAGAAATAATAAAATTTTCTAAATCTCATAGCTAAATTTTTTTTTATAGGGCCGAGGGCACATGGATTAAAGATTATATTCATCGTCTACATTCTATTTAATGACTTTAGCGGGATGTTTATATTTTTTTTTTAATTTCACTTTCATTGAAAAGTTATTTTACAGATCTGCCAACGTTTTTTAATTTCTATTTGTTGCTCATTGCTCTTCTTGCTCAATTTTGATTTCTAATTCAACGATATTCACACAAGACTTGTGCACTGTATTGTCATTTTCCTCCTCAAAATGCGTCATTGCAGGTGGGATTAGAGCCAATTCCAATTAGTAAGAAGTCATTTCCCCAGATGACATTGCGCAGCTAAGAGTCTAAGTAAGAGTGTAGGAGTATTTCAGGCCTCTGCCTTTCCATAGACAAGGGTGCAATAAAAGGCTCGGCATTAACACTTAGCCCAAGTCTGGATCGTAACCTATCAACATAGCTCCTTATGTCTATCAGAAGCACAACAGAATTTCACTCTCACAGCTGCACACAAAATTAGTCTACACATTACTTCACCACCCTTGTATCTCGATATCAAAGTTGTATTACATTCATATTAAAATATCCTTATAGTCCAGTTATTTTAGCTCTAAATCCTATTTTGACCTCTACAGTCAAGTGACGTTCAAGATTGATGGTGTCGGTGGTGTCTCCACATTGTCTTCTAACAACGACAGTTTAATCGCTTCAGCAGTTCTCTTCACGGCTTCGCCTTCTTCAAATATTTTCTAATGCTTAAGACATTTTTACAAGTCCACTGAAATTTTGACAGATGACTGAATATTTCAGTCCCGCTCTGGCGTATTACATCGGCAAACCTAATGAGAGAACATTCTCGAAAGATTTGCATTAAACACGGCGAATTACCCGACTTAAAACTGCCGATGGCTATAATCAACAAGCACACTCTTCTCTGAGGTGCACTTATACAAGCAATCCCATTTTTAAATTCATATGATCTTCCGGCTGGTTTCATTTTTCAGCTAAACCTTATTCAATTCACGATTATGAGAAATAAACTGAGATCGACGTTTAAGGACTCTTGGGGTTCAACCTCTGTTAGATCCAAAACATCCAATAGCCAACACGATAAGGAACTTCAAGTTGCTTGGCTGAAAGAGTAAAGTTAGAGATCTCGACAGAGATCATATGCATGGGATACCCGGAATTCGATCCGTATAATTAAGGACAACGTACCTACTTTGTTTTCGTTGCCATACTTCCTTCATAATTTTTGTTTAAACTTCCTAGTACAAGAGGTCTTCAGCTTAGATTGCGTAACGCTTGCGCATGCTCCATTCGTGTTAGTATGAGTTGGAGCTTTAATAAACTCCAAATTAAGTCTGTGATAATCTGAGCATTTGCAGATCAGCGCTAATGAAATCCAGCTCTTATGAATACGATCATATTGCATTTACCGGGCTCCTAAAAATATTTATTCTCCCCCTGGTGACCTTGTCAGCCCCACGTCTAACCCATCGTTGGAGTACCACAGAGATCGCAGTTTTGCTGACAGCATGCTTTCCTATAATGTTTCCTGCAAATAATTCCCTTTTCATCCCTCAACTAAAGCAAAATCATAGCGCATTTATTGGCAGTTAGCAATTCTATTTTATTCCATCCGAAAATTATAAAAAAAGGGAGACCGGCTCATAATTATATTTACTAAAGTCCTCAAATTAATTTTTTTTTTCGAAATTATCCTGAGTAATAAATTTTCTACTTGATATGCAAACGAGGTTGACGAGGCGGCTCCTAAAATTCGTTAAACTCAACCAAATGCAGGCTCATCATTCCAATTTGCATTTTGAGCTGACAGGGGATCGGGCAACCCTGAAGTTTTTATAGAGATCAAGTTGGTTGGTTGCTAAAGAAGGGCTTGCCTATAAAAGTTGGAAGAGGTTATTCAGTTAAAAAAATTTGCCTGAAAAATTGCTTTTATGTGTACCGTGATTTACGAGTGGAAGCTGAGACCACATTCGTCGTATTAATCTGATAATTTTCACCTGAAACGAATGAAGGAAGCTCTGTGAGTGAGAAATTTTATTTGTCTCCACTGTGTAAAAATTTCTCAGCGCACCAAACTTTGGATGTTTTGTAGTCAGTAAAATTTTTCATCATTAATCTTTGTAATCTGTTAAGCTGTTTTTATTTAAATTAAGGAGCAGTTTTTTTAGCAAGACTTGTTGATTAAAGTAAAGCTACTAAAGTGTTTTAGTTGTAGGGTAGAGGTGGAGAGATGGATTTGTGAAGTTTTTCCCCTCGTAGAAAAACTGATTTAAACTTTCTGAAATTGTATTTAAGGCCTGTGAAGATATTTGAATGGAGGGGATTTTTCAGTGTTAGTTATCTTAGTGGGCTAGGTAAATGTTTAACGAGGGTGGTTGCTTGGGAGCCGCTATACATCGAATGCGATGTAAGTGGACCAAATATTTAATTTTAACACAATCTGTTATCCTCACTTAGAGTTGCTGGATAAAATGTTTGCATAGAATAAAATATCTCCTCTACACCGCCTTAGTTGTAGTGAGGTCCTTGACAATCATCAATATAGCATTAAACTCCTCCGTTTTATAGCATTTATTGTATCTCTAATATGCCTTCCAGTGAAATTAAAAATGAGTTTGATTGCTTGGGAGATGCCTGTATTCATCTTCTGTTATAAAAGGCGATATTTAAATCCAAATAAGCTCATCTCGAGTCTTTAAAAAAAGTTGGAATTAGTCTTACTCTCTTGCCACCTATTATTGTCAGTCTTGCTAACAGAGTGAAATTGTGTTATTTGTGAACCATTTCAAGATGTGTTGCTATAGAGTTCGTGGGGGAAACCTCTACGAATTGCATCCAGTTAACTATGCAAGATTTCGCAAAGCACTCCTCATTGCTAAATGGATAGGTGTTGGCTTTTTTTATGCCAAGCATTGAAGTGATGTACCCGTTTGGAATGCATAATTGTCTAGGCTATAATTTTTGTGCTATAATAATGGCGGTACAAATAGTGCTTGAAGGGTTGATAATCCATCAAGATTAAGGAGATGCATTAAGTTAATTTTGTAGATAGTCAAGACGTTTTTACTTTTATAATATTACTGATCACAGCATTCTTTACGCCGAACTTGTTAAAATGCCTGTATCGAACAGTTATTGTATAGGTTTATCCTACCCTTATTGAATTCCCCAAAATCCTATCAAACTATTTATAATAATGTACTTCGGGTCACACTTCCTCCCATTTAAAAAAAGAAAATTCGCTTTGGCCCAGAAGCAGAAAGGAGATGTAAAATTCCTCTAATATAGAATTAGCTCACAACCTCTTCTAAACCGCTAGAGTGCAACACTCTTCTATTGGACCGTAAATGAGTTTTCGAAAGGCTAAGATCAAGTGACGTCTGTAGTATTCCATAAATTTCTTCATATCAAAATAGAAATCATATTAATAGTGTAAGACTGCTCGCAGATAGATGCAGTGATTAACTACGTAGCCATGATGGATGTGTTCTCAGTAGTTAGTTTCAACCCCTTTCAATTTTTGAAAAATAATAATATTTGCTGCAAATAATATTTCCTGTTGTCGAACATTCTTTTCTGGCTGTATTTTTGGTCTCATCGAGAAGGAGCTAAAAAAAAATTGAGACAATTATGTAGCTTGGGGAGTAGGTAAAAGTGTTCAAAAAATTCGGCACAGCCTTTCATATGGGAGAAGATCTCGAAGTAAGAAACTGGAAGAATGCTTCTTATTCAGCGATAAGCATAAGCACGTCCTGACATTTTAAATTAAAAGAAAGTAAGCGAATCATAATTGAAAAATTAAATGGAAAAATATTTGTACATGACTTTCTACCATACGAATATTGGGGTACGAATGTCTATCTACAAGATTAAAAGAAGTGCTAAAAGTATCCAGCCAGCCTGCATTTTTTGGTAGAGGTGCTGCTGTTGTAATGCGAAAGTTAAAGATGTCGAAAAGCTTTTGGAGAAGCATTTCGGACAAGATTAGAGGAAAAGAAATGACATCAATTTTTACAAAAACGTTATTGTCCATGCAAACCCTCTGAATAGCATCAAAGATCCTACCCTGAAGATGATGATCCGTCTACTAGCATATAAAATATAATATTCAATTTGATCTTGAAAAAAATGTGTTTTAATAATTAAAGTAAATAAAACTATGGATTTGCTAACAACAACTCATGAAATTAGCCTAATCTATTTAGCCTTCACTGGAAAAGTGTATATATCCAAAATTTTGGAGCATAAGTGAATAATTCCGTATTCAACACTTGTCTAATCTGAACACTATCAATATTTTACGCGTTATATTTTCAAAAATAAAAGACGACCTAAAATACTTCAAAAGAGTATAGTTAGGTACGATTTATGCATTTGTTAAATTGGCTATTTTCTCGAAGTGCTTTATTACTAAGATATTCAGTTATGCATTTACGGTACTCAAGTATTCCAATCTATTACTAGAGCTTGTGTGTTAGTTGTTCATTGTTCAACAATGTGAAGAGCTTTTGGAACTACCTCCAAGATTTCTCGCCACCAAAAATTTTGGATATTCTAGTAATATTCAAATTACAAAATAAAATTTTTGGTTCCGCTGTTTTCATTTTATGTTTTGTGCTAAGCAGGAGAAGTATATCTGCATTATGTACCACCTACTCGTGTCCCTTCCTCAGGATTATTTTTACGTGCCTGGAAAAGTAGCTATTTCTGATGCTTAAATATTTTCTTTAATTCCTCCTGAATTATTGTTAAGGACAAACTCCTTATTTTGATTATTCTATAATCCCCCATCATACAGAAATATTTGTATCGTAAAATGCATGTGCTGCCCTCTATTTAACGAAATGGACAATAAAATTGTGTCGTCGTTAAACGAAATGTCTTTCAGTAGGGCATCACTCTTCATAAATATAATATAAATATATAATATAAATATAATATGGCTGAAGTGAAATTTTCGGCAGTCGTAAAGTATTACGTAATTCGGTGTAGTATGAAATTGAGAAGTGGCACATGTTACATAATTGGATGGAAAAAAGTATTTTCCTAGTAGGGTGTAAAGTGTTAAATACTAGAAGTTGCAATTTGTTGTCCTGAATGGACCCCCATGAAAATTTGGTTTGTATTCTTTTATCATTTATGTCACAAAAAAATAAATAAAAGTCAACTTTATTCCAAACGCACGTCAGATTTAAATAAGTACATTAGAAGCTCAGGAAATTTTCATGCAAAATAAGACAGGTAGACCAAACTCAGATTTGAATTGACTGAACTGAGAAAGAAATATACTTGTACTAATAAATCATATTTTAGGCTAATGTAGGCAATTCAATTTTGCACGATTTTGTGTTTTCGATCACAATTGGAACACATAAAAAATTGAGAGATCCCTAAAAACGATTAAGGGCCTATTCGCACTATCCATTACACTTATGGCAGTGAACCGTTTATCAAAATATTCTGCAATGCATCAAGCAAACTTTCGGAGAATATCTTGATGCCATCAAACTGTCGGTGATGAGTCGTCATGGTTCAGTGTGAAAATGTGTGGCCAATATTTCTCTGAGGCTGAACTTTGCCTGCGATGATGTAGGAAAAAGGGCGGACAAATGTAGCGTTATCGAAAAACATTTTTCGTGTGGGTATCATTTACTACACTCACACAACTGAATGTAGTAGATTTCCAGCAGCGGTCGAAGTCAGTACTGAACTAGTTCTAGAAGTACTTACCAGGGGGGTGATTCTGATCTTTCGTCGTACTATTTAGTCGTGAATATTGACATATTTTGTTGTACTTTTTCTTTTAACACATTTCGTTTTGTGTCTTTACTATTATCTACTACAAAATGAACTTAAATGAATTTTCGCTTAACAAACATCAAAACACATGCCTAAATATGCAACAAATTAGTCAACTGCTCCCCGAGGTTGTGACAAAAAGTGTACACTGGTAAATGGAAATTCTACACCTAATTAGAGCATTACAAGTGCTTAAATTCGAAATATTATTTTGAATTTATAATGTGAAGTGTCATTTTCAGTTCAAGGGTTGCTGACCTGAATAAAAACACGAAGAAATCATTAGAAAAGTTCATTTCATTATGCGTATATTTTGACATGCAAGTACGACAGAAGATCAGAATCACCCTCCAGAAGTCGCAACTAGTTTCAAGTATGACTCCACTCCATGTAAACAACTCATTACTTTTACACGGTATTGTCATAGGGCGGAACCATATCTTCCCTGCTTGTATTACCAGTACATATCCCAGAAGTAATTAACGGAAGCATTACCGGATTATTTCTTTTTTTCTTTTTCAGATTAATTCTAGAAGATATTACTGGATTACTTTTGCAACGAAATTTGTTTGGAATCTGAAATCTGGTATTTAATGATCCATTTTTACTTTAAGGTATTGAGAAGTAGAAAAAAACTAGAAATACTGGAAGAGGTGAAATAATCTTTAAATCAATATATTATGTATTTTAAAAAGGGAAAGAAGTGAAAAGTTCACAATGACGAAAACATTCCAAAGTATTCATGATTTAGAATTTAAGGAAAATTTTCCTGATGATAAAAACGTTTTTTTTTTATTTGGCAATGTAACCCAAACGTTTTGCACACAAAATTTTAGGAACATGTTTAAGTTTTCAACTACAAGTTTTTCTAGATATACAATGTTTACTAACCTATCAACAACCGTCATTATAATATAATAAAATCAATTACTGAAGTCATTCTATAATCACTTTCCCTTTTAAGAACGTTCTAGAGCTATTTCTGCAATAAAGTGCTTCAAATCCGCTGGTGGGTTGTTATTTTGAAAAGCATACATGTATGTATGTGGGAATTCAAATTTCAACTATAAAAGTGGTTAGCATTGCGAAGTTTTCTGTGCTTTTATTTAGCCTTGCAGTTCTTTAGCGTAGATTCATCCGCATTCAGTTGCATTGGTGCCAATTAAGGCCGAGTTAGGTGGTTGGGTTTGATGATTGGATTGCGCGTGCTTTTCTTGATCCCACAACACGGCCATACTGGGTGCTCATTGCCCTCAGTGAACTGCCTTCATCATCTTATGTATTCGTCGTCGCTAGAACGTCATCTACTCCTCGGGGGTTTTATCATCTCAATGGCATTATCAGCGAAATTTTAAATTTTTGTAAATAATCAACGACAGCGATAAAAATGCTTTCTGCTGATGAATCAAGTATTTCAAACAGAAATTTGCCACGTATGTGCCATGTATGTGAAAAGTACTTCTAATTACTTGAAGCTCTATTAGAACAATAGATTTTGGCACACTAACCTCAGTAGTCTTATCTATTATTAATGAAAAGCACATCTCGTAATTTTGGTTAGAAATTTCTCTTACAAAATCAAAAATCTGTATCGCCTCGCTCCAATATAAAATCAACGATGCTTCGGTCTGATGTAGATATTCAGTTGAACAAACAATTACAACATATGTCTATTCCTGTAATTGACGTTCGCTGAGGTACGTTTATATATCAAAATTTGCTAGTTGCTGAAATTGAAATGGTTGTGAAGTGTGTAGCGATTGAAAAGATATCGTACAGTTTTTCATTCACATTAATCATGCAATAAGATTTGTTTTCCAAAATTAATCGTTAATTTCATCAATTACTTTTACCTTAATTCAATTTTGTAATTGATTTAAAATCACTACAATATTCTATTATTACAAAGTTCTAATGTAATACTTAATTACTACTCAAAGAAATTCGACACGTAATTTTAACTTAATTAACTTAAAATTATGGCAATTACACCTTTGTAATAAATTCGGTTTATGCTTAACTATTTATAACTATTCTGATTTACCAGTTCACAAAAAAAAAACTATTAACTATTTATTCGTACTAAATTTAATCTCCTTTCCATTACATTGGCATGCCGCGCAAGTTATAACCATAGAGGCATATATCTGCACAATGTCAAAATTAATTGAAGTTGATAAAATTCAATAGCTTATATAAAAAAAAAACATGCTGTAAGAATAAAAATATATTAGATTGATTAATTTTTAATTTGCTTAGGTTATTTAGGATGACATGTAACGATAACCCCTATGGCTTACACAATGCACCATAACCTCAAATTGACAAAAAAAAAAAAAAATATAGAAAATTATACCTTTCAATTCTTGATAATTAAAAAATGTTATCAAATTTTTATCCTTTCAACCCTTTAAATCCGTGAGCAATATCTTGGATCCTCAAACTTAAGCAACATTTTGATGACAGACACTTATTCCAAAAAAATTATAAGTTCTACCAAACCGACAATTTCTAAGTTTTACCACTGATGAATTTTATGAAAACGCTGAGAAAATTGCATGAAAAATAGATTATGACCTCTTGGCATATGTCGGTTCTATGACAACTCGATGAAAAAAAGAGATCTAGAGAAGGAATGACGCGCCTTTTATAGAAAAATTTGTTTCGATTTCACTATCCATAATGTGAAATTTTCGAAATAATACCATTTAATGAGCTCATTAGAAATTTTGATTATTGTTCATATATGCCAAAATGGATTTTAAATTTTTTGGCATCCTTCCCATAAGGATTTATTATTAATTTTATTGATTTTAATTGATTTTTCGGTAATTTGGTTTACCTTATCGACGCGCCATTTTTTGGTTCGTTTTAATTGTAAATGGAAATTATAAAAATCGCGAATTACGCGAATCGCGCGAAAAATATCGCGAAACGAACGCATCCATTAGAATCGCGCGACAATTTCACCCCGATATGACATTTCAAACGTCGTGGAAAAATGAAGTTTCGCCGTGTTTTTGTAACCTCGAAACGTCAAACGCGCGCGAAGTGATTTTGTTAGATTTGTTAATTTTAATTTTGTAGTATTTTCTGGTGTTTTAATTTAGGGATGTCATAATATTCAGGTAATTATGATAAGTTTATTGATTTTGTTACATTTTGTGTTATATTTTTTAAGTTGGGGGAGACCTGCAAAGGTGAGTTCATTTTGGGTGCTTCTCACCTTAACTATCCACCAAATTTTAATAAGCCATTTGTAATTACCTTACTGATTTTGTTTTATGTGTTGATTGTGTTGTAGTAGTTAATTTAATAGCACTTCCCTGCATTCGATGTTATTTGTTTTGATGTTGTCTATGTGTAATGAAAGAACCTTGCATGCTATATTCCCTTTAATTTATTTGTTTATTAGTCCATTTGTAATTTTGTTTATTCTACTAGTTCAAATTTTATATGTATTTCATTTGTTTTAATTTATTTCCTTTTCTCGTTACATGTAATCGAGGGACTTTCGCAACTGTGGCACACTCAAGGTAAGATGCCTTGTTTTAATTTTGTTTTGAATATGGTACATTCCTTTCTTACATTTTCAGGTTCGTTGAACAGTAGAGAAGCTTTCAATTTTCTCCTGAAATTTTCCTGGACATTTTTCTTTAGAAGTTTTATGCATTATGAAGGCCTAATAAATGTTTTCATAAATTTATATTTTAAGCAGTTTAGTAATTTTTTACCTTAAAAGTACGGCGTTGTTCAAATTTAGGTCTCGTGGGAATTTTTTCTTAGCATGAAATACTTGTGTTGTTATTTTTTATTGAATTTTTATTTTGAACAAAAATTGAGTTTTACTTAATTAAAAAAACAAAAAACAGTTAAAAACAAAATTCCAATAATAAATTGACTTAGTGTATATTTTTACATCACGAAATTCTGATACTTCATTGCATTTATTTATAAGATCCACATAAATTCTGTAAATTAAAAAAAAAAAAAAAAAATTTGCAAGGGCGGAGCAGCGGAGTGCGTCGTAAAAATACATATTTCATAAAACTCCTCAAAATTCAATATTTCTTTATCCTCAGCTTCAAGTAGACCATAAAATCCCGTTATTTTAAAATAAACTAAGCTTATTTTCTCGTACATCCTCCAAAGTTTGTCAATATCCTTCATCAATGTCGGAAATAGATTTTAAACATCCCCTTCGGTAAGGACGCTCTTACAAGTCCTCCGTACGGCCAACATTGGCAAAGTAAATTTTGTCTGACATGTTTCCAGGTATTCTACTCTCTGGAAATTGTATTGTTGTGACTGTGACGAACACTGTAAGAAATCGATAGTGAATGCCACTGGATCTCAGACTCAGTTAGATTACTTTGCTTGTATCGAAGGGAAATATTTTCCTGAATTCGGAAGGCAAGGTACACAGTTACACATATGTTGTATCCTTAATCCAAGCGGATTATATCCTTTTGGCAGTTGATAGAAATGGATTTATATGGCAATGAGAAATGATTTTTACGAAATGGGATATATGTCGATGTTTGCGCGATTTTTTTGCGAATATAAGGAAGTTAGACTTTTAGACAATTGCTTTTATAGGATTTGCCTGGATACATAACATGATGGAAGGCAATTGTTTTTTTTTATCGCTTTATTAGAAAAATCTTTTAGATTATTCCATGCGTTATTAGGGCGGAAGAATTGCTGGGAGACTTTGGGACAGATATTGAAATTGGACCTCACACTCCTTCTCTTTAGGGACAACCAGCTTATTGCTGATGGAAACTAATGTTTCTGATTTATTGTATAGATGTATATGTTTGAGATAAGGTACTTTATTATTACTCTTGCGTCACTGTCAACTGGGGAAGCAACTTGACACCAATTCGCACGGGATCTAATCTCATCTGTAAAAAACATCTGAAGGAATATGACAGTACAGTACACAAGTCTTGTGTGAATGTCCTTGAATAAGAAATCAAAAGCTGAGCAAAATGCAAATTAGTTTTTATATTAACAAAAATTTGTTCAGTAAAATTCGATATAAGCAAGGTCATAATGATCATTCAACTCTATTTTATTCCGATAAATGCATCTGGGCGTAATATGTACTACGTTCGAAGAATAACTGGCAGAGTAATATAGAAAAACACGTAAAGTCAGTATGGCATTCTATACATGCTTGAAAGCCTTTTGTATTTGTTGAGGTCTAAGACCAAAAATGATACATTGGATGTGCATCGCTATAGTTAGGGCAATTCTGTACTTCGGTTCCCTACAATGCCCTGAACGGCTATGTAGGAAAAACTACAATTTGAGTATGCTGTCAAGGATCAAGCAGGTAACTGGGACAACAGCAACAGGATCTTTGTGCATGCGTCAAACTGTGGCACTGGATGCTATTATTAACCTCTTACCTTACGCCTCTACTGTAGAGATCTGCAGACGACAACTGGTGTAAACTCAACCTAGGCTACAGAGCGTGAGAGAATGGATCTTGATAATTAAGGTATGACCTGGTAATTCGTGAAGTGCCTTAGGCTGCAGTCAGTGTGCGCGCGTGAAGCCGAGCGGAACTCAAAGCAGAGCTTAATCATGCGACAAGCAATTTGAGAGGATGTGTGAGTGAATGAGAGTCATACTATGATTTGACATTTTCACGACATTTAGCTGTGTCATTCGGAAAATAACATTACGGATTCGTCCGACGAGAAATATCTTCCTTCCTAAAATATTTGGAAATATTTTTTTGCAAAAGAAAAATCGTTTTGTGTGCACCATTAAATAGTCAAAGAAAGGAATGTGTGGAATTTTATCAAATAGTTTTGTGGCGTTAGCTCTCGCTCTTGCCAGCTTCCAGCTCGGCTCCGCTTCTCGCGCGAGCTATGTTCCCAAGTACACACACAGCCAACATAATCAATAATTTCGGATATTGCATATTAATTTCATTTATTTCCCACAGTTTGTAAAATGTTATTTCAAGTGATTTTTCACTGATAAAGCATTTTTACATAACAAAAGTTCTAAATGTAACCAAACATAAATTTCTATTTTATACGTCTAGGCGGTTTCTGCTGAAACCCTAATGGCCAGTTTCATAGTCTGAGTTTAAAGCAAATATTTAGTTTAAACTCGACGAATCGGATTCACAGTTCGGTTTAAACCCCGGTTTAAACTAGAGTTTAAACCATGCTATCCCTCGATTTAAACTCAAGATAGAAGTATTTGAAAAGTGTGACATTTTATTTTGACAGTAACATTGTTTGTTTCTATCTAGAAAATAATTTTATCATGGATTCAGAATTAAACATTTTTAGCGATGAAGAAGTTTTTTTTTTTTTTGTTACATTTAATACGACTGAGAGTAATTAGAAATCGGCCAAATCATTTTAATGAATGGGACGAAGTTGATTTTTATGCTAGGTTCCATTTAAGTAAAGAACCTTGTCACTTTGTCTTTGAATCTATTCTTGTCCGTTTTCTTGCGGTCTGTTATATATTTTTTTGGCATATTTAAAATTAGCAATATATCTACATATATTTTATATTTTACTTTCTTATGTTTACTTTTTCCGATTAACAGATTTATTGATAGAAAAATTGCTTCACAATTAATTTAGTTCACAAGTTAATCACAACAACCAACGTTACTAAAAGAATGCACTGTGAAACCCGATTTGGTTTAAACTACGATTAAACTTGGAGGATGGTTTAAACTAAACATTGGTTTAAACTCGACGGTAAAATCGGCCATAAATAACTTTTATCTAAAAGCTAAAATTCAGTTTTGTACGGACTTTGACAGTAATCGGTTCTAGAGAATAAACTGATTTGTAACTAATAAATTGTGCTGTAATTTTTCCATGTTCATCTTTTCTCTAGTACAATTTACTTGAAAACATTATTCGCGCACTCTTACGGCAGCCATAGTTTGGTCGCAAATGGGATTGCATTCAGTTTTTATTAACCGAAAACTAATACTCTTAGCTATTAGATAAAGTTTATTTCATCCAAATCCATATATTGTTTCGAACGCAATATCTCATAGGAATGGCATCTGCTCGAAAGGGCGATTTTAGAAGTCACTCGCTAGCATCGCATGCTGGACGCAATGATAAAGTAAGCGGGTGGGGGGATTGTCTTAAAACAGGTCCACATAATGGTATTACATTTCTATTCATACCTTTAACCTTTACCAGCTCGAAGGTACCTATTTTTCCTAACGCAGCTTTCCTTGGATACCCGCTCGTAAAGAAACGTAAGAAGGTTATCGAATTCTCAGAAGATTTTTGCGATTATAGGTCACCACAATAAATTGTTATCGTAATTTTCAAAACACCCTAATTAATTTGACCAAATACCCCATATCATATTTAAAATTTTCTTCAAAATTTCATAGAGCTCTAATTAACATTGAAACCCATCCCCATCCTGCACAGAACACCCTTCAATCTTCTTCCCTTGTTACTTCTTCTTAAATCTAATAATTTTCTTAAAACTACAACTCTACTTAATTCTTGTGCTAACATCCCATAGTTATACGATGGGGGGATAACTAGTTATTAAAAACACTATAGCCAATAATTAGAACTTTAGGAAGTTGTGTTCACATCGGAAGAGGGACGTGGGGTGGTGGAGGAAATGAGATGATAGACGAGGGAAATATTTCGTCGTGACTTGATTTCTTTACGACCACGAACGGCAATTTCACTGACGTACCACTATCTCATTGACCTATATTTCCCTTACCATCAGGGTTAAGCCCAGTGCTAACCATAATCGCGATTTTTTTTTCTTTTCGTTTCTTTCAAGTATTCCACAAGAAGATAACGCCAGAGCAAATCTTTGCTGTACCTGATCCATTACGAAAAATCTCTAAGGAGGAAAAATTTCTTTTTTCCTTGTTCGTTAGCCTTAAAAAAACCGCACAGGGAAGTGAAATGTTCTCTCTACTGACAGACGTTCGTTGTTGAAGTTGAGGATAATCAGGTGTAAAAGTTATGAAATGATCTGGGTGACATGGGGCGGCTTTTGTTATTACAACAAAGAATGAATTCACACAGGTGAGAAATATTTGTAAGTAGAAGACTACGTATAAAATTTGTGACGCTAAGTGAAGATAAGACGAAATGTAAAGAGATTTACGTAAATTTAAAATTGTGCCATTTTGTGGGTTAAAAAAATCAGAGATATTGAATGCTGCTTAGGTCTACGCATTACGTGGCAATATTGTCACCACATAAATTTTACTTGGTACGAAAATATTTCTATATGCTAATATGAAACTTTGCTTATAAGTTTGGATAAACTGACAAATCAGATTTGGCCTTAATCTCGAGTTATCAGTGCTATGAAAATATTGTCATTTTGGTTTTGTCGAAATTTCCCGGTCCAAAATGATACAGTGCGACTTATGAATGAGGATTAATCGTCGTCTATTAATCATCAGTGACGAGTCGTAGATATTGGTATGATCCTCATGGACTCAAAACAAGCAATCCTCGAATTAATTAATTGATCTACTGCTGTAAACTGGACATTTTCAGCATACAGGTAAGTGGATATTGACTTGTTGGGTAATACTGGGTAAGTCATTGATGTATAACCTCAACAACAGCTATTTTAACAATGAACGCTGAGGAACTGCCGCAGGTACAAGTAAGTAATCCGAAATATATTTATTAACGCGAACTTGTTGGGGTATATTGCCTCAAAAATCTTTCTTGTCTTCGTCATAAGTTTTACATTTATGTTCAAATTCACCTTTAAAAAAATAAGTAAGTATGAGTGATAATTTTAAACCACAACAGGCATCCCAATTTTCCTTTAATTTTATGCAAATAAGTAAATTCATCCCTTTTGATATTCTGATATCCTTTCATAACTCATAAATTCTATTTCCCACCAGAATATGCTGAGAAAACATGTTTACCCTCCCTCCATATAAACCCAGTCACATAATGTACAAAACTGAAGTGCTAACATGTTTATTTATTCGACAAGATAGGAGTAAATATTTAAAAATTAGTTATCCTTGCCATAACATTGAACATCCTTATTGATACTGATGAGGTAACCCAACCCATCTGCAAACAGAAAGGAAGACAAACGTTAGATTTCTCTTCGGTTCATATGCAAGTCCTTTTGGAGTCCTCACTCCTTTTCTGTGTATTGCTTTCCTTTGAACTTTAGGTCACAAGTTCGACAACTCCTTCTCTTCTGCCCAGGGAAACTTGAGTAAACTAAAATACTTCCTGGAAATGCAATTCAAGGCCAGGTGCACCGATTTTTCCTAGACATGGAAAATGGTAAGCATTTAGCTTTCCGAGAGTAAATCGACAAAAGTTCGGAGCTTTTTTTCACAACACGGCTCTCGACTATAAAGAATTCGTATTCAGCGCATGCATGCAAAAGGAGATAATCGGTTCCTATCAAGTAGCAAACATGCGAATCCTGTTGTTAGAATAAAAGGAAGTTGTTTTTTTTATCTGATAAGTTATTATCTGTGAGAAAAGAAAAGTGTTGGGTATAAATCTAAATCTACAAAGAGTACTAGATCAACAGCACATGCTAAATGTTACCTGTCTCGGCCAATATCAGACCACTCTACAAAATGTATAATTCTCTCTCAGAGTGCTACGAACTGGTATCTTCGTACAGAAAACTGGTACGTTGGAAAAGCTCATCCGCCGAAAACATGTTCATTTAAAATTGGCTAAAGCAAGTCTGATGCCAAGTCTCCAATGTTCACAAACATATATATGTATTTTGATAAGTTAAGCCATATTTTGACTTGGCTTTTCCGTTTTTGGTACCAACAAGCCAGGTAATAGGCGGGTAACATAACACACATTTAATCATTTAAAAAAAATAAAACTGTCACAATAAGGAAATGAAAGTTATAAAATATCATAAATAATAATAAAAGTTATTTCAACTGTGAATTTTGCACTTACATGAAGTGTGCTCTATGACTCCTTAGAGATAAATGAAAAATTGCTTGTCTTCTAGAAATTTATTTTGTCACTTAAAAAATTCCAAAAGCCCAAAAGAAACTTACAAGCAAAATGAAAAACAAAAGAATTTAAGTTGAATTAAAAAAAAGGGTTAAGCGTTTGCTTTTGGGCTAAATCCGCAGCCAAAACTGATCTTCATCTCAAGACTAATATACAACAGAACCAATTTTATTTGTTTATCGATCTTCCCAAAAATTCTATTTTAGAAACATGTATTCTCCGAAAACCTAGACTAAAATGCTTTGTATCTGAGCGCCTGAGCGCCTGAGAGGGTCGTTAGTGACGAAAGAGTTTTAGGGTAGTAACGTCGGTAGATATATATGGAAATTTTTGGTTTCGAATAAATGAATAGGGAGGTTTCCGATCGGCTAAAAATTAATGAGGGGTTTTGGCGTGGGCGTGGTATCTACCAGCCATGGGTTTGCCCAATTTGGGCTGTATGTAATATGAGCAAAGTTTCGAGAGCCGAAACTCGAAATTCGAGATTCATGAGTCAAGGCTCGAGTTTCAAGAGTCGAGATTCGTGGGTCGAGATTCGAGAGTCCCGAGAGTCGAGGCTCGAGTGTCGAGATTCGAAAGTCGAGTTTAATACATGAATTGTACTAAAAACTAAAAATTATTTTTTCTTTCTCTGTGATATAGACAAGAAAAGTTTAATTGTAAAATATGATGCCTTTCTTAGGAACGCAAATAGTCGTTTATATTTTTTTCCCTAACGAAAGCTAATTATCTAGATTCTGCCTTCCAAATGCCACTAAAATTTTTTACCTCGAAACTTTTCTCCTCCATTCTTTAATATTAATCTCGATATTCGTTTTTTTCCCAAGTGTCCTTTTTCCAGCTTTCCAGAATTTTATCAACGTGCCTCTAATGTGAACTGGAAATTCATGGCATAAATTTAAATGTTTCAAGAACGTGATAAGCAAAAATCAATAAATTTCTTTCTGAAATCTCGAATCAATCTCAGTTCAACCTTTCAAGTCTCCATGTGATGGTGGTAATTGAAATTACGGTGCATTTGATTGAGATCCTTTTCCTTTTGCATGACTACAATTTTTCTTTATTTCCTCTTCAATCAAAAGAAAATCAGCGCAGCCGAAAGAATGAGGCCAAAGAGCAAGCCCTGAGATACAAAAGATTCTCAAAGCTTGAATTTATTTAAAGATATTTTTACAGATTGTTAATTTCGGTATGATCTTGAAAATTATTCTTTTAAAAAGAACCAACTATTCGATGAGATAACGACCTTCAACAGCAGAATGGAATTGTAATCTCGTGTTCCATTTAAGTAAGATAAAGCTTAAAAAAAAAATGTAAGAAACATATAAACTATCTTGCAATCTTAAAACATAAACGTTCCGGATGTTTTCCTGTAATGGAATTGCTTACAAATGAAGGAAAATTCGTAGAGAATTAAAGAAGATTCCTTGCTTCCTGGCGGAAAATTATTGTGTGCAGTTTAGAGAACTTCTCCTAAGCGATGAAAACGCATATACTACATAGGTACAAAAATGTCCATTAACAGCAATCATTTTGTAGGGTTCGGGTTAACTTCGGAAGTTTTCCAGCTAGAAAGAAGCTTCCGGGACAAGAATAGTTTTAAACGGGAGCTGAGCTGTTACTTAACAAGTCCAGTAAATATTGAATCAAGGATAAGGAAGATCTGAACGAGAAAGAATTCTTAGGGGGTTCTGTTGTTTTTAAGTTTTCTACAAGCTTATAAGCTTTTCAACACAATAACCAGGACTACTTCATTGCGCTACATTACTACTGGAAAAGAAGGAAAACAAAAATGAAGAATTCTCCATTCTGCTCCATAAATTCCAATTCGGAATTTTTGCACCAATCACACTTAATGGATAATAAATGCGCATCCATTAGAGGCCTCCAGCTTGGTTTTGCCACTCTCTCAAGGAATAAAAATGATAAATGTCCTGACGTGCTGAAAGAAAGTATCATAACTGCGTTTTTTCATAGTCGTCATCATTATTGTTATCGGTTTTGTTGTTGCAAAGGAATATTCCGTTAACCCATCAAAGGGCCTAAAGAACTAAATTTCATGAGGATGACTTGCTTTAGGCTGGTTTTGACTGTGGCAATTTGTCACAAAAAACATTACTTTTTCTGGCATTGGTCATTGTGAACTAATCACCTATCCGTTGCAGAGATTTCGGGTAGATGTTGACTTCTTTTTCACTTGAATTGAAGTCTTTTGTTTTTTATCAGAAACTTGCTTCAATAGTGTTTGATGTTTACGGGATTTTTTTTTTTTGTGCTAGAATATTTTTAGGAAAACAAGAAACTGCGAGAAGCAATCTAATAAACATTTTTAAATTGTTAATTTTACATAAAATTTCGATTAAATTTTAACAATTTTACTACTATAAAAGTACTTCACTCATAAGAACAAAATTATACTGAAGACTGAGCCTTATATTGTACTTATAGCTCCTCATCCTCATGATAGTATTATCAGACTGCATGCACTGTTTCGATATATAATGGCCGGTTTCATGATCCAGGCTTTAGGTAGAGCTGAGCTAAGCCAGGGTAAGGCTTAAGTCCCGATCTTAGGCCTAATCCATTTCACAGTACTGTGTAAGCTGAGGCTTAGCTCAGCCGCAGAGAACAATTTTTAAGTTTTCAGCACAGTCGTAATTGTGACATTTTGAAGGAAAAATTGCCATTGTGTATTACGAGGAAGAAGATGACATCAAAACATGGTATTGATTTCCCGGCTGATTTTATTCTGTTCCTGTGTATGATGATATTTTTAATTGCACACTGCATTACAATTTACTTTATTGCCAGTTTGTTGTGCTTTTTATTAGGAGTGTATCAGATCTAAAATCATCATAACCGAAAGTTTCGACAGTTGGAACCGAGAATAAAAATGAACGCCGTCCCATTTGTCTTATCATTTTTTTTACGGATCACACTTTGCGATAAGTGTATGCATTCCTTCGCCGCTTATATTCTCATTGGTGAATAATTTTTCTCTTAAACTGTTCGGTTTCTTCCTTTTTTCCAAATCAAACGCTGCGGCACTTAAAATTATCCTTGACGCCAAATTTCGGTGCATGATCATCGGCGGAGCCATCTCGGCTAAGCACGTAAGCTGTAAAATGGCGGTAGTCCTTGATACCAAATATTCATTGTAAATACTCTATCCAGCAATAGCTCTGCGCGTCCACCCCAAAGAGGAAGGATTACACTACTGAGTGATGGGAAGCTCAGAAATGATTCGAATTTCAATGAATAGGAGAAGTTCGTTTTTTTGAACGCGGGACTAGTATAGGCTAAAGAATCCAGCTTATCTGCTATGCAAATTTTATATGAAAAAAAAAACATTCGCAGCACCCTCATGCGTAAGTAATAGGCATTCTCTTCTCTTTGTAAGTCAAATGCGGAATATTGATGTCTATTGGCTAATGATAATAACAAAAAACAAAACAAAAATGATGAAGACGTTATTCGAAAGTAATAAATTCGTAATTTAAGATTGTGGTAATTCCAAAGAGCTAAGAGCACAAACCTAAACCCCTTTTCGCCAATATATTCAAAATGAGTTAAATCTTTTAGAAATTTACATTTGTATGACAAAATCATAAAAGTCATGCCACAAGAAAAGAGCCAACAGAGACAAAAGGCAGACTTCCATTTTTAAACCAGAATTTATGAGAATTTCATTTTATATGACACGCCATCCTACAGCAATTTTAAAAGGATCCTGGGCTCCGGGTGAAAATTTTCACTAGGCGAAATGGCTACAATCGCATATATGTCTGCACCGTAAATTTTCAACTTGGATGTCACACACTTTGGGAATCTGGAAACGTCTAAGCTTTGGGTACAGTTACCATTTTGGTCCTTATTTTGGTAATGACATAATATGATCCAGGGAGATGTTTGTAGGATTTCTCACGTATTGGGAATTGTGCGCCATTAAATCTAATTTAAGATGTATTTTAAAATTATCGCCGACATAAAGAGAGCTTAAACGCTGGAATGAGTAGCATATCCTTAAAATTGCTGCTATATAGAGGCTGGTAGGTATGTAGTGCCTGTCAACGATTGTAACTGTATGTGGCGTATATGTTTTGTTATTCTGAGATTTGTAGAAAATAATTCGTGCATGAAGAAAACAATAATTGTACCCAAAACTACGAGACCGGAAGAGCATGAAATCAATGTACTTTGCAGGTTTATGGTAGAGTTTTTATATCCCAGAGGATTTTTACTGACCCCACCCCCGATAGATGCATATTGAGTGCACTTTTCGTACAAAATAATTTTATTTCCTATAGCATGGTATTCGTGAAAGACGACCATGAATATCTCAAAAACTATGTCAAATGCATTTTATATCCTTCCAACAGAGAATCAGTTGCATAAACTCTGTTGCTTACTGTAGTACATGCTGCACTGAGTCATCTTGACTCAATATCCTGAAAAGTTTTCATCTGCTATTGTAAAATTTTCGAGCAATTACTCTCCATTAAAAGTTTTCTAGTCTCGAAAACAAGAGAGGAAATTCAGATCTGGACGTGGATAGAAAATTGAATGAAAACCATGTTGAACATTTTTCCTGGGTACACAGTAGGAATGGAAAAGTCCTGTGTTGTTTTTATACAGTGGACTGGAAATATTCACAGGGCGAACTATGGTGGTAAAAGAGCATCAATAATTTTCGACCGTTCATGGTGTTGTGGATCTGCATGTGGAACTAACTTTATTTCAAAGCTTCCGTATCCGGCTGCATTCAATTTAATTTAATTCAATTGAACTTTTGAACTCGAGTTAATATGAGCGCGTAGTTTAAGCACTTCCATCACAGTTTTAAGGAAGTCAAAAAATAAATGGGATACAAAGTAATTTAATGAATGAATTTTTGTAATATATAATTTAAAATGACGGAGATGAAGAAGGAGAACGATAGCAAATTCTCTTGTCAGACAGGAGGATTTAATATTTTATTTGGCATATACAAAACTAAAGGAGAAGTAAAAAGCTGAACAAGTTAAGAATAAGGAATTTGGTAGTGTATGTGCATTGTATTATGTCAGATCAGTCATCATAAAGGGAAGTCCTTAAGATACGTAAGTGAAAACTGGAAGGCCACCGAAAAATCCAGCAGAGCTCTCTAGTGATCCAAATAAATTACCGAACCTTTTTAAATATCGATGACTTATTACCGATATCAACAATTATTTCGTAATACTTTTGTATTATTGGTGCAAAAATTGAGGTACCGGTATCGATAATTATTTTTAACAAGCAATTTTTTTAAATCTTTTATATAAAATTGTTTCCATGTCTTTGAGAGCTTTAAACTAGTAACACTAATTTAGTACAGAAAATCGGCAACACTGTTCAGAATCGAGGGTAGAATTAAGGTATTAATGTTTTTTTCCATAATATATCACTGTACAGGGTGTTTCAGAAAAAAATGGGAAATATTTCGGAGGTGGAACTGCCGGTCGAGATATACAAAATATTAACTGGAGGGGTCGTATGAGCGGTAGGAAGTTTTGTGACTTTGGTACACACCACATAAATATAGTGCGAAATGATAGGTAACTGTACAAGCTTTCCAAAAAATACTGAACCAACTCTATGTTCCTCTTGCTTCCGAAGTTAAAGAATTTTTTCAAACTTTACCCCGTTTACCAGCAAAATGGATTATAAACATGATTTTTCTAGGTCCAGAATTTTAGAATTCAATTCAATTCTATCCATGTACAATAGAGTGGCCCAACAATTTTTGAATTCGTAAAAGTATTAGAATGTCTAGATGCTTATTCAGAACTTGTTAGCTAATGCAATTTTAAATTTCTATGTAAAATTTCAGTGAATTTCATTAATTTTTAAAGGTCGCTCCAATCGAAAGCACTGATTTTCGGCTATTTGGTATTTTCAGAAAAACTGAAAACAGTTTCTTTCATGAGTTTTTAATTTGACAATAAGTTTTCTCGATTCTTGTCTGTTCAAGGGAGCTTCATTATTATTAGACAGGTGTTTTAGAAAATAAAATGTTTATATTTTGTATAAATTCGGGGCCGCAACCACCCTCCGCTTTTTCGACAACTCAACTAGATTATATTTCTCCGTGCCGTCCACCAGACTATGGAGTTGTAACACAAGATTGTTCCTAGTATGGCTTTGGGCATACATCGTACCATTTTGGGTCTAAGACCCCTGACGTGGGCCGCTGCTACGAAGCTTATGCAAATGTATTCTAAGATTACTCAGTGCGATGTCCTCTAAAGTATAGATTTCCCATGAATCAATAGCGCACAATGGACCCGACAGTGGTCCAGTGGAGCAGAATATAAGAGGTCTCAGTGGCACCCCTATAATCTAACCTAACCTAACCTAACTTATGAAGATTATCAGGTATTAAGACGAAACTTGGCTGGTGATAAATCTGATAAAAAAAAGTGTAATGATCCTATTATTCACTGAATCTATAAACCGTTCTGTTGAAAATTCAAAAGTTACTTGAACGTCTATGAAACAAGCAAATAAGCTAGAGTTGGTCAAAAACCAATACTTATGATCGCGTATATGAACGCCCGTATGTACTTTCGTATGCAAGTTCAATTATTGACGTGGTTTTTCGCATATTTCAGAGGATTTTATATTCTGAAGAACTTTTCAGTACAATAAAAACATAGAAGTGATCGCTTTCACACCATACGTAAAAGCCTAAAATTCTGTAATGTAATAGCAGGCAGGGGCTTTCCGATTTAGTCTACTTTTGAAAATCGCATTTAGTATTATTCTGAAAACGTCGTACGCAAAATTTCAGCTCCATACGTCGGTGCAATGTCCAAAATGAAAATTAAATTCTTTTATGGCAACCCTATAAAGGAGTTGACTGATTTGTTCTATTTTGGGACTTAAATCTACCACTTTTTCCAAAATGCCGTGTGGAAAATTTTAGTCGACATGCAAAAATCGAAATAAATTTTATTAATGTGCGTGGGATGGATATCCATTTTGCTATACCATAATTATTTCTATGTGGTACAAACGCAATGAAGAATTTAGTATACGCTATTATTTCGTCATCTGGGGTACAAAAATTAACTAATTGCATCATAAACAGCAGGGGGTAGCTTTTCCGTTCTCATTACCACAACCTATATGTGTAAAAATAAAGTAATTAAAATAAAACTTAAAACTATCGTTAAGAATATTCCATTTGGTTGCGGTTTTACATTATCTCGATTTTATAAAAATTTCATCACGACAAAAGTGCTAATTACATACAGCTGACAAATGACAGTTCTAGGACGTCTGTGATGGTACTAATTAAGTTTTTCCATTTCAATTATCATTAATGATTCATTTCCAGTATAATCTTGCAGAAATAATTCACTGTCCGCCAGGCATGAACCCTTGCAAACACTCCGCAGTACCACAACAATAAATGTAATCATCGCACAGGAGGACACAACCTGCCCAAATACAAAATTGTCACTGCAACTGAGTTATATATGTCGCCGCTGGATTTTAATTATAAATGCCCCTCAACCCCTCCTCTTGTTGTGCTCAGCCAGTAAGTAATTATTCCTGCAGGAGAGCGGAATGTCCTTATTTATGGAATTCGATACGTTCCCATCTGAATTATCATTTTTCACTATTCTTGAATCTTTTGATCACACTTATCCTCCGAAGCTATTTCTGTTGAATTTACGGCTTAGATTTACGTTCCTAATTGGTCTAGACTGAGAGATGTGAAATTCTTCAATTTATCTTATAGTCTACCTATAAAAATTATTTACTTCAACTACTGTGGGATGCGTTTTATCCCTAGCACAATTTTTTTGTGTGAAATGTTTGCAATAAAGAGGAATCCAAAATGCTTAGTTAATTAAATTTAATGATTCGAGAAAAGAATGAAAGTTGAATCGAAATAAAGAATTATTCGAATGAAAGTCCATCACGACTTAGACTTAAAAAGGATACAAGAAGTCATTGCCATTTAGAAGGAACTATGGCCAATTTCGCCCACAACATTTGCAGAATTCATGGCATGCTGAAAACAAGACTTTATAAGACTGGAACAAAAGCTGCTTATGAATCCATGAAAATATATTTTCATTATAAACCCACACTCTTAAAATAATTTTTTTTTTGTTTTTGTTTCAAGTTTCGCGAAAATATTTTTACCACAAGGGCATGAATTATTTCAAGCAAATTATCGAAAATTGCTTTGTGACATCTTCATTGTAATTAAATTAAAATATGCTTAGAATTCCCAAATCTGATATATTTAAATTCCGACAATTATTAATTTTTATATATAAATTAAGCTGCCGGATTTAGTTTTCTGTATTTCAGTCCTTGCGACAATAACACTCAAAATGACAAGGATGACTGAAGACGAATCTCTTGTGTGGCCGCAGGAAAGTATACTTTGCTGAATTGGTCATTATGTCTAGATTGATTTTTGATTTGAATTGTGAATAAATAAAAATCATTTCATCAATAAAAACGAATATTTAATTAGAAGGAAAAACATGATGTGAGTTAAGATTGAGCAAAATGAATTAAGAGGAGAAGTGGTCTTACAAATGTTCGATAATGTCACCACCTTGTGGTCTCGATTACTTAACCAATGACTTAAGTTATCTATGTGAAACGAAATCCATTCAGTTCAAAATCGCGATTAGTGCTATACTAAATAATGACTAGCAGTATTATGTACGGTCCAAGTCATGCAATCATTATAAAATTTGGGGCCAAATGGGCAAATGCCAACTTAAGTTGTATTTGTCTAATTCATTCATTTCTGAGAAATTTGTCTTGTCCGTAGTAAAAACGCACATATCATCCACATATAAAAACTTTATTTAATTAAACTACGTCGAACAAGAGCACACTTTGAGCTCATCCCACACACTATATCAATTCAACTCCAAAAACTGAGCAACCTCATCCACCGAATCAACCGTGCTCCCCACTATACAAATAGGCGGAAGCGACTTTGACCCAGTGACCAGCGCAATACCCTGCAATTATAATCACAAAGTATTACGTCAATCACTGCCGTCATCTGGAAGCCCCAATACTGTATGTAAATAACAGTAAGGCTAGCTGAGCATTCCACTATTCAAAGTGGATTACTTAACGATGATTCAATGCCTAATTACAAACAGCAGTCGATGCGACAGTTTTTAAGTAAACAATTCGCAATCGCCAAGCAATTCACTGTGCGAAGTAAAATGCTTGGTTCTTGCAAATGACTTAATTACCCGTACACTTGCTACCAGCTTGAATCGTGGTGACACAATTCCGCCAATTGGATATTGGGCCACGACAAATTAAACCTTTTGTGGATCTTTAGTTTAAAACTTCCAATACACCCGATAAGTTTGTAAAGGTGAAAATCTTCGAGTAAAATTTATATTTTAATAGTATCTAGATAAATCCATTGAAAATTTGTATATCATAAGAGTGTAAACCTTATACCAACATGATTTCAAAATGAATACCACGTAAATACCAATTTCATACCCTCCCGTAAGTGAAATTAGAATAAAACAAATTAATATAAATTTGGTTTGAATCAGAAACTTTATTAGAATTGCTTTAATAATAATAAATGCAAAATATATTATATAAAATTTATACAAAGTTCTCATTTATTTTAGAGAAAATCCTCAGAGAAAGCCTTACAAAGTTTGTTATTCAAATTGAAAATGATGGAATAATTACGCAGAGATTTTTTGACCTCTATATTTTATAGAAATTTGTACTAAGTGTTCATCTTTACATAATATGAGTCTTTTAAATATTCCGCGTTTGGTAATCCTGACTGAAATAATTTAATTTTTTTATTGGTATCCAGAATAATAATAATAGAGTAATAAAACATTAAGAAACTTAAACTTACCAAATAGAAATTAATGAACTTGTCCGTAGCGCTTTTATCGGAAAGTCTTTTCAACATTTTAATTACGTTTAGTGGAGGAAGAAGTAGCCGCATCAAATTGATTAAAGATATCGTGCATGCATTATGTATTACACTTTTTTTATTTTTTTATTATTAAATACCCTTTTCTCTCTTTCCGCTTTCGGGTACAATATTTTTTTTCTAGGTATTATCCTGGATACTACCCAATACCTCCTCTTCTGTTATCTCATCTTCAGCATTGAAAATGTCATTGGAGTCGTTTAGAGTTATGGTATCACCATTTCGTTATCAAAAATTCCTTTACCAGCCTAATTGAGAGCAGTACCTAGATATGTAACTCATGATTTCTCACATCATTGGCACCCAAACCGCACTACTGATACGACATTAACTTATATTGTACGGAAAAGTGTAAATCGGTCTTAATATGGCGAAACATGCCACGGTCCTTAAAACATCATTGTCATAATACGGTAAAACTGTTCTTTTGCCTGGCCTAAAAACACCGCAAATTAAGTTGAAATTATGTCAGCACAAATCACCGACTGAATATCTCCGAAAGTAAATGATGTCTTCCCACTTAACCCTTCTATGCAAATAATCCTTTCTCTTGATTTAATCGAAACTAAATTGAATGTCGTCTAAAGAGACCCTTCCGCTCAAAAAGCAGCAATGAAAATCAAATCAACGCCGTTCCCTTATTTGTAAACAACAAAGATTTCCTTTTCCATCGAGAAAATAACATCCAGGAAGGAATCACTCCTTTCATCCTTATTTTATCAGTCCCCCATCAGCTCATGTCGTTGTGTGACACTCTTTCCTGGTTGGCAAATAGAAGAGAAAAACATTTTAAGTGTTGCTGCCGTATCCTTCTTAAGTTTTGTCAAAATGTCCCCAAACTGCGAGGCCTTTTTCTGGAGAACCTTAGCAGTTTGTAAGTTTTGTGATGTACGAGGTAATTAAGATGTTTAGCTGCAAAAATTTCCTTTCATTTAGTAAGGGAATTCTGGCAGTCAGCTAAAGATGATTTATGGGCGCTGCTTTCGTTGCTTTTGGTTTTAGCTAGAGCTAAGAGAATTCATCGAGTTTATAGGTAATAAAGTTGCGATCCTAAAGGATAAATGTTTCCAGGAAGTACAAATCTAAGCCAATAAATAATTGCCTCCGCAGACAAAAAGTCTGAATCCTTTTTTTTTGTGCTTAAGAGCAGAGAAACTGTGATAGTTTTCCTCCAGCTATGTTCGTCAGTTTTTAGGTTTACGACAGTAATCTTGATTTATGGCTTTAAATGGAAACACTTTCAGAGTAATGCCAAATAACTTCCAGCTTGCTTTAAGGGGGGTTACTAGAAAAAGAAAAAAAAACCCACGATTTCTATTCTCAAAAGCACAGTGAAACTTAAACGAATAAAAGTATGCAATTTCAAAATTGAAACCAATCTCTAAATGTACATGCAAAACTATATGATTCTGTGGTATTCGTGTGCATTGTACTCCAAAGCATTTAGCGCATCTGCACAGCAGCAGGATTGCTAAGAATGGTGGGAGTTTAGATTTCCTGTTGGACTTTTTATAGATTTTTGGAAATTATAAAATATTTTCTTTGAGATGCAGGAAAGGGCGAACGAAATGTGTGCGCTCTGTGCTATTGGTCAGACACTTTTTCTTTTCTCTGGCATCATTTATTGCTTGGGAAAATTTTATTTTACTGAAACCGCTCATCAAATAAAACTCTTCCTAGTACTCCGAGTTATAACGTTTCATATAATTTTGGCAAAGTCTACGCTATGTCAGTTTTACCATTTTATTAACTAGATACCCAAAGAACTAGTTTAACGAGATAGATTTGACTTTACGAACAACCATTTTCTCCTTCCGACAGCTTCAATAAAACCCATTTGGGATTAAGATCCATACAATAACATAAAAAATATCGGGACTGCAGATTTTGAGATATTCAAGGATAACCAAAATATCCTTTATCCTTGAAAGAAAATTTTCAGAAATATGACTTTGATTAATTTTTCTCGGAAGCCTCAAAGCTTCCCAAAATAAATAACGTTTATTTCATGGAGATACGATGATAAAGTTACATCTACTAAGCAAAATTTTGTACATTTTTCAAAAGACCGTATCTCAGTCAAATATGTGGATCACAACAAGAAATTTATATTTTCGATATTGCCAATCTTCCTGCAAAATTTCATCAAAACATAAAACAAAAAAATTACACAATTTTGGTCGATCTTCTGTGTAACGGCTTATAGGATTATATATTTCATATACATAAATTCACATACCTAGCAATATTCAGTTTTCTCTTCTTTATTCAATAATATTATTGGACCAAATTTTACTAACAGGTCCCATAATAGTTACTCACAATTATAAACAAATAGATTATAAATAGAACTGCCATAATAATTTCAAGCCTGCCAAGCAAAAATAGAAATTACCAATGATAAAACTTAAAATAATCCGCGAAATCTACACTCATTTACATAATGCAGAAAATGGCGGCATACACTTTCCGAGGCTGCACACTACAGCGCGCCACAGAGCTTTCAAAACAATTGAATGCTTTCCGAAAGCACATCATTCCATCTGACGGTGATGAAATGAATTAAAAACGCCAAATTCTATGCAAAATATATAATATCAAGAAATTTTTGTCGTTACCATGGTTAACATTATTGACTTTATGTCCTTTATCATTACACTAAACAATTTGAGTTTTTCAAAATAATCGGAAAAAGGTTCGATATTTGTAACAAATTGAACTTCTTTCCAATAATATCATAATTGTGATAGTTATTTGCAATTTTCAAACCAATATATGTATATTAGCAACCAAAACTTTTTTGCTAGTTTTCTCTACGTCACTTCCTCTTCCACCTTAATATCTTCCATACTCATATACAAAATTATCTAATTAAGTTATCATTATTATGTGATTATGGACCAAACTTTGCAAATTTTATGAGTTTGATAATTTTCTAAATCTTTATTTTTAACACGTCATTACCTAAGTTTATGCTTTTTCTCCAACTATGTGCAATTTTGATCATAATAATACGCACCGATTTGACGCAAAGTCGTATTAACTTTTCATGTTTTTTTAAGATATCAGTAATAACCCCCTTTAACTTCCCTTCCGCTTGACGACATTTTCAGGATGTTTTTTGGTGACGGAAATATTATTTTTAAATAGTTTCAGTAGAATATTTTTTGTAGTACCTACGCCAAACAAAAATATAATTTTGAAATGCGAATGCTGAAAAACTGCAAGCTGGTCTAAGACTAGTATGTCTTTGCTACAGGCATGATATTTTGATTTTTTACTCACTAGAAAGATTAGTTAAGTTAAGTTTAAGATTAAGAGTAGGGCCGAATTGGCTTCTGGTGGGCCTGCTAGCCTAGCAAAGAAACTAGAGTGTCCTTACCTAAAGTGTCTACATGAAATCTAATTTCTTTGCCAACTGAATTATTCGCACGGATGTTAGCTTGCAAATTTTGTTGTTGTTGATAAAAAATTTGCGACTATAAAGCTGCAAGCGCAGGACACTCCCATGTGATATATTCTTTGAGGTTTCGCCTTCCTCTTCGCGACATACCTACGGCTGTGCTTACTTACAAAATGCAGTAAGTAAAATGCATGTTGACATAAAACAAGTAGTGAAGCATTTGAATGACGTCCGCTTGCTTATCATGAAGAACATCTGAGCCCTTTGCAACAGGCTACTTGAGACTTAAAAGTTCAATAAAATACCACTGCTGGGGTGACTAGTCCAAGATTATTATCTTAATTATTATTGTAAGTTTCGTAAAGCTATGATCCTCAAAGTCCATAGAATGGGTGTCTACTTATATAGAAGACCATAAGTCGTCTTCTATATAAATAGGTACCCCTTCTAACCGTACAAGTAGGTCGAAATTTAATCGGGATTTTAATCCGAGCGGATAATATCAACAACAATAGCAGCAGCAGCATCAGCAAAAGACTGTAATGGAGAGGCACATCAGCACAAAGTCGCATATAAAACGAGGAATTATAAGGGAAAATTGCAGGGATGCGAATATGAAATTCCTCTTGAAAGCAGCCATTTATATTAAATTTCATCCCTTCTATGGAGGGATCACAGAGGATGTGTTGTTGGTGACTCTACAGACACTTTGCCTTTGCACAATGAAATTGGGCTCAACGAACTCTTTCAGGCCATTATTTCTGGAGTAAAGCATAATTAAATGTAGTTACTGCAGGCTTGGAATGGAATCCTGCTTTGTAAGATTTATTACCGCAACCCACCGAGGCGTACAAAGTGATAAAAGAGCGTATGACCGTCGGTCTGTCGCGGGACTCCCGGGAATTTACATTCTTTCTCTATGGTGCAGGAAACTCATTTTAGAAGTGAATTATTTTCTTTGTGGTTTGGTAAGGATTATAGTTTTTTCAAATTAAATTTGTTGGTTCAAATGTGTTAGGAATTCGATGAATTTCCATCCTTGAAGTATATACATATATATGTAGATATTTTGTTTACCTAATTTCATGAATAAAAGCATCCCTAACATTTACGATTCGATTCTAACTTTTTACAGGATTATTGGCTTGACATGACTCCACACGCGGAAGTATTATCATTTTGACAAGGAAGCTTAGAATTTGTTTAGTACACGCGAACAGACTGACAAGCATTAAAGGTCGAACCTAGTGTACATGGAAGTTGTAATGCTAGCCGCTCATTAAACTCATATAAGATAATCAGGATTATCAGCTATACTTTTGTCACAGTGTACCTTTTGATTTGGGAAAAGCGAGTAACCCATGTGTCCAGATTTACATATTATCTTGACGAAGTGAGCAAAATATTCAATGGGTTTGGGATCTAAGGAGCCAAATTACACGTAGGTATCCTACTTGCAATTTCTGTGCAAACACAGATGCATTCTACATCAGCCGAAATGCAAGGATGCGATGCATATTATGCAATAAATGGATTTGTGGCAACAGGAATGGAGGATCTGAGTAGTGACAGCATACGTGCGAAATTTGTGAACTTGATGATTAAGAAATATTTTGATGGCACGCAAGTACACCAACTAAAGCGTTTGTTTTCTGTTTACTTTAATTCTTTTTCAGAAATTGAGCTGATTTAATAATAAATATAAGAAAAATAATGTGCATTCAATTTTTTGAGATAAGGTGTAAAAATAACACATGTTTTTATACTTATAATTTTTAGTTATTTTTTTTACGTTTATTGCTGTCAATGTACGTCTAGATTTTCAAGTACCGATGTGTCATATTATCTCCAATGATATGGTAATTTTGACTACACATGTTTAGTTACCTAATGTCGAAATTATTCCAACCTTGGCGCTATTTTGAAACTAAATTGAAAACACAGATTTTTCCGAATTATCCAACGTTTACGAAATATAGCGGTATCCATGGATAAGGCTTCAACTGCTATTAAAATAAAATTTCTTACGTGATTGATGTCGAGAATTCGTCGACATCGGCCCAGTTACGGTACTACTTTTCTTAAACCTTAAAAAACTATACTTTTTTTTTACCATGTTTATGTATGTATTACACAGATAGACAATTAGCGGTAGACAATTTTTTGCCTGACAAAAGAAAATGACAAAATGCAATTTTGTTTGCTCTTAAAATTGCAGTGCACAGAAAAGAATTTCGAGGAATTAAACATTACATCACTTTCTTTTTGTGTGAAATATTTAAAAATGTTGCAAATTTTTCCTTGCTGGTAATTTTGCTTATGTAATAGCAATTTTTTTGCACTTTGTCTTTCCTTAAAAAATTTCTACTACCGATGTCTGTCGTCTGTCATTACACGGTCAATTTTATTGCACTGGAAAAGGAAGACTTCCAAACTTATCTGCAAACTATTAAAAAAAAATAGACATCAATAATGAATATTAGTCAAAATTAGTCCATCATTTACTAAGGATTAAACTAAGAAAACTGCTATAAAATCTGTTGTTCCTGTTAATAGAGATGGAACTAATATTTATAATAAGTGGAAGAAAATTCCATATATTAACAAATTGGTTGAACTCTTGAGAAAACCCATGGCAAGGTGCAGTGTATCCCCAGCTTTCTTTACTAAAAATATTTTAAAAAATTTAATTTTAATAACAAAATAAGACCAAAATTAGACAAATTTGAAAGCAGTGGGATTCATAAAATAAATTGCCGTGATTGTGATGCAATCTACATAGGTAAGACTAGAAGATCTTTTAATACCCGATTCAACGAACATATTAGTCATCTAAGTCCCCTAACCTTGCTTCAGGCCTCTCAAAACATTTAAAAGAAACGGGATACAGTTGTTCTATAAATGACCTAGAAATTTTACATGGGTTCAATCTAATCCGACGCTGGACAAATATGAAATGCTAGAAATTAGAAAAGCGACGGTCGATGGTTGTTTTTTAGTTAATGACCAATTAGATTGCACCGATAGAAACCCCTGCTTAACCCTCAATTTATATATGTAGCCTCTCTGTTTGATCATTGGTTTTCTCTCTGTAAATTAATTACGATCAGTGGATAATGTCCTAGTCAAACGAAACGCCTCGGCGTCTGTAAAGAGTTTGTTAAAAGTTGTTTAAATTAATTAAGCGTTACGTGGAATATAAAACAAGTGTTTTCATTTCTTTAGTAAAATGGTATATACACAGTGTCCGACAAAACGTGTGCCCTGGGCATTTTTCTCCAAAATGTGTGGAGATATCGAATAAGTTCTAATAATTAAAGCTATGTAGCATGGATCAAGCTATGATTTAGCATAGCTACAGTCCTTGTAAAAGGACATGAACAAGGATTATATTAAAAAAATATTAAGGATACATCTCGACCACATCTTTGAAATCCGCAAATAAAACTAAAACGAAAGTGTTATATTGAAAATTCAAATTTACGCCTTTAATATCGAGATATAAGCTATCAAATTCTAGTGTTCCTTTGCCAGTGTTCCCGGAAATGCACAGAGTTGTAATCGAACTGCTAATGACAAAAGTTACCCATCATCTTTTGGTATAGCAAATGTTTCGAAAGTGTTACAGTCTATAATTAAGTTACTCAAAATGTTCTGTTACATGTTTTTTTATTCTTGAAAGTATCCCTTGACCCCACACTGTCACGTATCACAAAAACCTAACATTTTGCTAAATTTAGAATTGCTTGGTCACGTTGTTTTCGGGAAATATACTCAACGCAGACACAGACAGATGATCGTAAGAGTGATCTTATAAAGGATACGTTTTCTTCTTTTGAGGTACGGAATTTAAAAACAAAATACTTAAAAAAAGAAAACAGTCAAAAACAGAAAATTAATTCCATTTCTCAAAATTGTCTATATCTCGTGATGGGAGGTGCTTCAACTTTTTGGAATGAGTAGGGGGTACTCTATCAATTGAGTGACACAACATTGATCATAATTTGTGTAGGATAAAAGCTGGAAAGTGCTAGAAACAGGAATACTGAAAAAAGACAGATCCCAATACCACATAATTTAAGCATATTCCACCCCTATCTATCTCGCAAAATCTTCTGTATATTTCGACCCATATTTAATATCAACCAGAGAAGTATTTCTCACCTGAATAAAAATTTTGTGGGAAACATAAATTCAACAAAAAAAAAAAAGTTAATTTTTAGGACTTTTGGATAAAAAGCGCATTATCATAAGAAATATGGAATATTTATGACGATTCGGTGATATGAATCATACATCAATCCTCCAATTACTTTTCGTGAATGATTTTTTGGTTTGAAAAAGTGAAAATAATTGTTATTTTCAGTTCTCGTAAAAGCTCCATTGACAACGTTATTCCTGTTTTTGTATTACGAGGAAAGCCACGAATAGTCACTTCAAATCCAGTCATCAACCGGAATAAGGAAAAAGAAAACAAAAAGGCAAATATTTTCAAATCCATTTCATTTCAATTTTTGAACGAAAGCTATTTAATTCTGGCATCGTTATTCCATGATTTGTTGAAATTGCTACTTGTCAGCTCGTTGTTGCTATGACCAATCTGTTTGTCAAGGTCACAGTGCCCGAAATAAAATAAAACCAATTTTCAAAACACAAAATTTTCCATAAACTAATGAATTGATTACTCATTTATTTTATTTTGACATGCATTCATCGTCCACTGAAAGTTAAGTGAAAACAATAAATCAACACCGGAAGTATGCTAAGGGATGTAGGAATTCCCAGATAGAAACGAGACGACATTTTATATCCCAATCAAAGCAGTAATCGAAGCAAGTGTAAACAAGTACCTCGAACGAAATAATCCATTTAGCCAGTGCTCTGAAATTGATAGGGGAAGAAGCAAACAAGGTGTTATACGGGGAAGATGATGATGTAAAGCTTACATCGGGTACCAGCCCAGCACAGGACTCTGCAGGAGATGACGGCATGAGTTGCACTAACTTCTCCTGTTTGAACAAGGATTTCGAATTAGCTTAAGAGACTTTATTCTTGGCTAGAGATGTCGCATGCAACACGATTTCTTAACACTGGGATCGGGATTAATTATGAAAAACATCCTTAAAGAGTTTTTGAAGGCATATTAAGTACGGATGCGCATTTCATATGCTTCTTCTATACAACCAAATGAGATTTTCAATGGGGCGGCAAATTGTACCTCCTCAAGTTATTTTGTGAAATTCTACAGTCGTTTAACAAGAAATATTACGACAGTGAGAAATTACCTCATATACGGTTTTCTGGAATGAGATTCCCAACAGAGGAACTGTATTCCCAAAAGTTTACAGACTGACAAATTACACACCCTAAAAGGATAAAAGGCAAATCTACGAGGGAACAGGTATCCAGGAATTGTTAAATTTTCGAGTGTTCCCCAAACGTTTTGTGTTGCTATACACACCTACATCCTGGAATAATTTGTTCAGATGTATTTCGATATTTCGTTCCGTCATTGAGAAGAGTAACAATGTACTTTTGTACAGGTTCTGAGTCCAGCCAGTGCATTTCTGGACAGTATTCTGCAATTACGGAAGACATATTATCCAGCCAGCAGAGTGCTGCATAGTTTGTGTGACTACCTCTAAGCTAAGTATTTTCTCGTAATTACTGGCATTAAAAGAGTTGGTCCTCGATGTAAACTTCGTCTAGCATAGATTGTAAATGAAAAATATTTAGTCCGAGGTCATTTAATTTCCTCGATTGCAATTTGCTTCGTTGCAAGACACATTAAGTTATAATTTCAGGTTAACTGTGTGTTGAAAGTGTACTTCAGGTGTACCAAATGATGTCAACTCTTAATTCGACTTAAATGAATGACTCTATAGATGCTCCTGCAATTTACTGTAAGTAAGGTAGTCCAATTGGAAAATATATTTCGGCCGGAAATGACCGATAATTCGCTATAAGATTTCCTCAATTCCTACACCTCGAAAATTGAAACTTAATTTTTAAAATTTGTTTTTCTCACTTTTTACAAAACTGCAATCGGATACAGTTTTTTAATTAAAGTGTTTTTTGGAAAATGTAACCTTGGAATTGGATGGTTAAAATAATTAAAACCTTGAACTCTATAGCGGGAGAGCGGGACCGTTTTAAAATCCACGTAGGCCCTAGGTACTTTTGCATAATATTGGATTCGTATGCCCGATCAATTTATCAACAAACTTCTTTTATTCCCTTATTTAAAATTAATATGCATAATTAAAAGTTTTAATTTTCTTCTTGCCAGATCTTTCTAAAGTGAAGGGTTAGTATCTAGAGCAAAGGGTTTAATTTAGTTATACCATAGATGGCACAATAACTAGATGTCGCATGGCATACTAGAGCAGAGTATACAGATTGGTAAATGTGAAATGGACCATAACATGTTTTAGAGCGTTCCGAAAGCAAATGTTTTTATAATAGCAGTTTTGTATACATTGATTTTTGATTTGATCATTTTGTATTGATTGATTGACTTCCACTTCCTCAACACCTCAGATTCGAAAAAAATATGAATCACTCGACGTATACAGCATTTCAAATGTTGTGATCCATTCCGGAAAGGGCCACCCAGCCATATAAATTTTGTATGCTCTTTTGGTACTGCATGCGACATCTATGTAGTTTCTGTTCCATCCATGGTTATATTCATCTGAACACAATGCTGATTCTGATCTTTAGCGTTGATAGAGAATTCAACATCAATAATTTACCATGAAATTATTTATTGTATACAACTAGTATCCATACTTTAGGACAATGATCACACATAAAATCTCATACTCAGTTCAGTAAAGTAAATATGCGTTAGAGCTTTAGAATAACCTTTATTTTCATAGCATATTTTTGATTATAAATTTTTGAGTTCTCTATCAAGTGAAAGCAAGTCATTAGTTCACGTCACATAGTAGTCTGCCATCAAATCTGTTCTAACAAAGTGCTCAATAAAACAATAGTTCAAATTAAGAAAGAATTTTTTTTCCTTTTTAATTCAAATACGAAAAGTTAACTAAGAGCAAGATCTCTCATAAGCCGGCGTACTTTAATATCAGAATGTACGACAAACATAATTGAACTTTTCCCCTACTTCTTAAGCTTTGTTTTACGTAGAATGAGCTGAAATGACACGTCGCATTAAAAGTGAGAAATATTATTTTGAACTTAATACGTTCACGCCGACGCGCTGCCAATTTTCATGGTTTTCACTGTGAGATGACGCTCGAGTTCATGCTTCGCTTTATCTGGCGGCGCGGTACTATCAGTTCGATTCGAATGAAACTTTTACAGTTTTTAGAAAATACCGAAATAGCTTATCCATTTTTTTTTGTTTCCCCCTATCCCGTCGCTGGGGGGGTTAGAAAATTCGTCATTCTACGACCGATTTTTCTGATTTAAATTCCAAATCAAGCTTAAACCTTTATGTCTTTTATATAAAAAAAAATATTACAGCAGCAACGAACGAAAAATGTTCTTGTTAATAATAGTATTAAAAAAAAAGTACTATTTAAGATTGAGGACTTCCAACAGATTTTATTTGTATTCTTATCTTGCAACTAGAAACTTTATCTCTTATAGAAAATTCCGATGGTTGTAATAGTAGAAGCTAACAAAGGAAATATGTCTAAATGGACGGAGCCGTTCTGACTTTCATAATAAATCCTTCATAGATGTTTTCCGCAGAAATAAGGGGTTCCGATGCTTTCCTTCATTATTATGGCACTGAGAAATCAGGCTTAGTAAGAGGTGATCCTCCCAAGGATGACGTCAGTGTGACTACATACTCTTGTAGCTCAATGCGAGGAGCAAGGAGACATTTGATAAGCTATCTATTAACAAAAGGATGTAATTCTAAATTAATCTCAATTACCTAATGAAATTATCTTGTCAGGATAGTTGTTGGTAGTTATAGCTTTTCGGTGCTTCTTCATTCAATGCTCTTTTCAGACTCGTCTGACAATAGGTATAAATGCTATCATAGAAAAGATAGTACATCTGCCTTATTTGTTTTCATTCTCTAAACAATAATTATTAAAGGTTCTTCACAAAACTTCTATCGGTGCTGTCGGAAAATTCCAGAAAACAACGGAAAACTGTCCTGAATCTAAATTTTTTAATTGTTTTTGAAACCTCTGCATCGTGTTGTCACCTATACATAGTCAAAATTTTTGCAAGCTTCTAGTCCATCCTCCGTGTATCTTTTACCGCTAGTTGTTTTGCCTTGTTTGTGATGATTTCAGGGCAGGCGCGGACTGCCTCCTTTTAACTCGAACCTGCAAACTATAGGCAGGGGGACATAATTGGGCTCTTTAGTGCCCAGATATCTTACATATGCCCTTCTGCTGAACAAGATTACGTTCAAATTGACTTGCTAGAATTGTTTATATTTTTCACGGTATGTACACCCTGAATTTCAGTTATTATTCATTCCTGTTTTTCAACACTTAGTGAATAGCCATATTGGTTAGGTATAATCAAAATAATTGTCGTGTTCTTCTTCTTCCAGTTCCAGACTTGCTACAGGGATCTTTTGGGATTATAAAGAGATTTAAAAACTCTCCCAGCATGTATGCAGTTTTAAGTAGTTTAGTAGATATCAAAGAGGGTATTGTTTCAAGAATAATTTTAGTTAAATATGTGTTATTACTTTTTCGTCAACTTGTTCTTATGTAGTGCGATTTTCACTTGTTCCAACAAGATTATTTTCAAAGATCCAGGTGCTTCATATATATTCTCTCAAAACTCCTCTCTAGTAGTTGCGGTCTATAGAAGATCCATAAAGTAGTAAAAAAACAGCATTATAATCCCTAAAAGTAAAACAAAAAATCACACAACAGTAATCCCACAGGTTCATTGATCTACGTAAATCAAAAACAACTCAAATGCTCCTTTATATTTCAAAATCCCATAGAAAAAGCACTTAATATGAAAACACGCATCCAAAAAGTTCAAATGATGTCAAACTACTCTTCTAGAAAGAAATATTGCGCCGCAGTAAAGCAGTTTTTAATATTTATCGCAATATGAAGGAACGTCATAAAGGAAACACAGAAAAGGACTCCAGCGAAACTTGAGAGAAATCAAATCCTTCAAGTTGGCCAGAAGTCACGTACTCCACCTAAAGACAGTAAATTGAATTTAGTCGTCTCGAATTATTCATTGCCATTTTTCTTTTCAATTTGGATGCTTGATCTCCAGGCAATAGAAACGTACACAAAAACACCGGAGAACCCATCAAACAGGACAGACAAATCCTTTTGTTCAAAACGCTTTAATAGCTTTAGATTGAAAAGAAATTAATGTGGAGATTCTATCACCTGAAAGATGGCCTTTGTCTCTTCTTCTCTTAATGCCTGACAGGAGAGAACTAAGTCCTTATCTCATTCACTAAGGAGATCTAATTGCCTGCCAATCTGCTGCAGGAATTTAATGGGAAAAACTAATTCCAATCAATCCTTTTTACGCACAATTTTCTTCAAGGACTCGGACGAATTATTTGGTAAGAAGTGGGAAAAAAAGATGATTTGAAACCTCTTAATTTCTGGTTTTACCGTCGAATATTTGATAAAAAAGTGAAACTTTGTCCGAAAATGGAACCGAGGCAGGATTAATGTCGTCCATTTTTTTTCCTTCATCATGTTTCGTGGTTTTTGCTATCATCTTCCTTGGTAACTTTTTTTTTACGTAGAAGCATCGCTGTAGACAATCTGTAAGGATATCTGTATAAAAAGCTGGCAGCAGCCATTAATATTCCTTGGTCGGAAATATAATAAGCACTGCCTAATCCTGTACGAAATTTAATTTTGATGTGGGCTCTAATGCCCTGGACTATATCCGGTTTCTTCGGCAAGTAGATATTATACTCTTCTTGGTATTACAAAGGATGTTTTAAAGGAGCTTAATGAAATTTTAATAGGACGCGAAAGAGATTAATTGAAATTGAAATTTTTATTCTTAAATTTTACTGTGTAACTTTCACAATATTCAAATCTCTACTGGGAGGAGTGGCGTATGTCTAGCACCAAAATAATTTTTACAACAATAATAAAAAAAATAATTAATAAATCAGAGATGATTTACCTCCCTTTATCCAGAGATTATCAAAATCTTTGGCATACTTATAAGGGATATTGCCGCCTGCTTCTGATAAATTTTGTCTTAAGGCATTCTGTTGAGTATCCTGGGTAATTATGAAATAATTGAAAGTGTAAGCCTAAAAGAGGATGATGAAAGTGACGAAAAACAATAATGTTTGATTGAAGTTAAATCTAACTGTAATTAAATTAGGTATAATAACAAAATAAAAATATTGCCGCTATTCGGAGTAATTTTGGAAAATTCTCAAAATAGGAGGAAATTTTCTACAAATCCGACGACCTTGGTAGATGAAGTGTCTCAGATTGATTGACAATTTGAACAAATGAAGTGCAGCAACAATTTTAATAAATTTTTGGAGGCTGTGAAAATTTGGAAAAAAAGAAATTTTAAATAAAGTAGGCAATCTGCGATAGTTTAATAAGGAATCAATACAGGGTGATTTCTAATTGGTGGTCATGAATGAAACAGGAGATTTGTGGAAGTGTTAAGTAGAAATAAATGTATGGCAGGAGGGGGCAGGTCGAGGGAAATTTCAATCGCTACAGGGTGGTTAAGAACTTATGTTAGTTTTCCACAACATAGGTCGTAACTTCCGTATTGTACAACCTATATGAAGGGCATTTTTAAGTGAGATGATAGTAAACCATCTAAGTTTTCCCAGAAATTGTCACCCCAGGCCTCTGATATCGCTATAGTTCTAGGACGTAGAATTGGAAATTACATCTAATTTTTTTAAATTATAATGATTTTTGCGCCAAAATGCCTGATAACTGTTACTTTGGCTTGCAAGATTCTGAGTGCGTAGAACCTATGTATATGCAACCGTTTTCCAGATAAACCTGCTTTTATGATGCATAATTTCATTAGTTTTGCTTCTGATGATAAAAGTCACGGCTAATTTTATGAAGTTCCACAAAAAATTAGTAAAACTGTTAAAATTAATGACTTAATTTCATCACAAGTACAAGTTTATCTCAAAAATGGTTGCATAGGTAGGTACGTGTCTAGCATCAAATTGGTTTACAAATCTTGGAAGAAAATGTTAACACATACTCATAGTCCTCAATATTTATTGCTGCATATTTTGCAGAACGAATACAGCCAATAACGTTTTTATAAAATTACAAATTTTCTAAGGCACGCCAGCAATGTTTTTCAACAGATTTTCAACGTCCTTCAACCTTTCAGTTTTAGAAGGTGGAAGGTCAGCGAAGGTTTGTGGATTCATATGACAAATTATTTTCCCTTTCTATAAAACTGCTTTGGTTGTGCTATGTGGGACATGTAAGCTGATTCGCTTCTCATTAAGACATTGTTTGTGAAAGTCCTCTGTATAATGAATCCGGTTTACTTGTTGAAAGCAAACTACCATTGTATTGCGGGCGTAAAAAAAGTTTGTTTTCTTCTTGCCAGTTTTGAAGCATACACTCATGGATCATAGGTTTACAATTACGCCACAGTCGTCATACGTTTCCTTATATTCTTCCGAATACAAAATATTATCTTTCGCTTTCACGATCTTTACTAGGCGTGCGAAAACTCTATTCGGGTAGGTACTGGAAAAATTATCTGAACTCCTTTAATATTTTTGGGAGCTTGGCGAGAAGGACAAGGGATATCATGCCCATTATTGCAGTGCTCTTGCTTTGTGACCCCACAGACATCATATAACCCTAGATATCGTAGATTAGTGGACAAGTTTATAATGCGTATTTAGTATTCTGTCCATTTTTGAAAGTTTAGCTTTCGAATAGCCCTGGCGAGTACTAAAGTTGTATAAACAAATTTAGTAAGCTGCTTGATAAGCAACTTTTTAACAATCAAAAAGCCGTATTGTCATATGTGACTTTTCCTCACCAGCAAGTTCGGAAAAGTCGTCTACTAAAAGATTATTTATCTTGATTTGAATATTGAACTCGTTTTTCGTACGATGGTCTTCCTCGACCTTTAAACCATCTCCATACATAACACAGATGGCACATGTTTCTGATGATGGAGTCTTGAACCCAATGTAGATAGATGATAGGAAAACATTTGATAGAGTCTATTAATAAATAACTCGACAGAAATGTACTTAATTCGAGCTGTTTTCGCGCAGCAATTTCAAGCTATCTTGTTTTTTTTACTATCGGCTTATTTCACAGGAAATAAGACAAAAATCACATAAAGTGTGACATGGGCATCAGCAATTTTATTGAAGCGTTACATACTTGCAGGGTTTGTGAATAGAAACATATAAAAGGAGACTAGATCTGGATATCAAATTTAAGAAGTGGTCTCACGAAACGTGCACAAACGCAATATTATGATAGGATCTGAGAGCTCTTGGGACCAATGTTTTATAGCGCCTAGCATAGAACTACTCTTTCATACCATGTAGTTTATGTGGGAGATAAAATTCAATATATGGTCACATTTGCCACCTAAGTCACAGACAGAGCCCACACGTTGAATCGAGGAATTAGGGAACCCACAGTCATAAGTAATTGGTATCTGATTCCTGTGGAATATCATAACTTCACATTTGCCGTTATTGAGTACCAAGTTATTGCTTTTGCATCAGTCGTAAAATTTGTGGGGATCACTCTGTACTTGTACACAATATTTAGCAGATTTGATCTGTGCGAAAAATTTATCGTCGTTAGCATAAAGCAAGGCTTTACATAATATATATACACATACATAATAAAGACAATGTAATCAATAGTTTAGAATAAAGAACACCGGTCTCAAATGACTTCCTTGAGGTACAACAGACGAAGCCCCCCAAGACTCTGGAGATGGAATTGCGGAAGCAGATTTGGTATACTTTGTTACCTAAATGAGACTGCGTCCATTAATACGCTCAAGAACATCCTCTTGTGCAATAGTGAAAGAAACGTTCACAGGACTGAAGGGTTTACTTCGAGTTTGAAAATTTGATAATGAGTAAGGCAAACGCATTGTCAAAAAATGAAGCGAACATATTACAAATTTCAGATAAATCATAACTAGCGGAATCTTTGTTCGTGATGGTATTGAGGTAGTTTTTTCTTTATAGTAATAAACTTATAAAAGATGCGTGGGTCACTAAATAATTTCGCACGCATGCTCTGAATATACTCATCAAAAAGTAACAGAGCTCATGTTCTAAAAATTTAGAAATTTATGACGGAACAAATAAAAAAGAGAAAGCATCGACCATGACAAAAATATTTAAGCCGAAGACCAGAAAACTAGAGAAGGCACATGGAAGGGGTCATCTACTTGTGAAAAATGGAGGAAAATTGTAGTTATTATATGAATTTCATTAATTTTTTTCCCCTAGTTGCTTTATTTATGATGAAACGCCATTTTGAGCAATCTTCTTAGCATTTATTAACAAATCTGATTTGTAACTATACCCCACTTAGGGGTTAACCTTAAACGTCAATTTGACGATTACTGCATCTTATCTCGGTAAAAAGGATCTTACTTAAAAGTTTATTAAATATTTAGTAAAAGTATCTCTGTGTAACGACACTACATAAATCCACCACCACTACTAAAATAAAAAAAATTCTCTATAACTACATGAAACACTTCTTCAAATATGTCCTTGAAAGATCAATATTTCAAATTCTAAAATATTTAGCTAGAATTTATGTTTAAACGTAACTAGTTGAAGGAGTGCAAAACAATAAGGTTTCCGTAAGTACTTTGATCGGTAAATCTTTGCTCGGAATGAACATGGCTAACTCCTTCACTAAAGATCTTCCGATTCTGAATTATCAGCAAAGTTTATGTAAAAAGTTTTCTAGAACGTGAGGCAGCTGTTTGAAGCAATAAATTTGATCATCTAATTGGGTTACTCAAGAAATCCTTAACAAAAATTTTCTTCGATTGATTTTCTCATGAGATACTGTAGCACTTACTTTGGTACATACGTGGACAGAAGACGTCTTCGTTGCTGCTCAAAACTGATGGCAGCAATTCTTTTTTAAGAACCCTACTGAAGTGGCCATTTGAACGATATCGAATGTACTAATTTATTATTTAAATATTGCAACAAACTTACACACAAGCATGTTTGTGTGTGCACCTATCTCCAGGCGATTCCTTGTAAATATATTTTCAAACGAAACCATCCAATTTCGATGCAATAAGAACGTGTGTCACGTTTTATTCAACCAGTGAGGAGAGCACGAACCTTTCTCTACCAACTTTGCAGTAATAAATTATTAAGACTTGAATGCATTTCGAATGCTGAGAATTTATTGAAGACGGAAACTTCCAAAAGAGTCAACAATTTTTGCGGGAATAAATCATGCCAAAGAATGCAAGTGAACTGTTGAATTTTATTTATGTTTATAGAAAAAGGGGCTTCCGGTTGCTGAATTTTAAACAGGTCATAGGTTTTCTTTGCAGAAATAAAATGGCAGGAAGTTGTAAACTTTTGTGCCAAACTCCTACAAGAAAGATTGTTCTTAGATATACGAAATATTTGTATGGTCATTTCAATATGAATATATTATTGCGTTACTGTTGTTTTTGCAAATATTTAAACTTAAAAGATATTTGCATTTTAGCGGTTGTTATTACCAGAAAGATTAATTCTGTCAACGATTTTAACAGACTCATTTTCAAAAATTGTTACCTCTTTTAATGGTAGGAGAGGATATTTTTATGAATATGGGTGATAGTAACTAAATTTTCTGTGCTACTGGATTTGTTTTCTTCATATTCTTCATAGTTATTTCTGATTATTTTGCGGAAGATTGAGTTCATAATGTTTCCCTTAACGGGAAATTTTCTAAATATTTGCATATACAACGTGGAGTGCCCCTGAGCTCCATAATTGGTCCTTTATTATTCTTTCTCTACATAAGTAACATAGACTACAATCGCAATAATTTTAACTAATTTAACCGGGTTGGTTGCAATAATTGCGAGCATATTAGCTTTAAGTTTGATGACTGATTTAAATATAAAATTTTAACAAAATTTATAATAATTCAGCTAGCTAGTTATAGATTCGTCATTTAAATTAGCTGGTACAAGCTACAATTTTTCCGGACTAACAAACTCGTATATAATTAAATATTTAATTTTTCCAAAGATGTAATTTGATTGAAATCTTTAATTAATTTTCTATCGCGGATACTTCACACATTTAATCACGTTAAAAAATCTCTGTTATGTCGTGTTATTAATCCTTAATTAATCTCCATCATACTTTAATTTTAAATCCTTGTTATATCATATTTAAATTAAATTGAACCTGAAACATGTCAGGCTTGAACAGAAATCAGTTTCATTTGTGGATTTTCTGATAAATTGATACTAACAATATTGTGAAATACCTTTCCCTATAGAATCAAGTACATTCATATATATCTACACACCTACATTCATATATCCGAACATATATATGGAATTAGATAACATCTGAAAACGTGACGCCCATTGATCTCTTGCTGTTTGTTATATTGCCACGAAGAAACTTTTGTCCCAGTGACCTCAATAACAAAAATAAGACGAATGTGAAAGAATGAATGGCAAGAAACGAAGAGATTTATAAGTACGGCAATCTTGTGGGATCATCTCCTTCGCGTTACGTAGATATAAAATCAACTATATCCTGGGATATAGAATATATTTATATATTTGTATACAACAACCGCGAATACAAAATCCACAAAACAGGGAAAGCGTACGCAAGAAATTGAGATTGAATTTATTTTTGTAGTGTAGTGAGGAATCTCTGAAACTTAATGAGAAAATGCTGAGATATGTACTGGTCTCAAGGAAATCTGAGATTTTATTAGGAGGCCCTTTGATTCTTTGCCAGTAAGTTAACATAAATGTGGGAAGTGAATGCTGACCTATATTGGAATTAGTATGCGTGATGCCACACTTTGAATTAGAACTTTGGAAGGGCGGGATCTTAGTTACTTTATTCAATGTGAGACTTCTTAGTTCATATGAAATGTTTGTTTTGATTCCCAGAATTGCAAAAAGTGCCACATCTGGGTTTGGTTTTGGTTTATTATTATGTATGAGGTATCGAGTTTGACAATCTAAGTAAAATATCATAGAAGATGCGTTAAATGTCTCACAAAATTTAATCAAAACATTATTTTTCGTATAGTTTTTGTCGCATCAACTTATTAAGAAAATCCCAAACTCTGCCTGTAACGCGTTCGAATCCGATCATGCTTTTTTTATAATTAAAATCAAATTAAAAAAAAATTAAAGATGTAACGCTTAGTACAGGAGGAAGAGAAAGTCTACGAAAGTACACATTATACAGGGTGTTTCAGATAAAGGCGCATTCAGGTATACTCCCACAAGACCGCCCTTCCCCAGAGAAATTACAGCAGTTATTTGAAGAAAATATGCTGGTTTTTCACGAAACACCTCTTAACTTCCTAATCATACAACATACGAAGGTAATAGTGAACTGTTTAAACTTCCCAGTATATGCCGAGTCATCGCTCCGCCCTCTACTTGTCGCTAGTTATCGAATCGAAAAATTTCTAGATTTTTAAATTTTAACGATTTTCCGCCAAAACGCCTGATAATTGTTACGTTTTCTTTGAAGACTCGAAAACGGGAGAATGTTACTTTTCGTTTGATTCTACACATGCGCACCTAACTTAATAGAACCGTAATCGTTTTGTTATAAGGAATCACGTTTTAGCACTAGGCTTAGTAGCAGAACCACGTTTTGCTAGAAGAACCAGACCAAATCGAAATCTATTATTCGAAAACAGTTTAAATTGAACCGTCAAAATTTAAGGCTCTTGTAATTCTAATTAAATGCTGAGAAACGAATGCGATTTATACGTGGAAATTTGTTTTTAGGGCTACTTAGTGCGGTGCTGATATTCTCTTATAGATTATTAACTGCAATATTCGTGTCCTTTGAATGAATTCTGTCGTATCTTTAACTAAAATTATTTATATGTCGTTATACATGCAGCCTTAAATTAGCCTTAAATTCCTATATAAATTTTACATCGAAAATAATAAGTTTTATAAGTTTTTTTGTTTGGTTCTGCTAACTTTTTCTAAAGCTAGCAGAACCGTGATTTCTGGGAAAACTATAGGAGCAGTAAATTTTATTTGTGGGCATTAAATTAGCCTTAAAGTAGCCTTAAATATACCGCTACATCAGAAACCCATTCTGCCAGCTTTAAGGACGTTATTTTAAATCATTTATTTTTCATATTTGCATTATTTTCTCGATCGACCAATTAAACAAAATATTAATTTTTGGATTTTATTTTCTCCTTCTCTTCGAGATATAATTTGGTCCATTTTGAAATAAAATTAATTAATTCCTTTTTTTTTTTTGTATAACTGGCTAATTGAAATAAACTTTTTTTATAACGTTAAATTCTGTAACGTGTACATGGGAGGTGTTTGTCAAGGAATATTAGTTGTAATTTTCGCGAAAATATGGTATTTTCGCATTTTTGCTCAGATGATCGATTCGACAATAAAAAAAAAAAAATTCCAGCTCCATAACAACAAATACCCTTCCGATGACCCCAACGAACATTTTAAGACTTGTCTGGTCTATAGAACGTCATTTTTTAACTGAAAATAGATTAGGAATTCCTTGCTCATTTCGACGTCATTTAGACGTAAGTTTTCTACGAAACTAGGACATGTTCATCGAGTTGTCGTTTACTATTTACTTATTATTGACCCTTTTCCAGGGACGTCCTTTTGACGTCAATATTAGATACTTTAAGACCATCAAGTTTAGTTTCCGTCAAAAACAGACTGCGTTTTGAGTGGCACTTTTTGAAGTCGACATATGACGTCTTTCAGGAGTTCAAGTTGGTATAAATTTAAATAATGTAATCGGAATTTGATCACAAAATGACCGACCATGCATGTATTATACAGAAATATATGAAAAAACGTCATTTGATGACTCAAGATAGACCCTAGATTTAAGAGCGTTTTACCGTCTTTTAGACGAAATTCTAGTTAACCCTTTAGAACCTAATATTACAAATTTTTTCATTGTTTTTAAATTCTTTTTATACCCTAGATGAAACCTATGGGATATACTAAACTTGTCATTACGTTTGTAACAACTCGAAATAATGATGGTAGAGGAAAATGGATTGGACACCCATTCATAATATTAAAAGTTATTTTGATTTTTGCATGTCCGTCTGTCTGTCCGTCTGTGCGCACAATAACTTGAGAGCGCGTATACTTAGAGAGCTGAAATTTTGTATAAGAACTTTAAGAAAAATATATAAATTTAAGTTCGAAAATGAGGCAAATTGGGCAACTCCTTCGTGGGGTTGCCATACACAAATTACGTTTTCAACTATATATTTGGAGACTGCCTGAGAACGCCTTGACGTACCGAGCTGAAATTTGGTACATGGTGTTTTCATTGTACTATCAAAATAAATGTCAAAAATGGACTAAATCGGGCAACCCCTTCTTGGTGCTGCCATATAAAACTTAGGTTTTTTACTGATACTGTTAAAACGATCAGCCTTAGACATTTTTATTTAAATAGATGCAGTTATAATAGCGCCTTGCCGTCTTTTTGCCATCATTTTGTGCTACTGCTTAGGCACGTGTTTTCTATTTCTCGTCAGGTTTTGACTGCATTTGGACGTGGCGCTGCTTGTCGTCATTTTCACGTCAGTTTTCGATTTTTCGCAGCTTCGTGGAAGAGCAGACAGTCAAAACTTGTATTAGTATTCTTCAAGCAGCAGTACGGGCAGCAATTGGAGACAGACTTAATGGATGGAGTTAGGAAACAACAATTAATTGGTAAGATAAAATAAAAATTTCAAAATTATGAAATACACTTTAATTCCCTTTTAAAGGTGGAAAAACGGAGGCAAATCGTGAGCAAGGGGGTCGGATGCTCCGTTAGAAAATGCATGAAGCAGCTAGCAACTGACAGGGACTGGAGGAGTTCTCGTGAATGGGACTGCAAAAGAATTTGAAGTTCGAAGAGTATATAAATATTTTGGATTCAATTTATGAGTCCATCATTAAAATTAATTCCGAAGCTACTCAGACGGACATCAACGAGCACATCAAAACGTGGCTGAAATATTCGCCTGAACGGATTCTTAATAAAATGGCGAAGCAAAAATCTTTTTATTAATTCAATATATTATAATATACCTACGGAAATAAAATTTTATACGTATTTCCAAATTTATGCACTATGTATTTATTGAACTCCATTCGAAAATTTGTACATCGGTGTGTCCTGGAAACTCATATTTGTAGTTGGTACATTGAAAGACGAAAACGCTGAATGGAAATACTTACTTTTCCACCCTGCACCAGCGTATATTTTCAATTAAACTTATACTAAAAAGGTGGAAACTTTCTTATCCTTTAATTTTTCGCAAGAAATCATTGATTTTCTTTCATGTTTCTCGAGAGAAGTTCATCTCAAAATTTTTGTGAGCGAAAATTGAACGAAGACATTGATAAATGCTTTTCTCGATACACAACGTAAAAAATTAATAATTTCTTCCGAATAATAAAAATAAGAATTTCCTTACCTTTTAGTTTAAGTTCTATTGGAAATATTCGTCGTTGCAGGGTGGAAAAGCGAGGTTTTCATTAAGCGTTTTCGTCTTTCGATGTGCCAAGGGCCTTAAACTTTGTATTAATAACTGGTGGCTAATATGACGACTTTATTTCCGTCTGAAGACGTGTTTCAGGTATTAGAATGACGTCTTCTGGGCAACCAAAATGTACTAATTCAGTTTAATTTTGGAGGTTATTTTGGTGGCTAATTTGGCGACTTTATTTCCATCTGAAGACGTGTTTCAGGAGGTACATTGTCGACAGGTCGACGTCAAAAAGATGCCCGATTTAACCAAATTTTGATTTTGACCATTTTTCAATTTCAGTACAAAGGACGGTCTATTGTATGTACTATTGACCAGTCAATGTTTGTTGGGGACGCAGTGTACAAAACAGCTTTCGTTCATTTTGTGCAAGAAAAGCAACTAGATGATTATCTGATGGTATTAATTGTCCGATTTAATAATGTGGATTATTTGTTCGAAATTTATGTGATGCAGATACACCAAATTTACAGCACGATATCGCCAATGTAACGTTAGATTAAGCACCCAATGCTTTATTGAGTATCACATAAGGAATTGCACAGCTTTTCGTTGTTAGTTTGTTATGAAAAATGGATTATTAACTTGCTCTTTAATTATTTTAATATATTTTTCAACCAGTTAAAATGTTTGTTAAAGGTTCTATTGCTGTATATGGACAGGATATTTTATTTTCCAAGAAACTTTCACAAAATTTTGATCCGAATAAATTATTTTTCTGACTCTAAGAAAATAAGTTAAAACTAGATATACCAATTAAACAAGATCAAATAAATTATTACTTCTTTAAAGTCAAACACAAATTGAATTCAACCAATCGGGCAGAGTAATAAAATAAAAATATTACCAGAATCTCTTGCGTATTTTTGTTATGGAAAAACAAAAAATGCTATTTTTTAGAAGTTTTAACCATTTCATGGACCCGAAAACGTTCTGGAATCCTAACAGAGTCCAAGGTACCGCCTGTTACCTATCAAATAAAAAAAAAACAAAAAACAAAAAAAAAACACAGAAACAAAGCATACCTCTCACCGAAACCTTTCTACCCTCCTACTGAAGCTTTTTAGATAACCCAAAAGTATCACGCATGTGCCGGGCAAAGATCGGAGAAGCAGCCAGACAGTGCTTGGTTAGCTCAAGTTCTCAAGTAAATATAGACACTCAGAGCTACCAATAAATACCATTTTTGTTAGATGAGTAAGAAAAGGGTTATAACCCGTGATGATACCAACTAACAGTTCTGCATTTTTTGTTTTTTTCTGAGCACCAAAGAAAAGTCAGTGAGTGTATTATTTGGCCTATCAAGAAACAGTTTTGAACACCTGCAAGCAATCAGGTTCGTCCATCACTATTGATGCTTCATGCGAACATCAGCTTTAATGGTCTGCCCAGATATCCACAGGATATCTCTGCGTGTTATTGATACACAGTTCATCTAAAGACGTACTACAGTCCCTCAGTAACTTTCCTATTATGTGAGGCCTCTCAAAAACCATCAAGACTGCCTGAAAGGTTAGCAATATCCTTTCTCTACAGACCCCGCTTAATATGCATACATACAATATAGTTTAGCAATATTATAATTAAAACAAACAAAATTTATTATATAAGGCTTTATCACATTCCAAAACTTAAACTTCAAATAAACTACATAGGCACTCTGCCAAATTCTTAATCACAACCATAAAACAAATTTAACTTTTTATAATCGATATCGGTAAGGGTTACACTTGGTTTAAGTATCGTACCATCCTGAAAAATAACTAGATTAGATAACACTACAAAAAAAAAAATATAACGGTGGATGACAAACGTTAACTAACCTTAGCTTGCATTGTAGGCTTTCCATTTTTCGTCCCAGTATAAGAGTCGTAGTGCATTACACTGCGAACGTCGTACTCTTCAAAAATTTTAGATTTCGGAAGCTTTGTTAATCTTATGAACTCACTCCTGTGCCGCAAAGCTATATTTTCCCATTTAATTTCAACAAAATCATCTCGATTCGGAACGATATGTTGATGTGGGAATCCTAAGGTATGCATGAATAGGTGTAAAATCAAATATCTGTCTGCATAATTGGCACTGTGTACATTGACATTTTGAACACCTTCTACCATTCCAAGGTTTGATTCAATCGGAGTCCAGTACTGTTTCTGTTGATTTGCAAGAAAAATTATGTAATAGATTTTCGGCTTTGAAATGTTACTGAAAATCATGATTATGTATTAATTAGTTAAAAGCTAAATACAACAGAAGTCATAGATCGTAATACTAGGGGAGAATGGGGTAATTGCTCAAAGGAAAAGACAAAATCGGGAGCTCACCTCTTACCACCAGTGGTGGCCCTATTGCTAGCATCCGAATTAAAAAAACTTAGATTCTAAAATTGTTTATTGGTCAATGGAATGCAATTGAGTCCATCAAAATAATTACATAAATCATAAAGTCTAAAGTTTGCCCTGTAGAATAGTGATAAGTAAAAAAACGTAAAAATAAAAACGAAAACTAATTTGAAAAAAAAGGACGATATTTAGACACTTGTACACCCGGGTACTGATTCTGCTTTTTTGACGTACATTTTTATCACGTATTTTTGTAGTTCACCACAATTACGTCGTACTTTGATTTGCACCATAGTTGATTTTCATTTATTCTTTTCATCAAAAACAAAATAAACCAATTGCATTGAATTAATGTCAGAATTCATGGCTGAAAGTACGACAAATTAGACAACTGTCTACACATAATTCCAGTAATACATACAAGCGCCGACCCCAACCGGGGGGGGGGGGGTGATTCTCATCCCTTTGTACTACTTCAATGTCAAAATATACGCCTAAATGAAATAAACTTTGCTACTGATTTTTCCGGTTTTTTTTTTTCAGTTCAGCAAGCCTTGCATTACGTAGAATGAACTGAAAATGAAACTGCATATTACAAATTCAAAATATTACTTCGAATTTAAGCACTTATATTGCTCTAAGTTGGCATTTAGAATATTCAATTACCACAGTATGTATAACATTTTTAATGTGATTAATTGTATTCACTGTTGGCACTTGGTGGAAGTATTTTATGATAGACATATTGGATTTTTGAAGAAAACACTTGTTTATCTACTCCACTGAACGTTTAATTATGTAAAAACAAAAATTAAAACTAATTACTTAAAGAGGCCGACGCGTTTCATCTGACTAGGACATTATCAAAGGCCGAACTGATCTTACTGGTTAACATGTATATAAATATGTTCTGAAGTACCTAACTAAATAACAGAGAGTAAAAGCATAGAGAGAAAAAATTCACAATTAAACTGAGAGGCTACATATAAATTGGGGATTAAGGAGGGGGCTTCTATCCGTAAAGTCTATTTGATCATTGACCAAAAAACAACCATCGTCTTTCGCTTTTCTAATTTCCAAGATTTCAAATTTGTCCAAAGTCGGGTCAGAATTTAATCTGTGCATAATCTCAAGGTCGTTTATAGAACAACTGTGTCCTGTTTCTTTAAGATGCTTAGAGAGACCCGAAGCAGGGTTAGCGGACTTAGAAGATTTGATGTGTTCACTAAAACGCGTATTAAAAGATCTTCTGGTTTTACCTATGTACATCGCATCACAATTACCACAATTTATTTTATATATCCCACTACTTTCGTATTTATCTAGTTTGGGCCTTATTTTGTTGTTAAAGATAAAATTTTTTATATTAATTTTTATTAAAGAAAGCTGGAGATATATTGCATCTTGCCATGGGTTTTCGCAAGAGTTCAACAGATTTGTTGATATATGGTATTTTCTTCCAAGTATTGGCCATGTCAGTACCAGCTCTTTTATCAGGAAAGACAGACTTTACAGCAAATTTACGTAATTTCACCTTTAGTAAGTTATGAATTATTTTAGGTTTATATCCGTTATTGATGGCTATTTTCTTAATGGTTTGAAGTTCAATTTTAAATTTTTCGGAGTTCAATGGAACATTCAACAATCTATTTAGCATAGAGTGGAATGCCGCCATCTTCGTGTTCCAAGGATGTGCTGAGTCAAAGGGAATTACGTTATCACAGAATGTATTTTTTCTAAATATGTCAAATTGCAGTTTATTATTCTCTAGTGAAATCGTAAAGTCTAAGAAATTTAGTTTCTTATTACCTAATTCTATTGTAAATTTTATACAGTCGTCTAATTTATTTAAAACAAGATTAACAAAGTTTTGTAATTGTCTGTCTGTTCCCAACCAAATACAGAAGACATCGTCTACATACCTTATCCAGGTAAAGACGAGCTTCAGTATATACATGTTAACCAGTAAGATCAGTTCGGCCTTTGATAATGTCCTAGTCAGACGAAACGCGTCGGCCTCTTTAAGTAATTAGTTTTAATTTTTGTTTTTACATAATTAAACGTTCAGTGGAGTAGATAAACAAGTGTTTTCTTCAAAAATCCAATATGTCTAGTATAACATTTTTATCACAACCTCGAAAGCTGTTGTCTAATTTGTCGTACTCTTAGGGCTTAGGCTTATTTTGTGGTTGACGAAATGAATAAATCAAAATGGCTATGGTTAATATAAAAGTACGACAAATTTGAGGTGAAATGTTAAAATATGTGACAAATATATACTCCTAAGCTACGACGAATGGATCGAATCAACCCCAGGTGTTTAAATGTCAAACTTCACAAATCGTCTACCAAAAATCTTGACTTTTATCATTTTCATTTTCATTTGAGTTCTGGATTCGACTCCATTTAAACAAACGATTTTTGAGTAGATCCGATTTTTTTACTTGTGTGTGTTTAGATACATCAGACCCAATTGATCATTTTAAAGTGCAACGCTGGAGGGTCATGAAATAAAGTTTGAATCTAAAAAGCATCCATACCAAGTTTATGTTTATAATGAATGCTTTACCAGATTTTTCAGAATATAAAATTTTCAAAGATGAAAAATCGCTTTTATGTGTATAGGGGAATCTTTATTGAACCGGAGAAAATATTTATTATACCCTAGATGAAATCTATAGGGTATACAAAGTTTGCCATTCCGTTTGTAACACCTCGAAATAATGATGGTAGAACAAAATGGATTGGACACCCATTCATAATATTAAAAGTTATTTTGATTTTTGCATGTCCGTACGTCCGTCCGTCCGTCTGTGCGCACGATAACTCGAGAACGCGTATATTTAAAGAGCTGAAATTTTGTACACGGACTTTAAAAAAAAAAGTAAAATTAAGTTCGAAAATGAGACAAATCGGTCAACTCCTTCTTGGGGTTGCCATATAAAAATTTCGTTTTCCGCTGCCTGAGAACGCGTCGACGTAGAGAGCTGAAATTTCGTACATGATGTTTTTACTACATTAGTAAATAAAATATCAAAAATGGACTAAATCGGAAAACTCCTTCTTGGTGTTGCCATATAAAAATTTAGGTTTTTTACGTATAATACTTTGAAAACGACCAGTCTAAGACATTTTTATTGTACTAAAAATTTCTGCAGAATACGAAATCCTATAAAATTGGTTATAATCATTTTTTCTGTGCGACAAACCGTTCTAGAAATATATGCGAAAAACCACTTCGAAATCAAACTTGAATAGATCGGTGACCATACGAAATTTAATACGGGCATTCATCTGGGGTATCATAAGAATTGGTCTTAGACTAATTCTAGCTTTTTTACTTGTTTGGAACCTAAGGTGATCTAGATCAGATCTCCGAATCGAAGCTGAAGTACTAAAGGAAAACGACATTGTTAATTATGTCAGGTAAAAAAGTTTTTTCCACAAAAACAGGGAAGCTAAGAGCTTACTTTGCATCACTTAACTAATTTTAAGAAAAAACTCAACTTGATTAATTCAAATTCCTTCATTTAACTGGGGTCATCCACTAGCATATCTGCATGTCACACTTAGAGGTATGTCATACTAATTTGAGGTATGCGCATACAAATTTGGGTATACTAAATGCCCATCCACTAGACTACAGGTGTGGTATGCATCAGAAACTTCATTAGTGTAGAGATATTGAATTGAATAATTATGAAAGTACTAGAAGACAACATTAAGGTAAGTACTAGTTTTTGATTATATAAATAATTTTTTTATGCTTTGCAGAATCACTCAAACTTCGAAACAGTAATTCAAAATGAAATTCAGTAAAATTTTAATAAACCAAATATACTTTAGCGAATAATAAAATAAAATAAATAAAAAAAAATAATAAAAAAAAAACGAATTGTACTTGGGGTCTTGTAGTTATCCTATAAAAGTATTATGACCCTGCTCTGCGAGCTGTAATGACTTGGTTGCTTAATATTCTCACTTTTTGTGATGAAGTTGTTTCAGGTAGTGTTGGTGAATAAGAATAAAAGTTAACATTTTGAGTAGGCATAACTACAGTACTAGTACTAACAGACGACGTAGAAGCAGCATGCGAGTTGAACTTCGAAAATATTTTCTCAACGACTCGGTTTTGCTGCGAAGCTATGTTCTTCCAATTCTTCCAATCTTCTCAGACGTCCTTGAAAAAGAATGTCATCAATTGCCTTCTTCGCAAAAAGTTTTTGATCTGTAGCAAGCTGTCTGTGCTCCACCCCCCAAATTCTAACAGTTATTTCCGCTTATTATAAAATCTAATTGGTTAAAATACCATAATGATGTTTAATAGATGTCATCATCTCGGCCCCAGATTTTTCGCTCTTCTTTATTTTCTTTAATTCATGACGATAGCTACACCTTACACTATTTAATGTTCTTTTTACAATTTGTCTATTTACGAGTGTTTCTATTGCTTTTAATTTAAGAACTAATTTATCGTAACTGTCATCTTTTAGTTACTTATTTTTGTAACTGTCACTTTTTACATCCCTAAGTTCTGTTATACTTTTATATAAATCAATAAGTTCACTCCAAAATTGCTTTGTTCCACCAATAACTGCTGAAATTTTGATTTGAATGCACGTACTCTTTCAAAGTAACTGATGTATGCGCAAGCATTGCCATCCACTGATACATCGGTGTGTCATGTAATGAAGGATGCGCATACGGCATGATGGATATTAAAATTTTCGGATTTTCATCATACATGCATGCGCACGCCATCATACCTACCCATCCACTTGCGAATCTGCATATCATACATTGTGTATGAAATGCATGTATGCTAGTGGATGGGCCCCTTAACGAAGTAAATAGACTTTCCTGTCATTTGAATTCTAGAAAGCTAATGCTCGTATCAAAAATAAGGGGTATTGGGAGCTTTTTCCCAGAATATAAAGCAACAAACAAGAATAAATAAATGAAGCTATCGGGGTCATTCATGAGAGTCATGACTATCAGAACAATAACAATGGTTTGGGCCTTCGGTTCGGGAGCTAACTTCGAAGCAAAAACAAAAACACCCATCAGAAAGCCGTAATTTTAAGTAATTGAAAACAAGGTGCCTTAATAAAAAAAACGATCTTCCAATGTTGATCAAATTACAAATTAAAAATGTAAAACTGCAATAAAAACTAAATAAACTGGCAGAGAGCGACTAAACAAAAAAATAACAAGTAAAAAAGCTAGAATTGGTCTAAGACCAATTCTTATGATACCCTAGATGAATGCCCGTATTAAATTTCGTATGGTCACCGATCTATTCAAGTATTGACTTTGAAGTTGTTTTTCGCATATATTTCTAGAACAGTTTGTTGCACAGAAAAAATGGCAATAACCATTTTTATAGGATTTCGTATTCTGCAGAAGTTGTTAGTACAATAAAAATGTCTTGGACTGATTGTTTTCAAAGTATACATAAAAAACCGAAATTTTTATATAGCAACACCAAGAAGGAGTTGCCCGATTTAGTCCGTTTTTGACATTTTATTTGCTAATGTAGTAAAAACATCATGTACGAAATTTCAGCTCTCTACGTCGATGCGTTCTCAGGCAGTGTCCAAATAATATAGCGGAAAACGAAATTTTTATATGGCAACCCCAAGAAGGAGTTGCCCGATTTGTCTCATTTTCGAACTTAATTTTAATTTCAGCTCTTTAAGTATACGCGTTCTCGAGTTATAGTGCTCACAGACGGACGGACGGACAGACGGAAGGACGGACGGACGGACGGACGGACAGACGGAAGGACGGACGGACGGACGGACGGACGGACGGACATGCAAAAATCAAAATAACTTTTAATATTATGAATGGGTGTCCAATCCATTCAGCTCTACCATCATTATTTCGAGGTGTTACAAACGGAATGACAAACTTAGTATACCCCTATGATTTCATCTAGGGTATAAAAAAGGCGAAGACAATTTGTAAGACAAAGAAACAAGGAAGATCTTATAATTTCAAGATACAGAAGTAAAAGTAGGACAGCAAATAAACTGTCAAATAAATTAACTGGAATAAATAGCTGAGGTGAAGGAATATAAAGTACTGGCCAAGAAATAAGAAAAGAGCAAAGAGAAGGAGGACCGTGTGAAATAAAATTTCAAATCCCTAAGTAGGCTGCTAGATTCGCATTTAGAAATTCCATAAAAAATTTATGAAATTCACCAATTACTCACGCCATAATATTTAAAGTTATTTTGATTTTTGTACGGCCGTCTGTCCGTTCATCCGTCCGTCTGCTTGTCTGTCTGCCTCTCCTTTCTCAGAGTAACTCGAGAATGCGTTCACTAAGAGCGCTGAAATTTTGCACACAGGCTTTTTTAAGAAAAAGTTAATTTAACTTCGAAAATCGGACCAATCTGTGGCAACTCCCTCATAGGATTGCCATAAAAACAATTTCGTTTTCACTATCTTTATAGACACTGCCCAGGAATGCGGCGACGTAGAGACTGGAAATTTGACACATGATATTTCCATAGCAATCGTTAATAAAACGTCAAACATGGACCAAATCGGGTAACTTTTTCTTGGTGTTGTCATACAAAACTTTGGGTTTCACTATTTATTTGTACACTGTTGGAGAACACGCTGATGTAAAGAGCTAGTACATAGCGTTTTCATGAAAATAGTATATAAAATTTCAAATCGGGCAACCTATTCTTGGTGTTACTGTTCAAAGCCTTGGATTTCCACTTGATTTAACTTTTATTTTCAGCTAGCGTGTAATATTATTGGTCTTAGAACTATTACAACATATTCCCTTATTTCTGTAAAGTTTACACGCTCGATATGTTCTGAGTTTTGATCGAATCAAGTTCTCAACTCAACTCTCACTTAACGATAAGAATATCCTATCTCACACATTCCTCCTTTTCTCTTAGCTCGTCTTTCCTGTAAAAAAAATACTAACAGATTCGCTAACATAGCATCGTTTGCATCCTTAAGCCTTACTTGTACATTACATATTAAGATAAGTATGTATACATTATTGTGCAAACTTACAGTTAGTTTAACGTAATTGATGTCCGTACCCCTCCGGGGAATGAAACGTATACAGGTCTTCTCTTCAATATGAGCCAGAGTCTGCCAAACTAATATTTTCTCTTGTGGCCCTGAATAAATTTGTTTTTTTTTAAGTTAATATAAATTAAACCCTTCATTAAACAGCTGTACATAGTTGAACACAAAATGCAAATTTACGTTAGTTGAAAACTTACTGAATTGATCGCTTATGTCGACAGGTATGGTTGATGACTTCCATCGATATCTATATAAATCCAAAGTTCCAAAATAAACTTCCCTTTGCTGATTAAGGCTGAAAACGACATCGTTCATGGTCGTCAAAACCTCGTCAATGGAATTTGCATCCTTTTCGTTTCTCAAATCAGCTAAAAAGCGCTTCGGTGCATCACCACTCTCTCCTTGCCCGGAAATAATTTTCACATTGACAAGGACACTCAAAAAAACTATCAAGAATAGAAAATCTTAATTACTTTTACTCTAGAAAGCACTTTCTGTAGAAGTGGTTTACCAAGAAATAGACACAACACAGTTTTCACCATTTCGACCGGCTACTTAAACACGTTTTTGAGCTCCGTCCGAGTCGACTTCATCAAAATCTGAGGAACTTCTAAATGCTGCTCCGGACAGAAACTTACGGAATTGTACAGAAAAATTATTCAACAGATGTTCCGTGGTTATCAAATTATCAGGTGGTGAATTTTACAGAAATTCATTCTAAGTAGATAGTCTAAAGCTTGCTCTGTGAATGGATAAGCGACTAAATCTGCCTTGAATGGAGGAAACAGTTTTTGTTATCATTCGGCTATTTCGTGGGTTGCATTCTACTGATTTATCCGCATTGTTGGAATAATTTTGGACTGAGTTTTAAAATTATTTCAATTATTTACAGATAATAACTATGTGATGTCCGCTTTACCTACATAATTTGCACACTGTAATGTTATGTCATCAAGTGAACATTTGTAATGAAGTTTACGAGTGTGTTTGTAAATGTAAGGTAATTTTGTGTTATATGTAAAATATTTTTTCTGCTACAGTAAAGTGAAAAAAAAAATACTTGTATGAGTAGATGTGTATATATTTTCTTGTATTTTAATGAGTACCTAAAATTAGTTAGTAAAACTTAGGGCCTGTCCGGATCCAAGTCTTCGTCTTCGTCTTCGTCTTGTTATTACAGCTAGTGACGTAACATCGAGACAAGCTCTATCCGAATCCATGTCTATGCCACCGAGCTTTGCTAGTTTGTATAACAGTTTTGACATTTGGTTAGCTTGATCACCGAGTCAAGGTTCGACTTGACTTATTTAAATAGACAACATACTTTGAGGTTATGTTTGTTTGCTGTCTGTGAAATCAAGCTGAACAAACGAATGAATTCGGACTGGCTAGCTTCGTCTTCGTATAACTATTATAATAGCTGAGCTTGTTTTGTTACGTCACTAGCTGTAATAACAAAACGAAGACGAAGACTTGGATCCGGACAGGCCCTTAGTATGGTCGTGAAAATAAGTTATAGAAACAAGTGTAAATTTAAATAAATAATGTGTCATTTGTCAAGGCTTAGATTAGAGTGTATCACGAAAAGGAGATATGTAGACAAATTTTATTTGTCGTCATGTTTAGGGGGGTTTCCACCGAAAATAGCTCACGATTTCTGCTTTCAAAACCTCTGTGGAACATAAAACGCAGAAAAATATGCAATCTGAAATAAAGCACTCCATGCAGCCAGCAGGGCTTCCAAAAGCAATGAAGTAAATTCAAAACGGAAAACTGTATGTAAAATATGCTTTGACTTTATTTACTTTACCATTATCCAAAACATTTTGATTTTTTGAAAATAAACAGAAAAGGGACTTGTACAAATTGAACTATCTTTGCAAATAATAAGACTATTCCCTAGATTTAAGACACGTTTTACTCTAAAAATAAATGTAATTTTCTCTGATATTAAAGGCAAAATCAGTTTAATTTCCTGTAATCAATGGAACTTTCAATGGATTTATGTATTTGGCACCAGAAAAAGTATAAACTACGTAAAACTCCCGGAAATTTTAATTTCTCCTGGATATAAGGAAGAGAACATACAATAAATTAGGTTTTTTATGGAAATATATTTTCGTTTATATAACTCACACATTGTTTTTGAAAAAAAGTTATATATTGTTTTTCAGTATTTCGTTTTAGAGTGTTAAGCTTGAAACACATTCACTGCAGTAACTTTGACTTCAACTTTGAATTCATCGACTTCACATGGTATCTTAATAGGTTGAACTTTAAGCTGCCACAATAAATGCAGTTGCAGCAGCAGTGAATGCGACTTCAACTTCGACTTTGAGAAATTTCAAAGTTGCTGCAATTTTTACAGTATTGACAACTTAAAGAATTGTAAAGTGCATTGCTGGAAAAATAAGAAAAATAAAATGTTTTCAATCTGTGGTCATCTTTCTCTTTAAATACTTTGAAAATTGTATTAAAAAATCCTCGCAATTCTCGCTCTTCAGCAGTATTGATTTCTTGTGTCCAAATAGTTCGCGTATTAAATGCAAAATCAATTATTTTTATGTATGTTAAATAATAAATAAGAACATACAATAATAACGAATTCGATTTCGTTCATATTTTTGTACAAAAATGTTATACAACTTATTACAATTTTTTTAGATATTAAAATTATTTAAAATTTTTATACTGCTCCGCAAACAAACTTCAGAAAATGTCAAATAGGCTGTCAAAATGAAGGCGCTGCAGTTAATGTGGCACACATGTGCAGTGAAGTCGACTTTACTGCAACGGCTACTGCAAAGTCGAAGTTACTGCAGTGAATGTGTTTCAGACTTTAAGCGCAGCATAAGTAGTATGGGCCGCAGAAAATGAGCTATTCAGCGCATTCTTATTTTTTTTAAAGGGGCTGTTGTTCTATCACCTATGATGGAGTGTAGTGCTATTAGCTATTCTCTACGTTTTAGGGAATATTCCGTAAATTTTTGGGAATATTCCCTACATTTTAGGGAACAATTTTTAAATTCTCTACATTTTAGGAAAAAAAAACTAATCTACGTTTTCCAAGGTGGAGCATTCCCAAATCTTATGGACAAATACCTAACGTTTGTGGCACAAAGTGTTGCCACCCTTTCTATGGAAGTTTTCTTTTACTGTGCATCTAATCGTAGAGCTTAAACCTGTCTGCTTTTTTTGGAACAAATGCAAACTTTTATAGTGTTCTTTCCCCTAATTTATTCAATTTAAATTATACAAAAAAAAAAAAAAAAAAAAAAAATTTTTTAGTATATTAGTTTTTCAAAGCTAAGAACTTTTTATATGATAAATGACATCAGCGCTTACAGAGCAATGAAAGAACATCTCGGAAGACAGACACTCATTGCTTTTACCTATTCTACTTAGGCTGTATATGAGAACACCAAGAAATATTATTAAATTGCCACCATACCAGGCACAGTAATAGAATATCAGATTTATTAAACCAAGATAAATCTAGAGGATACGGATTGGAGGCACATGCCATGTACTATATGAATGTTGTTGTTATTGTATCCAATTTTTGTTCTCGCAGCGATTGTTTCTCACCGTCCAATAATTCTCCCTCCTTCTAAAGTCATCCTTAATAATCTCATCATACACGCGCGTACCTACATAACTTAACTTACTGCGAGATATCATTGCATTGTCATTTTTATATAACCTGGGGAACATGTTGGTCTCTTACCAAAAAAAAAAAATAATAATAAATAAGTAAATAAAAAATAGAAAAGGGAGACAAATTAAGGGTATCAATAAAGGCGCCGCATTCTAATCAACAAAATGGACTATCATTATTTCTAACAACCGCAAAGGACTCTTCATATCCATAAAAAAAAATAATTAATTAATTATTCAAATTAACTTAGCCAAATTGGAAAGATTTAGGTACTGAGGAAAATAAATATCTGAGCTCAGCAGAATTTTAGCGACAAATGAAGTGCAAATAGAAAATTAGAAGTCATCCGTTGTAGGCGGCAACAATCATAATATCAACCATGGCCCCAAAGAATTGAAGATTGATGAAGTCTCACAGAAAAGAGGAAGTCATTTGAGATTAAAATAGAAGTCATTTTAAGGAAAACAAACTAAACTCCGACTAAGTAACTGTACAAATAATAGAACTTCAACTGAAGGCAATAAGCGTAAGAACAATTGCCCTAATAAAATGCTTACTCGAAATAGGTTAATAGGGAAAAGATTGGTAAAGAGCAATTCAGGTCATTTGGATACTGTTCAACTTGTCTTCTAGAATGGAAAAGTATATTCTTCTTCGGCTATCCTGAAGACTGCTGGCATGAAAGTATTTCAATGAAAGATACTACTCCTGGCCACAAACAATTTGGATATCCTGCAATGGTTCTAGAGGAAATTTAATTAAAAATATTTCGCAGTTTAGGTAAGAATTTATGTTCTCAATATGACAGGAATTCAGTTCAAATCTTGGCATGTATTTGCAAAAATTTAAAGGAGAAAGTAGAATGAATGCATCTGCAAGTGTTCCGGATTTTTAGGTTCATAAGTTTTTTAAAATACCATAAAAATATTATATAGCAGGATACCGCATAAGGAAAATCTTATATTGAGGTCATTTAAGGGAAAAATAATTCATTATAATTTGCATAATATATCTGAGATATTTATATAGAAGTCAGAGACTACAGGATATTTCGATCGAACATGAGAGCAAATTAATATCCAGTTGCACACTTAAGACTTCTGGAAGTAAATAGGAGTGATTAGGACGGGGGAGAAGCGGCTTTAAGTTTGAATTAAAAAAGGATATTTTTTTTTTAAATGGTGATTTCACAGGATTGTTTTCATTCAAAAAGATTTGTTTTTCAGAATATTTTACTCTATTTAAAAAATCAAATAAATTTTCCTAGATTTGTTTAGTAGATTAGGAGCAACTTCATTTACTCAATAGCTTAGTATACATAGGATATATGAACATCTGTTTCAAGATACTGTATATTCGTAAAAATAGTTTTAATCGTACTAAAGAAACAAGTCGTTAGTGTTTTGAATTCTACACAGAAACGAAAAATTCTGAAAATCAGGACAGGTTAATTTGACGTAGCTAGATACGTATTTTTGATAACAGAAAAAATTTGTATGTAGTCTTTCTGAAGATGGCTTAAGGATAACTGAATTATGTATACATAAATCGTAACATATTGAATATCGTTCAAAAGGATAAGGTGTCCGCTTTAGAGGAATTGCTCAAGTTTGATCCTCCAATATCTTTGAAAGGACGTATGAGCAATTAAGTGACTACATTGCATTTGACAAACGATAAATTGTCTAACATAAATTTAAGGGAAGAGGATTCATTTTAGAGAGGGGTGTCTAGAACAGAAGTGCGATCAGGATACTCAAAGAAATCCATTGGTATACTCCGTTCTACTTATTTACCGACGACTTTATATTATATTAATAAACAAAGTCTTTAAAATTAGAAATGTTCCATGGACTGATTCTAAGAGCACAGTTCCTGTCGTAATCTAAAACGTAGAAAAAATGGAAATTAAATAGTTAAAAGTAATTTAAATCTTTAATAAAGTAGAAAATAAACGCAAACAAAATAGCGTTTATTGCTCACAAAAACACCATGCAGAAAAATGTAAATATAACTATAAAACAATATAAATGGCAAAGCACCCTAAAGTTTATTAAGCAAAACAACAAGAAATCAATTAAAAGTTTTGCAAAGCTTCCAATGTTGAGCTGAAACTATTCTGAGGGTTAGTCGAAACTCATTTTCTCAATGAGCATAATTTAGAGATTGGTAGGTAAGTACTGGCAATGACAGATGAATAATTTCTTATCTCAAGTAACATTTTTTTCTAATTATCCTCCGGCATTCAAAGCTGTGAGAAACAGAAAAATCGCACAACACGCGAAATTACTTAACGGCTTACAGGTGAAAGCTACCTGTCATGTAACGCACTCAATTGATATGCGACTTTACTATTTCCCACAACATAAACCTCTTTCTCCAGCGTAATTCAACGTGAAGCTTTTAATGAAAAGCATAATTAAGCAATCAAGAATTCACCGTTTATAATTACTAGCTGTGAAGCTAGAGGGAGGAGAGGTAGAGTGAGAATTACAATTTATACGGGGAATACAAATTGTGATACCAGAGATATTTGCTAAATTGCATTCTATAGCAAATATTTAAAATTAATTTTCAAGGGTAGGTAAATATTAATAAATTCATCGGCAAATTAAAGCAAAATGATAGGATTATACAAGAAACTAAAAACAAAGATAATTCAAAACAAAGCCAAATCAAAATGTTAAAAGGAAAATCAAAGAAAAATCAAATTTGATCATAAGTACCGCAACTAAAAGCTTTAAAATTTCCCCTACAGAAAGGGTTATGAAAAAGCGTTTGGATGCGGTTCCTTAATTTTTCATAACAGTCAGCAGATTCTAGAGTTGTTAGCAGTATTAATTTTTGGATTGTTTTTTGTTGAATTTTAAAAAGCGATTAATCATTTAGTTGCTTTGAAAATTGCAGTAAATTCACAAATTCGGAGCAAAAGCTACCTCTGCTGCTGATGTTTTTTAAAGGATCTAAGTTCTTTTGTCGTTCAAGAATTAACTTAAAAAAATTGTAAAGTAAAAAAGATTCGAGTAACTCAAAAACGGTCAAATACGCCATTTCCGACTAACGTTAACCACTATGCCTTGAATTGGGTTTATTTTCATCTATTTCTCATTGGATAGGTCTAAAGAATGAAATCTCACTTGCAGATTATCTTTGTTTACTGCTCTATTCAAAATTCTAATTAAAACACCTCACAATCCAAAAAACTAATTACTAAAGTTAGTATAGCTCGATTTTGCGAGACTTTTAAGATTTCGGCAGAGATTTCTTTATTTGCTATTTTAATCGTGTGCCTTTTCTTATATATATTAAGAAACCAATACCGTCGCATTGCAGGACTTACTTCTTTTCTATATTCCTCTATTTCTTTGGGAATATAGAGTTATTTTGATTTTTGAATATACGTCCGGTCGACCTCACGATAACTCGAGAGCGTGTATACTCAGAGAGCTAAAATTTGGTACGCTGGCTTTTAAAAAAAATGGGACAAATAGGGTAAGTCATTCGTGGGGTTGCCATATAAAAGTTGTCTTTTCACAATATAATTTTACGTATACTGTGAAACGATCAAGCGGGCGAAGCGTTCTAGAAATATATACGACAAACCATTTCATAAATCGAACTGGCACAGATGGATGACTATATGAAATTACATTCTGGCCTTCATCTATGGTATATCGTAAGAATTGATCTTAGACCAATTCTAGCATTTTTACTTGTTCAGATTAACATTAGAGCTTCAGAGTGCTACTAACCCCTTTCAACTCAGAGGAAGAAGCTATCAGAAGATTTTACTATCTGAGGTCGCTGGTTGCACAGATACGAAACGTCGCCGTCGGCTCTTCAACAACCGTATAACAAAATTGTTTACATTTCCGAAGTTACTCAGTAGCTGTGTTATTATCCTCGCTGCTGCCGAAGCCGACCCTATCATATCTAGGATACGCTGGGCAATAGGTATACATCCAACAACGTTAACAGCGATTGCTATTCGATAAATAGACCGCTATGTCAGGGATAATATAGGAAACACACTTTTGTAAAGATCTCCACGCGGTCCAATAAAGCGTAATTATTGTGAATGAATTCAAATCAGAATTATTAATTTTCTTACTATACAAAATCCCTAAACATTTAGCTCACAAATATATAAAACAATATCCACTGGCATAACAACAAGAAATGTCGTAACCTTATTAAGTGTACTTTTGAAACTTAAACCTCGCCACGTTGAGGGTTAAACGCCCCGAAAAAGATCTTTACAAATTCTTTTCTAAAGAAATTAATTTTGAAATCGATTTCGACCTGTTTAACCTTCAATTCACAGAGTTTTTCTACAGATACGAAACACCCCACAATAGAATCCCTTCTAATCAGAAAATCAAGTTCAAGGTTCTTTGCATAATAAATCCCACTCAACAGTGAAATATGTGTATAGCCCTGGTGTTGAACAATGGGTGGAAAATTCTTTATAGAGAATCAATTCATCCGCAACTTTCTTGCAAAAGGTTTGGAACGTTTATGATTTGATGTCAAAAGCTCCCCGATAAAAATTGGATTTATGGGCTCCAATTGAATCAGTTGGAAATTAATAAATGGCACGACATGTCATCATCCTGGTGACAAATAGCTGTGATGACTTCCTCCCTCCCTCCGTGGATTTCTTTAGCAATTCATGTGGATTTTCCATAATGGCAAAATCATGATTTTGGCGACTTTTTGACATTTATGATAATTTGTTGATGTGATCCATGATTGATGTTTGTTCTTTTCGGGATTTGTTTGCGGGTGGAATTATGAGAATGTATCAATTTTTTTATTTATTTATTAAGTTTTCTTTCCTTTTTTAAGATATTTTTGGGAAAACTTTCAACGATTATTGTGTTAATTTTATGTATGTTTGATCATGCCGTATGCATGTATGATTAGTTTCCTTACTTGTATTCAACGCGAGGTAGGCACAGACTTTATTTCATATTATGTTTATACGTGTCAAGGTATATAGAATACAAGGTATGCTCATTACGAACCACGTTCCACCAATAGGTGACGTAATATCGTGAAATATATAAGAAAGTACGGTGCAAAGAACACAATACTCTCTCTCTCTCTTCTCTCTGTATATCCTACTAAAGGTATATACATTAGTCACAGAATTACGTCACAGGCTATCGGCTACAATGAGGCAGCGTTTTAATGGGAATACTTGTCTTCTATATATCATGATTCGGGATATCTTCCGGATAATTTTCAGTTTTTCAAATCTTCGCCAGGTAAAAGTCTAATGATTTGAGCATATTGGGACATAATTAATTTTAGTCAATTCCAAATGTAGGTTTCGCTCCTTTTTTTTGTTAAATTTTGCGACATGAATAGTCTTAGAGCTCATTTGATAAAACCCGCTGCTTGGTTTGCTAACAACTTCTTTGGTACGGCCGACTTTATACATGCAATAGAACTGCAATTATTTCTCAAAATTAATATACAGGGTGTCCCGTTCAATTGGTATAATCTTTCTCAGGGTGGTAGTACATATTCAAACAAAAATTGAATGTAATAAGAGATTCCGGGAAGAACAAACAGTTTTTTTTACAGTTTTTGTTCATAGGACTCCTCCCTTTTACCCCAAAAAAAGAAACACGTATAACTCCGAAAAAAAATGATGGCTAAGCATATATGATGCATGTAAATTTGGAGGGCGTGGAGAGGAAAATTAAAAAAGGAAGACTTTTACTACCGTAAAGTAAATGCTCTTGCTGAGCTGGTATGTATTTCGAAATTTAAATATTTTCTTGTTTTTCAGATTACTAAAAAGGAAATATTTAACGATGTGATATGTTGCAATAGTATTATAAATGAAAGTAGGGGAAGGGGCTGTACGTTGGTACCTTTCTTGACAAAACTAATGAGAGAAATCTTAAGCAACCGATAATTATAGACTGTCTAATTCATAGCCTTTTCAATAATAGTCAAATATGCAGTTAAAAATTTATATTTCAGAATATGTGAAAGGAAATATGAAGATTCTTCTTTTGGTCCAAGGAAAAACATGCAGCTCCACCATGGACAATGAGGTATTGTACCTTGGACATTTGTAATTAACTAAGAAGAAATGATGGTATATCACTGCAGTTAAATTAAATAACACTCCTTATTGGATCAAGAATAAAAATACTCGCAAAGTAGGTTAGTTAAAAAAAATTGCTATACTTAGACATAATATGTATTTAATTTATGATTTATCTAAAGGCCGGTCTATGGCTTTGTTTGACATGTCGGTGGTACTAATGTTCGAAGTGTCCATGGTGCATATCCTTTGCAATAAAAATAAAATTGCCTGTGAAATATTTTAAGCAGTACAGTTCACCATATGACGCACGATTGATAACACACAATACAACCAAGTTTTACCTGAGCTAGAATCCAAAGAAACGGAAAGAATAGAAATCCAACACTTTCAAAATATTTACTTTTTCACGACTTTTCTTTAAAGAGCAATAACAGCACATTTGTCCGACAAACTAATTCCCAGAATAGCTCAAGTGTGATGTTTTGATTAGTAAAATCCGACATATTCATCGGAGGGGTCAAATTTCGCGAAACTGAGCTACTAACCATTTAGCCAACCTCTCTGACGAGGAATTAACTGACACCTTGGTGTTTGAGTTATTTTCAACTAATTGTAGTGACCCTTTACTGTATTTTCTGTACTGTCTATTGTAATTGTTTTTCAGTTTATAAAGATTACTGATGAATGGTAGCTTAGTTATCGAAACACGTATATATTATGTATAAAAAAATTTTGTGAGACAATAAGTGGTTTTTTCTTGCTCAAGTTATTTATTAAATGGGTTTCACAGTGCTCGAAAACTTAATTTAAAAAAAATCCCGTATATAAGGTTAAGTATAAGTACCAAAGTGCGCCCTTGCTACAAATTCCGCCATAACCCGACGTGATTCGGTTCTATCCCTGATTGGGACTATCGGAACATGTACGTACTTGACAAAGTTTTAAGTATCACTACCGGTAATTGTACTTAAAAAAAATTTAAGTCCAGGTCTTGGTACTGGTACTAGTTCTTGAGTACTTTACAGGTATGAAAATACGTCGCATCCCATGTGTCAAAATTTAATGAGAATACTTGTAATTAATGGAATTATACAAAAAATATTTTGGTGTTCTGCAGTACAAAAATTTGTCCGGTAAAAGAGAAAGGAAAGTAAAATTTAATTGCACCGGATTTAATGAACCAATTGAGAACGGGTGGTCAAAATGGTGTCGATTGGCAAATGTTGAAAGAAACATCAAATAAGAGCGGGGATAAAACTGTATAATTGAAGGAAATTATTGAAAGTAGACCGAGTTGAAATTGCAAAATGAAGTAGAGAGGAAAGAAAAGGAAACTGGGAAGCAGAAAGACGTCCAGGAGGAAGAAAAGTTAAGTAACCAATTTTTAATTTATCCTATTTGTTTTTTGTGTGCGATCTTGAATTTCTTCTCTTTTGGATTTGAATGGAAATTATCAAAAAAATTAGATATTAGTAATTTTTGTTGTTGCCCAAACATACAATGAATTATACTCAGGAAAAACAGATGATGGTAGACTATTTCCTTTCGTGCAATTCGGTCGAAAGTATTTTCATGAAGAGTAAAAAAAATTGTTTGTTTTTCAGCGTAAGTATTGCGTGTCTGAATTAATCTGCAAGGGATGTGCATAGATATTTCATTAGAACATTGAATATTTAAATTTTAATTGGGTTCTTGTACTCTAAAACTGCGTGACGCCCAGAATGATTATAATGCAAAAAACAATCGACCCACCTCTTTTTCTTTTGTACCTACTAACAAAGTTTCACACAGGAAAAGTTTTTGAAATTAACTGCACTACCGAAATACTTTGGTAATTGTCACAGTAAAGTAGAGTTTGCGAAGCAGACTCAAAACTTATGCTCGTATATAAGAATGTCTAAAATTTATTATAACTTTGAGTAATATTTCATTTGATCTCGGAGATTTAAAGCCTAACGATCATAATAAAAAAGTTTAATTGTAAGCCATCATGTCTGAGGTATGCACATTTATCATTTTTGTGTCTCAGGAGGATAATTTGAAAACAAGACAACTTTCAGTAATCGCAAAAGTTCAACTTTATCTCTTTAGGATTTTGATGTCCGATAAGAACAGTCTGGTTCTTATGCACTTAACAGTTTGCATAAAAGTATCCCGACTAGACATTCTAATTCTCATCATAAAAACCAAAAATTCTGCCCTGATATTGCCGGGCAACATACATATTTGGCACTTGGTTTTATTAATAATTTTGAATGATAAAGTTTTGATTTACTTTCCATTGGAATGAAAATTTCCAACATTCTCTGCACGCAAGTCAATTAATTTTTTATGATAAAGTTGATTCTGATATAATTATACATCACCGTAGTGCATCTGGTGTATAAATTGTAAATTATTTCGTAAATTTTGGAAAAGAAAAATTATTTCTCTCTCCCTCAACCCTTATCCCAAACAACCCGCCTCCAAAAGTTAAGCCTTGTAAAATTTCAAATTCAGTTCACATCCCGAGGAGAAAGTTATCTCGACAGAATTAACCAGAACATAACCTCAATCAGTGCTTTTCCATCAGATATCTTGTAAAACTTTTATGATCTTAGACGACAAAACCGTACAGAGGAACCAGGAGCCAGCAAGCTAGGCAATATCCTGATACTCGTTTGACCTAGATTTAAATTTAATGCATTCAACGGAAGTTTCATCCAGGATGGTATAACTAGTGCTAGTATCTTCCTTACTTCTAGTCTGCATCTTATATGCCAAGGAAGTCAAGCACATAAGTTGGTCGGTATCTCCCAGGAAATGCAACATATCTAGCAGGCAATGTCTAGGCATTGTGTGAAAGTTTTACTAATTCAAGTGATGCGACAGGAAACGGGTAGCAGTTGCCAGTTATTGCATATTGGATAAAAGGGAATCGCTATTCTCTTGTAAAACAGGAGAAGGTGTTAAACGGGAATTGCACTTGTTACTATGTATTATGGTGGGAAAGCTCCTTGAATATTAAAAAGAAGTTAGAGGAGAATGTGTGGTTCGGGAAATATGAATTCGTGATAAAACTGGGATACACACAGCCATAAGCAGTATAAACGAATGTTAAGGTTTAAGGTTATCTTTGAATACTCTCACATAATCGTAGAGTTCATCTTCCGATACATGTATTGAGTAGGAAAATTTTGCTTGGATGCAGCATATATCCGTCAATTACAAGTCCAACATAGTTCGTATCCATATCTAGTCTAGAAATTCAAGTTCAACTAAATTTTATTATTCATTTTCAATTCAATTTAACTTTACTTCGAATACGTATTGTGTTTAAAAACAATTAGAATTGGTCTAAGACGAATTCTTATGATACCCTAGATGAATGCCCGTATGAAATTTCATGTGGTAACTTGAGCAATTTTGATTTCTGAAGTGGTTTTTCTAGAACGGTTCGTCGGACAGAAAAACTGATTATAACCAATTTTATAGGATTTCATATTTTGAAGACGGTTTTAGTACAATAAAAATATTTAGGACTGATCGTTTTCAAAGTATGCGTAAAAAACATAAATTTTTATATGGCAACACCAAGAAGTAGTTGCCTGATTTATTCCAGTTTTTAAATTTTATTTGTTATTACTATGAAAACATCATGTACGAAATTTTAGCTCATTACGTGAACGCGTTCTCAGGCAGTGTCTAAATATATAGCGAAAAACCAAATTTTTGTATGGCAACCCCACGATGGAGTTACTGGATTTGTCTCATTTTCGAAATTAATTTTACATTTTTTTTTAAGGTCCGGGTACGAAATTTCAGCTCTCTAAATGTACACGTTCTCGAGTTATCGTGCGCACGGACGGACGGACGGATAGACGGACATGTAAAAATCAAAATAACTTTTAATATTATGCGTGGGTGTCCAATTCATTTTGCTCTACTAGCATTATTTCTGTGAGTTACAAACAGAATGACAAACTTAGTATGCCCTATAAATTTCATCTAGGGTATAATGAGGCTAAAAATACAAAAATAAAATAAAATTAAAATTAATAAGATAAATTTAAAGGGCAGTAGAAATAAAAAATAATTAAAAACATAAATGTAAGGATAATGATCAGGTCTCGCCGATCATGATTTTTCTCTGAAAAAAAAAAGAAATGTAACACACGAGATTCAATTAGCAGCGACACGCTCTGCTGATATCATTGCTCTGATTTGCATTTTTGCTTCTTGGTCAGTACCTTGTGTTGCTCCGATTATACTACTGAAAGTGCAATTTCGTCGGCATTCCAGGTGCGACTAGCTGGAAAGTTATACTTTGAATATTATTGCTCTAGGAAGGTGAGGAATCTTTGAACATTTTCCCGTTTTACTCCGGAACAGTTGATAGATGTACCGGTCAGTGTTCATATGCTCAATATATTTTTGGAATGTTTGAAAAAACCATAGAGTCAATTGTTTCAGACGCACTCCTTCATAACCAAAAATTTATTTTGAATGACATTTCTCTCGACTATTTGAAATGCTAAGGATCGTCCGTCCATTCTAGTAAGATTCCAAAACCGCGACTCCATTTCTAAGGTATACTTGACTAGCTCTTTCAATTCTTTCGTTGAATATCAGCTTACGACCCAGTTTAGTGCATAGAACTTCGTTCACAAACTTGTCACTTCTTCCCATGCGTTATAATACAGTATGAGGGACTGCACCCGCATAATCCCCACTACATTAGACCTCACGGCTTTAATAGCTCTCTTCATATTCTTCTGGCTCCACTTTTTTTATCTCCCCTTTTTTTGGAATATTGGAAAATGACCCTGAACAAAGAAACAACAAAACGAATATTAAATAAATTCAAGCAAACTAATAGCGGTTAAAATAGAGCAAAATTTAATTAGTTTTTGTTTCGGATTAACGACTTGTTCACTACGAATAAATTTAGTCGCGCACAACTTTTTATTCCAACCCAGAATAAACTCGAGTGCATGCAACCGCACCTTTTATGCATTTGATCGAAAACATAACTGAGTTTGATCCTGCCACAATATAGGCTTAAACACAATTGCGACGACAGATGACATACGACGACAAAATATCGCTGTCAAACTTCTAAAAGCACAGCATGTTATACGAATGCACCAAATTGTGACGAGCGACGGTGAGCGATCGACGAAGTTATCGTCGGGATTGATAAGTTTCTAATTTTGCCGTCACGCTGCAGTACTACCAACAAAATTAATCGAATGAAATTGTTTTGGCATTCAGTTTTGCCTTTTTAAGGTGGTAGCACGCCGCGGTAATTTTAAAATAATCAGCTTTGAGGAAAAATTTATTCAGGAAGTACGAAATTATAGAATAATTTATGATTTGCAACACGGGCAAGACAAGTGGACAAAAAAGACGTGATTTGGATTGATATTGCGAGACGCTTAATTTAGTTAATTTCTGTATTTTCAGTTCTTTTTTCACACTTTGGTTCAAGTACAAGTACACAAATGAAATCATTTGATGCTCACTTTTGAGATCACGTAAAAATAATTAATCTCTTCCAACGGAGGATGAGCCTGTGGGGATGGCTGTGCCTTTGTTGTTCCACTTAATTTTTGGCTTGCTTACAAACACAATCTATGAGAAAACTTTTAACGAACAATGTACCAATGAACTACATTAAATTCACAGAATTAATATTTAAAAATTCAAGGTTATACTCCCGCAAGATACAAATACAAATTGCTACGTCAATAATGATTAAGAATTAGACCTTTTTGTTTTATTTTATTTTATTATTTTAAATTTAAATTTATTGTAAGCTGCTTTCTAGTAACAAAATTGTTTAATTAAAATAATCCTAAGCTTACTAGTTAGAGCCTTTCGCAAATCACAGGTTCTTCGACATTCTGTGAATTAAATTTTACAAATCCCCTTGTGCAAAATACTTTGTACTGTTGCCAAAATCCCACGACAATTGGTTTACTAGATTTAAAATTTTATGGCTGGAGCATGAAGTAGAAAAATGTGAATTGGACTAGACTTTTTAGTTATACCACTATCATCATTACCAGCGTTACAAAGTCACAAATTGTAACTTTGTAACTACATTACTACGAGCTAAACAGTATCCAAGACTGGGTTCTCATATGCCTACTATGGCTATTTGAAATTGGAGACTTATGTATATCAACTCTTCTTCAAGTGAACATGGCAGGAATTACCTGATGTCTCAACGATGCTGCTATTAAATACAATCACAGTCAGACTTTTCGAAGAATAGATGGGTACAGAATAGCACTACCTGCACACTAGAACTTGGAATTACCGGAAATTGCTCTAGGTGTTCCAATTTTTCTATTAAGTTCTTCCTAAATACATCTGAAGGATACGTAATTCAAGTGAGTACCATTTTCTGCTGTGCAGCCCCACTCCGGTATTAGCTTCTATGCATAGTTCAAATTTTACGTATTCATGAAACGTTTGATTAAACTGAACGCAAAGTGCTTTTCTCGATTTTAGCTTTCTGTCGGAATACTCGTTTTCACCTGGCAGGTATTGTATACGTGCGTAAAATAGAATTGACGTTTTTTATGTGACAGAGGAAAATAGGTCAATGGAATATACCGTCTGCGAAATTCTTTTGGGGAAATTTCTTATCAACATTGTGTTGTATTTAGTATACCTGTCTATGTAGTCCAGAAAAAAAAAACAAATCCTCCACCCGTGCGCCGCCACCCTGCAATAGTGAATCATTTTCTTCGTTGTGATAGAATTCCAATAGAAAAGTTTTCACGTACAAAATCCCAAAAACGTACGGGGAATGGGTGATGTCCCGATATTAAACAAAGCCGTTTTTCAAAATGGCTTTCAGTTAGAATATGGCGGAAAAGTCACGTACCAGTGACGAAAATTTTGAATTAGTTGACCTAATTTCGAGGCAATCAAATGCAAACTTGTAGCGATGAGGCTCCCTCTTCTTGTTACATGTCCATATATCTATAGGGAAGCTACATGATATACAAATTAATTTACACATCCAAATATATATATATATACAGAAGAGATACTTTACATTTTACTACTTTGAATAATGTCTTCTGTTTACAGGAATATAAGGATCATAAACTTGTAAGTACTTTACTTAAGCGATTATACTTCTTTAACGTGCCATTAATAGCCCTAAATGACTTACTTTATTAGAGAACCCAAAATTTGGCTTAGACTTGGTAGTAATCAATCAAAGTTTTCAGAGAGGATGAACTAGATTGCAGAAATTGAATGTGAAAATTTAATTGTATTAAATTTCAGTCAGGACAAAATCGGACTAATTATTATAATTTGTCCTTTAAATTGGTGATAATGGTAAGTGTCTAATAATTCATCTTCATTTTATTTATTTATTTTTAATTACTATATAGAGGTTGGCACTATTACCCGCACAGATAAGTCCAATAAAATTAGGCTGTCTATTCCCTTTTTCAACTTCGACCTTGCTTTACGAGGCGTTGCCTTTGAAGTTTATTTTGATTTTAAATAAAAACTCTCTTCAACTTCTTCTACAGTAAATAAAACTTTCTTAGTTATTTTCCCTCTTAAAAGAAAATTTTTATTTAATTTTTTTTTTTAATATTGCCTTTTATCGATCTTTAAGTTTTTTGTACAAAGTAGTCCGGACATTTGCAAAAACCCACTTAAAACCATCCGTTAGATTGGCATTCAAATTTTCCAAACGAAAAAGAAACAAATTCCGTTTATTCGTATACCGGCTATAAAGTAAAACTTTTCGAACACCAATTTTCATTGATATTGGAAGAAATGTGCGATGGAAAACGAAATCACTAGAACAATTTTTCAAACGAATAAAAATTATTTGGTAGTAGGTCATAAGGCTGGACCACAGTAGAAGTAAAAGATTTTACGTATTTGAACGAGACTGAGGTTTACTTACGAATGATTTACATTTTTGCTGTAAACAGACGTCACTTTCCGAAAGGGTTATTATCCAGACATTTAAAATATGCAATTTTAAAAAGTAGTAAAAGAAAAAAAATAACAAACCGAAGTCGATTTAATTGAAGCTTTGTGCCTTTTGTGGACATTGCATAAAAAATATAAGAAGAATCTGATAAATAATCTGAAGAAAAATCTGCATCACTTCCAAGAGCAATATCTCGATTTTTCACCTCCTTGCCATACTTTTCACTTAAAAGGGACCACCTCTTTTTACATTTGTAGAGCATACCTACCTGCATACCCCTAAAGAATATGATATGATTAGCCACGCGCTATCGACAAATTATTCATTCACAAAGAAATTAAATTAATCGAAAAGAAAGTTCACTGAGTAAATTGTATCAAAGGTAACGTGATTACTACCGGTCATCATGACTAGGTCACATAGTGACAAAATGTAAACAAATCAGTCATGCTATGAAGTACACAGCCCAGCGATCCTTTATTGTAATTCCGTGATGACACAATAATGGCTGCATATTATTTTGCTTTGATACTCGCTGGACTGAAAGGAAATGCAGAAATGCGCATTTAAGCAGTTTTACAACATTTTCAATGGAAGGCAATGCAATTACATTTTCTTTGTGATTTTATCGATTTGATAAATTTCTCATATTGACAATAAGAGTGAGGTAAGCGTTATGTGTAGTCAACAATTACAATAATCATTTATTTCCGCACAAAGATTACAAAATCTTATTGTACAAAGTGAATTGGAAAAAAAAAATATAAAAAGAAAAAGCATAAAATGAAAAATAAAACTAAAATTAAAATAAGATAAAAATCAAAAGCAAAAATTTAGTTATTTACAAAAAAGAAATAAGGAACAAGCAAGAACAAAATAAAATAAACTAAATTACACTAAACTAATATAATATGAAAAAGAAGAGATACTAGATAGAAGATAGATAAAAGAGATATAGACTAAAAACTGAGAGACACTCAAACTGCCAATAATTTTTAACAAATATGCGCTGATTTAATAAGCTCTGCAAAAGTTCTGCCGACAGTCGTGCATTGAACATCACCTGTTAAAATATTCCAATTGCGAATGCTTTGGAAAAAATAAGAGCGCTGTCCATACTGCGACCTGCAACGAGGGATCCAAAGTTTCTTATGTCTAGTCGATTGCAAGAAATTCAGTTTCCCGAAAAGATACGATGGCCTCCGATTGTATATCAGTTTATGTAGAACTTTTAATCTGGGAAGTCTGGTGTTATTTATAATTACTGGTGGTAAAATATCAGTATCAATGTTTTTTCTATAGATCGCCAGACAATTTGATTTAACACGATTTAGATTTAGAGATCTTCATTCAGTCGCCATATGCAATTCTCTGTTAAGACAATTGGCCTGCTGAGATACATCTGCACGTCGTCAGCATACAGATGTATTGCAGCATCATGGATTACGTCCGTCAGGTCATTTATATAAAGACTGAACAAGAGTGGGCCAAGTATTGATCCCTGGGGGACACCACTATATAAATTCGCCGAGTCAGAGAGGGAGCTCTGTACTTTTACAAGTTGGCTCCGTCCGCCTATGAAGCTCTTAAAGAGCTGAACAGCAGATGAAGAGAAAAAGAATCCTTGAGATAGCTTTTCCAGCAGCTTATCATGATTAATAGAATCAAGTGCTTTGCTGAAATCGAGCAATACGAGAATTGTAAGATGGTTATTATCTAGAGCTTCGTGAACATCCGACGAAATTTTAAGCATACCAGTTTCACAACTATGATTTGGACGAAATCCAGAGTGCCATGTAGTCAAGTAGCCGTTTTTATTTATATAGTCGATGGTCTTCATATACATAATCTTCTCCAATACCTTAGAAAAGAAGCAAAGAAGACTAATTGGGCGATAATCACTTGGAGCAAAAGCAGAAGACTTTTCAGGGATAGGTATTTTAAGCGCTTGCTAGGAAACTTAGACGTCAATTAATTTTTGTATAGAGTAGCTTATACTGGAGACAGACTCGCAATGCTATTGGCATAATGATATAATGATATTGCAATTATGTTAATTGTAATATAAGCTTTCAGAGATACACTTCCAGTTTACGATACTGAGAAATTAATTGGAGAACTTAGATTTGATTTATCTTTCGATTTACTTTTTTAATTTGTCATTTGACTTAAGATAGTTCCGCGCACGTACAAAATGCGAGCAAATATTGTGAAGTTACTTGTCTGCTTGGAAATAAAAACGAAATATATACTTCAACTTGACAAGTGTCAAATTCAATTGTCTGAAAAAGTTCCAGTCAGCATTGCAATATAAAATTCGGTTCTAAAAGCTTCGTGCATTAAATGGTTACAGTTTTTATCTAGGGTCACAATAAACTCGTATATCGCATATATTTTTCGCAATTTAACTATTTAGTTCCAATTAACTACATTACTGAGTGTACACCCCGACCCTATACCAAGCTGTTTCTCAGTATATAGAGACAGATTAACGGATTAGCGCAAATTGCAATATTGAAATTGCAAGTCTGTCTCCGGTATAAGTACGCTATTTTTATGTATAAATATCGTGTAAAGAATTACAATAAACAGAATTTGTAGAATCCTCAGCCGTCGTTATCATTGCCAGACATTGAGCTCTTCAGCTCCTACGTGGCTAAGGATCAGGATAATGAGCTCTTTAGCTCTTGTAAAGTGATCAAACATATTTCTAAACAATCATTAAGCTTTTCAGATCTAAGTTGTTTGATTTTAATATTTTCAGCTTCTTAGATCCAAATAGTAAAATCAAAAGAAATTGATCTCCTCTTCTTATATGGGTAGCCAGAAATCAAGCCGTACTGAAGAGTATAAAGGTTTCTGCCGATTCAAAACGCTTATTTCTTCTTCTTCTTCTCTCTTTTTGCATTCCAATGTGGGCTTACACAGGTTCAATTCGTTTCGCATTAATCCGAATTTTTAGATTTTTTTAATAATTTTCTTTTCTATTTTCCTCATTTTTTTTTTTCATTTTTCATTTATTTAGATTGCTCTAATTTTCATTCATTTTTTTAAGTCACTCAAAGTATTAACCAAATAAAAATCCTTCACTTTTGCTATTAGGCTGCAGAATAAAAAACCAATGTCTTCCTGAAATATGAATTTGCCCCGGTAAAAAATCATAGAGTAATCTTATAATAGAAGACTTTTATCAACATATAATTGGCGAATCTATCGACGTAAAGGAACAAAATTGTTTACACATTCTGCATAAATAATAAAATAAAATAAGAGGGGTGTTCCCTATCTCGTTATAGTATTACATAATTATTATTGGAAAAACAGATGAGTCCTTACGGAATTATCGACTCTTACAACACTTTACTTACGGCAATTTGACATTTAAACTTAACAAAAATTCCTTACCGATGCCTTCAAGTTATTTTGTGTACTTCTGTTTACTTCAAAAGGGCGCGTTCGCCTTATTTAAACTTTCGGAAGGGCATGTGGTCTATTAGATCCACCACTAATATTATTTCTATTTTACTTTTGTTGTAAACGGATCTAGCTCTCTGAGTTGCTGTGTACTCTCAGGGAAGTAGTAGAAGTACTCGTTTGTCAGTCTCTCTCCAACTCTCCAGGAATGCGTTTCGTTCACCAAAATTGTAATTTGTGTTCCCACACATCCCAGACGCACGTTTAGAAAACTGTTAATTTTGTTCCAAAGCAAAAATCAGAAAATGAAAAATGATTATTAACAATTAATAAAGAGTATTTTTAGCATGAATGTTTCTTATAAGTATAAAACTTATATTGTCGTTCTTTTAATAATAAAATGTTAGGAAATGAAACACTTATTTCAAATTTTGAAAACTGTCATATATAGTATACTTGCGTCCCACTCATGTCCTGCCAGAGGATGACACTTCCGGAAGGTTAAATAGCTTTACTTACAAATACGTCAATTTGATCCAGCCTATGCCCACCTAATATGCCATTTGACATTTTCTGAGAAAACAACATCAACAATAACGTAAAAATGATGGAAAATTATGGCGTGAGTGTAGATGAATTTTGGAGAGTAATCTCAGAAAATGAATAAGTGAAGCTCAATGACAGTTGCGGCCTCTTATGGCTTCATGCAGATCGATTTCGTCTGCATAAAATGCGTTTATTGAAGTTATTCTGTATACTTTTCCAATGCAGTTCATATTTTCGTCGTATATAATATTTAAGTTAGTACTGTTACTAAATTTTAAATTTAATTAGATCTCTATTTAAAATTATAGCGGTTGTGATCTGCAATGAAACGAAAGATAATTTTAAATAAAAATAATTAATATTTCGACTTGAATTTAAAGATACAAGGGTTGAAAGTGAAGTTAAGTTCTGTTCAATACATGAATATTTTAAATTTGCCCTAAATTGCATGAACTTCACGGTGTAGACTAATTCAATGGTAAATCTATTAAAAAAATTCAAATAATTCAAATCCTCAATTTTGGCTAAACTACGAAAATTGTTAATTTTCCAAGTTCCTGTTTACAAAAATAGATTTACTTTGGTAATCACCCAACGCATGAATACTTTTCTAATTCTGGAAATTTTAAAGTTCTTTCAGGAAGTATTGCTGTATTGGTAATAAACTCAGTACGCGAATATAACTCTGAGAACATAATCCCAAAACCACAAAATATGACCAAGGCTGTTGATTACTTTTGATAAAAATATTTTCGCTTTGATAAATTCAAGTCAAGTGTGTTTGCTCCTTTCGAGTTCCGCAATGACTTCCTTCTATGGATAAAAGTGGATGACTTTTGACATCCTACGGATTGTCTTATTTTGAGTGTTGGGGGGTTGGGGCTTATCTTTGGCCCTCAGTTCGTTTCGATGTATTCTGATGATAGGACTTGTTAGTTGCTTATATGTACATTAGCAGTTGTGTCTGGGCGATATATTCACATTGAAGAAATATTCAATTTGAAATAATAACAAAAATTTTTTGCGGCCATCATCGAATAATACTTACTTTCCCTAAATCATCAAATCACTGTTAACAAATTTCGTGTCAGAAAAATTCTGTACAACTGTCACAAAACATGAAAAGTTCTTTCGGTCGTTATCCGTTTTCCAAGTTGGATCCATAAATTTTATTGAAATCTAGATATTACCATCCAGAATTCTGTCGCTCCAGATCTCCATTCAAGAGTCCCTTTTAGTGCTACAAACTTGAAGTACCCCCATCAGAAAAGCAAAAATAAATAAAGAGGGAAAAAAACTCAAAAATCACCCTCCTCGGATAGTATATTTCCCTTGTGTCGATCTTTGAGCTGTGATTGATTGAAATATGAAATTCCAGTAATGGATACTAAAAGGGAGGATTATTGGACAAAAATTTCCTTACAATTCTGTTTTCGTTTCGAATGCAAAAGAACCCTCTATGTGTGAAGAGCCAAGTCCGGAGTAAATAGCACTACATCACGAACAATACCCGCCTGCCCCGAAAAGTTGTGAATTTAATTTATTGCTCAAGAGCTTTCCGGTTTCGGTTTAATTCCACTGCCATGCCATAAATCGAGAGGAGTTCAGTAAACTTTTTCTTCAGCATTCAGAGGCAGGCACTCATATGTAAACGAAAGTGTAATTTTAGCCTAGCATCCGGGATGAATTACACGTCTGGGACCTTTTATTTCAGAGATAATTAGGAGCCTTCGACAGCTAGGCCGAAAAGTAAATGATACATAAATAGTGTACTTACATTAAGAATTAGCATCTTATGGGTCTCAGTCGAAAGTTGGAGGGTTCTGGACATAGTGAGAACTAGGCTAAAAAATTTTTGTGGCAGGAATGTAGGTCTGAATATTTGCTCACTTAATGCTAGAAACATAAGGACAAAGCCGATGAATTTCCTGAAATATTTCTTGGGACTGCTGTCCATACGATTGTAGTCAGTGAAACATGGCTGAATGAAATTATACCTACGTCGGAAGTTTCTAGTTCAGTTTTATTTATTTTTTTCGCATGCGTGAATCGAACTCACAATTTTGAAAATCGACCATAGAGGGAGAATAGAGGACTTTTAAAAACTTATTATTTTGAACGATTTTAAATTAAATCATAAACAGAAGCAAAAAAAAAGAGGGGCGTTAGTTAAAAAGTTTAAGATATTTTTAATGCCAGCTGAAAGCAACTATGGACTTAAAAGGCTACATAAAATCAAGAAATACAAGAGGGAAAAGCATCTGTCTCGTTAACTCAGTGGTAAGATGAGTCTCCCGGAAAGCGAAAAGTCCCAGTTTCAAACCCTGGAGGAGGTGGTTGTTCTTTCTTCTTGTATTTATGATTTAATTCAGAATCGTTAAAAATAAAATGTTCTTAAAATTCTTCTTTCCTCTTTCTATTCTGGGTTAAACTTTGTTTAGAAATGATCATTAGGAGCGTTCTGGTGGAGGTGTCGGAATATATTTTAATGTGATGGGAAGCTAGCTTTTTCTTCTAATAGTGCTGATTTGGATTTTGTAGATGTTCTGCTGGTCTGATGGTCTACTCTGGGTTTCAAAATTGTATAATGTCTGCTTAATACTGTCCCAGGGAGTTTTAGTTGTGATAGTGTGTCGAATATAGGGGATCTACTATCAAGGCCTTTGAAAGTTAACCTGTGCTGTCATAGTTGAAGGTAATTTTAATGTGGATACTATCCTCTATGATTTCATAGCAAATTAGTTCTTACACTTTTTCCAATCAACAGATCTCAATGTAGTCAACTCCCAGCTAACGCAACAAACCCTTCACTGCTCGACATGTCCTTGGCGACTGATAGAGGTAAAGTGTTGTTCGACGATCAGATCAACCCTTTTACCTCGTTAGATCATGTTCTTCTTTTTATGTTTCTTAATGCACAGTAACTATCCAACAAACTACTCTTACTGAGGTTGCAATACCATTGACGTTGAATCTTTGTTTCAATAATGCAGTCAAATGCCATGGGACACAATATTTGATTCTGCCTCAGCGAACGATCAGGCTGCTGTTTTTTCTTTCTTAGTCAGATACCTATCAGAAACGCATGTTCCTCTTAAATTCAGGAACTTATTGATCGAGGGATGACCATGGTGGCACCTCGTATTCGTTTATTGATAGCTGAGACAGAATTTTTGTACCATCGATATCGTCGTTTGAAAACTAATGAGGTGCGTACTTAATATAAAATTGTCCGCAACAAAGTTACGTTAGTTTTAAAAAATGCTAAACGACAAGTGTACAGTAATAAGTTTAGCACTGATCTGAAATGCAAAACTTTTTGGCTTATTCTCTGGGAAGCTAGTGAGTGTGGTCTAGAAAGATCATCCTGCTCACGACGTCCTGATAAAATAAATGCGTGCCTTTTGTCCACTCGCATTCCTTCTAAATGGAAATTTGACCCCTCCCTTGACACCTAAGGTCTGCCTGTTCATTACTACTCATATAATTGTTCTTATTTTCGCGTAGTTGGTCTGGAGGACACGAGCTCTGCTATTTTTTCAGTGAAGGCTTATGCGATTGGGCCAGACTCCCTCGCATAATAATAAGAATACTATTTTCTGTAATAATTGATAAGTATATCCTTCAAATTTTGAATACCTTTCTAATGTCGTCAACGTCTACTTTTCTCAGTATTTGGAAGACTGCTTCTGGCCAACCGATTCCGAAGATAGCTAATGCCAAGTCACCTAGTGACTTTCGCCCCATGAACATCTTATCCTTACTATCGAACGTGCTCGAAAAATTCGTGTATAATCAGATCTTAGTTTGGGTGGATGTGAACAGACTTCGGAATCCTTGACAATCTGGATTTCATGAATAATAATGATTTTGGCATTTTAGTTCTCTTGGGCTTTCCTAAGGCCTTCGATAGTGTTAACCACAGCCTTTTACTTCATAAATTAGCAACCAATTACAAATATAGTCCATAGGAGCTATCTCCTTGGTTAGGGAGTTTAACAGTGGTCGTTCGCAGTAGTTTAAGATTGGTGATGAATTTTAAATTGCTTTGTCTGTGTTGTGTAGTGTTCCGCTAGGCTCTGCGATTGGCCCGTTATTATTTAATCTATTTAATAATGGCTTTCTTTTGCTAGTGGAGAATGTTAAGGTATACATGTATGCCGACGATTGCCAGGTGTATCTAAGCTGTCCTCTCGATCTGGTATGAAATTCGTATACACGGATGGTCGATGCTGAATAGACTTCTGTTTAATCTTGCAAAATTACAGCGAATAGCTTTCGACAACATCGTCGATATACGCCCGGTGACCTTAAATGATTTTGTTATCCAGGTAGGTTTGGTTCTAATTTGGAAATTGTTTTGAACTGTAACATGATGTGTTGCGACAAAGATAGTATGATTCTGGATAAGGTTTATGTGGGGTTGAGAAGGTTATGGCTCTCAGCGAGTATTATTAGTACAAATATGAGGTTGAAATTAGTAATTACACTGATTATTCCCTATTTCCTATTTGGAAATCATATTTTTATTTTTGGTTTTATCAACTACTTTTATTATTTGTTATTTTTGGGGGCATGCGGGCAAAGTTCCCGCCTCGCTTCTACTCACCACGACTTATAAGATCACTTGTTACCCCTAAATGCCCCCGGGCCCCATTCGAACTTAAGTACTTTTATAAAACATGTGACGTTCTTGGGGGCAATTTTCTCGACATCTTTTGGCGGTGAGAGTTTCACAGTCACACACACCATGTTTAGCGGTTTCATCGTTTTCCATACAGAAGCGACAGGTCGCATCAAAATTTATAATAATTAATCTTCACCCTTAGTTATTCCTTAATGTGCTCATTTTGTTCTTTCTTCAACATGCTTTCTCATTCTACTAAGATGAGTGTTAAAAAAGTTTGACATTCTCCCATTGACTTTCTTGTTTGGATCTGAAACTCACCTATTTACAGACTTTTGCTTGGGCCCGGTGTTTGGAGTTAGCTCTGGATAGTTTTTCGCCCTTGGACAGGTTAAGATTCATGCATAACATTTTTGCCCCGTTTTATTTCTGCTCTTAATGTCATATCCTTACCTAATTCCGAGTGCCAGGATCCATAGAATGGCAGAGATTTAGATAGGTCTCGCTCGCATCAGTGAAAGCACCAAGCATGCACTTGGCGTTGATTGATACTTCAGAAACAGAAATGCTTCTGGAAAACAAAATAACAAAATCAATCCGTGTGTGAAGAACACCATGGAATCAAACCATTCTTGGCTGGTACCCACGTTAAAACGTCAAGGGCTTCTCTCCATGTCTACTAACCTAAATGGAAGTAGCATAACAAATAAAACTGAACATCTCAGTGATATTTTGAATGGATCCAATGTCCATGCATTAGCTATATCTCAGACATGGCTGGACAAGGATATAACCTCAACATTTACATCTCTTCCTATTTATAAGGTTTTTAGAGATGAACAAGAATAGCGCACAGGAGAGGCGAGCAGTTGCTATTTTTATACATTAATCTATTAATGTGTCAGTTCTCAAACAGTTGTCTTATCGGAATGATATTAGCTCTCGATTCCAAAAATATGCTCTCTTTTGAATTCGTTGTCCACCAAATTGTTATAATTCTCGAAATGCGTCCGAACTGAAAGAAGCTTTCTCTTCATTTATCTGGGCATACCAGATTTTAATTTGCTTTGATGACTTGAATACGAATGCTCACAGATCTACCTCGTCACGTGATAATCTATTGCATTTATTCCAGAGGTTGGACCTCATAGTTGTGAACAATCTGCCGACATATCACAATCACATCTCAATTAGAATATGCTTTAACTACTAATATGGTCAATGTTCTTTTTCACAATCAGATCTTCCCATCGAGCAAATATTGATAACGCCAGTCCTGTCCTTGGAAACAGAAACACATTTTCCGGCTATTTGATTTTCATTTCGAGTTCGTAGCCTTCCTCGGGGTGAATATCCTTTTGCAATGCTTCGAAACCTTGTAAAATACTAAATTCTCACTCTTGTACTTTCAGTCTTTAAAGTAGCATGAGCACAAAAAGTGATCACTTAAAATTCGAACCAAAGCCCTAAGTAATGTCGACGAATGAGCATTTATATGTAACCTGGGGGGGAAAATTTTCTAAATCCTTACAGGGTCCAATTTCTCAATTTCTATGAAAACATTTGGTTAGAATTTGAGGGAATTGTTGCGAAATTATGCACAACCAAACAAAGGATGAAGAAATGTTTGATTTTCATTGTCTGTGGATGATTTTCCCAAATTTATTCTAAGCCAGAGCTTCTTTTGTTTTTTTACAATAGTACACAAAATTAAGGTTCAACACAGGCCAGCTAACAGGGAGATGAAACAGTGGAATATAAGACTCAATAATAGAAAACGTCTATACTCTATACAAAGGTCTTTAAATAGAAAACAAACATTCTATAAAATTCAATTATTCCTTGAAGTCACTGACATTTGTTAGAATTTTTATTTGAAACGGCAGTTACCCTTTCCATCTTACACAAGGACGAATCCGGGTAGAATAGCTTTGAGGATATTTCAGCAATTTTTTCAATTATCTATCAAAATGTGCTATATGAAAAAATCATTCCGACACGCTGGAAGATTTCTCACCCAAAGACAGCCTATGATATTGCAGTGAAAATATGATTAGGGTCTTCCTTAATTCTCTGCGCTTCAGTAACTTTTAAAACTCGCACCCCATCGATTGTTGGCAGAGAAGCAAAAGGACTTAATGGGAAAATTATGAAATTCTTAGAGTTTTACGACGTAAATTTCGTAATAATAAAGCCTATGTAGACATTCATGCTATACAAAATATGTTGAGTTTTGTGTTGGTTGAGCAAAGCCGGCTGTTTCAAATTTTTATCAATAAGCGGTTGAAAAGCCTCTAAAAGTTCCTTAATTGACTTAAATTGTCCCGCCAGTGATTTATAGCAAACGGCATCTGGTTTATGATTTGCTTTGGACAGCGTTAAAGAAAGCTAACTCACTTGGAAATGTTTAAAGTTAGCTCTATGGCGTTAGAATGGTTTATGGTCCCCCATTTATAATTTATGCTTGAAATTATTCGCGTAGTGTGTATTTGTGTGTATTTATCGATACTGAAAAGGGTTTAATCCTCAAATACTCAAATTTCTGATTTGAGTAATTTTCGGTGAGTTGGTATACTTGAAAACGTTGAATATTTAAAAGGATTTAATTGCGATTTCATAGAGTTGACGTAAATCTTATTAAATTTCGCGCATAGTAAAAAAAAAAGCTTTGATTGAAGAAAACAAAAATTTAATTGCGACAAATACGGCGTTTGGTATCTTCTGGAATCAATACTCATCAGTAGGGCAAGTTCCTGCCTGCCATAGAAGTCTGCAAGAAAACTCCCAGTTGACCCCATATACGATCTCAGTTAAACTTCAGAGAAATAATCAGATACGCAGGCAGGCAGAAACTAGCCGTGTTGATGAGTATTGGTTGATGATACGAAACGCATTATTTATTACCAGCTACAGCCTTTGCAGCCAATTGGTTTAAATATTTTAATAATTTTCGAAGTCTTCATGTCTTTTCTCCTGAAGAATTTTAATATTTATTTATGTGTTGTATTGGCACATGAATTGCGATGATTTCCTTATGTACTATAAAAATTATAGTAGCAAAAGAAGAAGTATATTAGAGATATGGCTAGAGAACATTGACTGGAGCAGAAAGGAAATCATAATGTCATGTCCTGAAAAATCCGCATTGACCGTGATATCAGCTGATTCCTACTGCCAAATTTGCAATGTATAAAAAAGCAATATAAGAGGAAAAAACAACCACCTCACCCGCGATTTGAAACCGGTAACTTCCGCTTTCCGAGCGACTGGCCTTACCTCTAAGCTAACCAACAGATGTTTTCACCTCTTATATTTCTTGATTTTATGTAGCCTATTCATGATCGGTGGAAGAGAGTTTTTTTTTCGTAAACACAAGGTTTCTAAAAGGTATTAGGATCTGTCCTGATATAAGATATTGCGAAACCGTATTAAGGAAACGGTAAAGACGTATACTAAGAAGAGGTATCTAGCAGTAATGCTAGATTCATCCTCGTCAGCTAGGAAATTGTGGTCTAATTTAAAACGCAATGAAATATGTGGGAAGGTAGGGCCATCATACGATCTTAACCCTGATGACCACAACTCATATTTCACCAACACCACTTATTCTTAATCACTACTACCTATTTCTATGGAAGGGGAGCTATTCAATTATCACGATGGTTTCAGCTTTCATTGCGCTTCTCATGAGGAAGTTTTTAGCGTTGCGTTGAATAGGGAATTTCCTTGTCGCCACGCTCACTCTTGCGAAGAGGAGAAGCCTTTACTAATTCTCAATATGTATTAAGTTTTTTTACGCCAAACCGGAAATCTTCCGTGCTTGTACACCAAGTACCACAACTAGAAAAATAATCTTCGCTCCTCTTACATTGTGATGTTTTTGAGATACTCGAGTTCAGTGGCGAGTTCAGTGGCGTTGTTGATCATGTTTGACTATTGACCTATTGAAAGCGCGGTTAATTTGAATTGTATTTAAAGTTTTTTTGTTGTCGTAGTTCGCTACAGGTTGTTAATGCAGTCATGTCCGTAAAATCTGAAGCTTGTGGTCCTGATGATTTTCTACCGTATTATTTGCGATAGCTTAGTTTACATTTTTAGCTCTTGTCTGACATATTCACAATTCCCCTGCTTTTGGAAAAGATCCTTTGTTTTACCTTTAGCGAAGTGTTCTACTCCGGTTGTTGCTAATTAATTTCGTCCTATAAGTCAACTTTGTTTTCTCAGCAAAGTTATGGAGAAATTTATAAACAATCAAATAATTCAAAATTTTCTCGAAAATGGGTTGGTCTCCAGGTGGTAATCTGGTTATCAATCGGGTTACAGCTGCGAAACAGCACTCTTAAAGTAACGTCGGATATACGCAGAGCATTGGATAGTAACTATTTCACGGCTTTCGTATTGCTTGATTTTAGCAAGGCGTTTGAAACAGTTAGTCATGGCGTACTTCTTACGAAATTAAAAAAAAATGTAATTTTTCATCGTCGTCTCTTAAATTAATCAGAGCTTTTCTGACTGATCGCTTTCAGCAGGTCAGGATAGGGAATGATAAGTCCTCATGGAATGGTGTACGTACTGCGGAGTCCTACAAGGGTCTATTCTTGGACGTTTGCTATTTTGTCTGCTCATTAATGATCTACCGGACGTACTTCATGATGTTAATATTCATATTTACACTGATGATGTTCAGATTTATTTGGCTCGACCAATAGGTTTAATAGAGGACTGCATTGACAGAGTAAACTCTGACATGTTGAGGATATCTGATTGGGTGTGTAGCAATCAATTGTCAGTAAATCCTTTGAAATCAACCAATATTGCTAGTAACAGATATGATCTTACCTTTTCCGATATTCCTCACATATGCCTTAATGGAATGATTGTCCCCTGTACAAGAGAAGTTAAAGGCCTAGGAGTACGTATAATAGTAAGCTGAGTTGCTGTGACCATGTAAAACAGTCTCTTGCCAAGATTTATAGTGGCCTTAGGCAACTGTGGTTATCCGATAAACTACTTTCTACTAATCTAAAGTTGAGATTTGTAAAATATCTATTCATGCCACATTTCATTTATTGTAGTACTGTCTACCCTGTTTTGGATTCTGAGTGTTACCGCAAGATTGATTTTTTTAATTGTGTAATGTTTATATATGGCCTAAAATGTTATGATCATATTACCAAGTTCAAAGATGCTGTCTTGGGTTGTTCATTGGGCGCTTATCTAAATATTAGGGCATTGCTGTTCTTACATAAAATAATTAATGTAAGATCTCCTTATTATCTGATAGATTTTTTTGAATTTTTGCACTTATATAGACATAAAAACCCCCATTATACCTAAAACTTCATACATTGTGGGGCAGCGCTGCTTTTTTGTTGCAATATTTCAATTATGGAATATCCTTCCCAATCATGTCAGGGGACTTCGCAGGACGCATGAATTTAGACTTGCACTGTGGAAGCATTTTTCTGTTGAGGAGTAATGCGATGATGAGCACCGTTTTCGTCAAACACTTACTTATGTACATATATATCTACATATTCTGTTGTTTTTCTTTCAAATAATTTTTTACTTTAAATTCTTTACTTTTACTTAAATTTTTTTTTTATTTATTTTAATTTTTCTTCTGAACTTATTTTTGATTTGCCATAGTTCTTTATTTAATATGCATTTATAAAAGATAATAATCTTGTGTGTACAGATCAGAAATAAATTACTATTATTATTATTATTAAGCCACAGTTGCTTTCAGCTGGCATTAACCAGTAACGATGAATGCGCACAAACAAATTGTAAAATTTTATCAATTTTATTTTACTAGAATCGTTAAAAAAAAGTTCTTTAAATTCTTTTATTTTCCAGCTATGATAGATTCTAAAAAAATGAAATTGTGAGTTCGATTCCCGTATGGGAAAAATAATCTTATTAATAATCTTACATTGGGATGGAGTACTCACATGCAAGACACACCATTGTCTTCCCGGCAACGCAATGGCAGCGAAGATAGCCTTTGATATGAGATCAATAAAAACGCCATTGCTATCCATTATGATAGTCAGGCAGCCTATATGGCTCTGAGTGGTGCAAGGATAACATCTAAGTTACTGGGGGACTGCAGATCATCTTTGGATAAGTTGTGCATCCACAATAAGGTGTCCGTTCAGTGGGTTTCTGGGTACATGGAGATCATGAGAATGAAAAGGCTGAAATTTTAGATAGGCCTAGTTCTGATTCACCGTTTCTAGGACTCATTGTAAGCATTGCCACCCCGAGTATCGGGTCTCTCATCAAAGTGGATGTTCATAGTCGAAATCAAATTGAATGATTAATCCCAGAGACTGGGGCTGTGATAATTTCGGCTGTTGCGATCATCATACAAAGCCGCGATTTTCACGCGGCCTATTAAACCAACCAACACATTTTATAAAGGTAATTATTCTACTTTTCCAACCACTTAAGAGATTCAACATCTCCAAAACCGTAGTTTTCTCGCCCCTCTTAACTAAAAGCTGTGCCGTCATATCCTTGGCTAAACCTCTACGCAAGCTATTTTATGTTGTTCGTCAGAAAATTTTCCAACTGCTTGGAAACAAGCCCACGTTCGTTCCACTTTTAAAACTGGAGAAGGTAGTGATCCTTCAAACTACCGACTAATCACGTAGATTCTTTCGAAGGTATTTGAATAATACTACAATTATCTAGAAATTACACAACATGTCAACGATCGCCAATATGGCTTCCGGTCTGGACACTCATCTGAGGACTTGCTGACTCTTCTTACGGAACGTTGGAGCTATTGTCTCAACAATTTGGTTAAGGTCATAAGTATTTTTTTAAAAAATTAACAATTTTCATTAAACATTCCAGAGAGTAGGAAAAAATAAATCCAAATTTTCGAAATTGAATAAATAAATAATTTTGGTTGCAGTATGCAGCTACATGGAAACGAAAGTATATTTTTCTGTAATTATAACACATATCCCTTCTGCAACATATATACTAAAGCTTCAATTAAGTCGGGAAATTTTTCACCTCATTACAGTAAAAAAACAAACAACAAAAAAACACAATCTTTAATTAAAGAACAAAAATTTTTAAATTCATGTTTCCTCTGGTGAACACGGATTAAGCCAATAAATAGTTTAAGCTAGATTCAATGAAATACCATTAAAATTCAGCAAAGGATACCGAGAATAAGCCAAAGCACTCCTTAATCCTTTTTTAATTGATGGGGAGGACAGAAAATAGATGAAATTAAATTAAAGGGAGGCAAAGCGAGATATCTAAATTCCTCTAAAACAAGACGCCAGTCGACAACAGGTAATTAAGATTTTATCGGCTAAAATTAGCTTTTCGATTTAAAATTGGCGGACCAGAGAGGGAAAATTTATGTCGCTTTGTGTGAAACTTTTACTTTTGTCCAATACTTAAGGGAAAACAAAGTTATAAGGGAGGCTGGGAGGGGGTCAAGCTATTTTCACTTTAAAAATGTTTTTTCCTAATTTTACGCCTGTGTTCGTTCCGTTGACGACCGAACATCAGACAAATTGTACCAACTATGGTTGGATGGAGGTGATCTAATGAAAAGAGGCGAGAAAACATATGTGGCTTCCTTGATTGAGTTCATTCTCCCTTTTCTCTGGACAAGAAAACCTTGGTGGAATTGTTTTTCAGGAAAAATTGAAGAAACTGTCAATAAATAATTTATTGTTTCCTTAATGTGGGGGGGGGGGTTCATCTCAATGAAAATAGTATCTGTATTTATTACCACACAGAGTTGAACAGATACAGGGGCAATATTAAAATTTCCACAAAAAGCAACTCTATCAAATATTATTTCCCTGAATACATACATAAAGCTGCCTATATTCTTATTATCAAAGAACAGTTGAATGTTATTCGATTTTTCCATAAACATGGGAAGGAAGGAAACGCTATTATTCAATAAAAAACATAAAAAATAAAATAAAAGGAAACCCATCCTCATGCAGGAACATTGGGAGGGGACTTAGCTTGACTTGAAGAGTGATTTCTCTTGATATATGTATGCGGGGGAGTAGAGGGAGGAAGTCGGATGTAAAGTGTCTACGTCGACATCAATAAAACGTTTTAAATTGGAAGATTGATTTGATTTCCGGAAGTTTGAGTTTTTCATATTAATTCATGCGATGCTAGAAAATATGCCACACGTGCACGAATTTTATTTCAAGATTCTCGGAAGACAAACAACTTCTCGTTTGATTTTAAATTATATCTGCGAGAATTATTTTATTTTTAGTTTTATATTTATATGTTGGTTCGACACATAATACAGGAATATAAAAAAAAATTCTTACATACTTGCAGGGACTTTAAAAAAAATTAAAACTAAATGAAAAGAGATTTCCTGAAATGGAATTCATGTAATCACCTGTCGAGTATCATGGAATCACAAAATTTGGGATTTGTACTGTACTTATGTAACTAGTTTTGTTCATCTGTAACAGTGAGACTCGATCTTAGGCTTACATAAAACCGAAATTTTGGAAAGCGTCAGCCTCCACATTGCTTATTCTTAACCACAACAACGGGCCGTCAATAATATGTCGAATTATATATATATGTATGTATTTCAATTATTTCTTAGTGACTTTTGTCTTGATTGGAGAATTTAAAGGTCGTCTAAACAAAATTAAAATTTTAGAGAATATGAAAAAAGCACGGGGATTGAAGCCTCGCAACGCAGTGCTATTACATCTACACAGTTATTGGGTCATTTCATAAAAAACCGTCCAAAATTTAGTCAATCTCCGATTTTGATAAAATTTCTCAGAATTGTAGGGCATTATGATAGTAGAAAGTGGGTAATTTATGTCTGTTCCAGCTGAGTTATTTTCTGAAATATGAGCTTTTGAAATTTTCAAAAACGCCAAAATTTTCAAAGATGGCCAAAATTTCACCTCCCATGTTACTTTCAAAACTTTATATCTCCGGATTTAGTCGTAGCCATATGAAATAAATGTTAATATAAAACAAGTGAAAAAGGTAGAATTGGTCTAAGGCAAATTCTTATGATACCCTAGATGAATGCTCGTTTGTAATTTCTATGGTCACCCATCTGGGCAAGTTTGATTTTTGAACATATCTCTAGAATGGTTCGTCGAACAGTAAAAATAATTATTACCCAATTTTATAGGATTTCATTATCTGAAGAACTTTTAAATACATTTAAACCGTATAGAACTGATCGTTTTCACAGGATACGTAAAAATCCAAAATTTCTATACGGAAACACAATTTAGTCCATTTTTGAAATTATATTTAGTATTTTTACAAAAGGATTATGTACAAAATTTCAACGCTCTACGTTGACGCGTTCTTAGGCAGTGTCCAAATATTTACTGAAAAATTAAATTTTTGTATGGCAATGTCCTATTTTCGAATTTCATTCTACTTTTTTTTTAACCCTTAAGTAGGCGCATGGGGTCACAGCAATTTTAACCAGAAAAAAAATGTAAAATACATTCTCTCTCGACCGTGTGTCGTGCAGTAGCTTTTCATGTTAGAACACTATTTTGAAAATCGTAGTACTCGAGGCACTGCAACGTACGCTTGCTTTTATACTATAGTAAAGTGTGACCCCATGCGCCCACTTACGTAATTTCGTGAGGTAAGTTCTGTTAGGTATATCTTTTGTAATGTCGTCATTTTTTAATATTCTCAGATAACTTCTAGAGAAAATAAATAAAACGTATGTTGAGATTATAGTTTTGAGTGAATAGTGTAGGGTTTCTACTCTATTCCGAATAGTGGTTCTTATTTTTTTACTTTTCCATAAAGACTGGCAAGAAGATCCTCAGTATGTACTATAAAATAATTGTTATTTTATTTTTGTGTTAACTTAGAAAGAAGATATTTGTTCTTCAGTTTTTGTTAAAGAAATAAAATTTAGTTATCGAACTGCATTGTTTCTGTTTTTGAATATTTTGTGGGCTTACTTTGGATTCCATGCGTTAAAACTCCATGTGCAAACTTTCAACTATCTAAGTACACGCTTAATCGAGTTATCGTGAGGACGGACAGATGGTCGGACAGATGGACATGCAGAAATTAAAGCAACTTTTAATTTTATGCATGAGTATCCAATCCATTTTGCTCTACCATAATTATATCTAGGTATTACAAACGGAATGATAAACTTATGTTTTCATCTACTGTATAAAACTACTCTATATTAAACCAAATCTCCACTCAAAGTTGCTGCTATAGTTAATTCCAATATTAAACTACTAAATTCAATCCAATCACTAACGCAAGTTATTCAAAAGTTCGCTGAGATGAGAGGAAGCAAAGAAAAATAAAAAGAAAACTCAAAAAATACCTAAACTGTGCTACATAAATTATGTTTGCATGTAATTCATTCAATATTCATTGTAGTTTTTCTTTGAGTGATTACTTCCAGATATTTGGTTTAGTAGTGCATAACGACGACCGGTCTTATTTATACAAAAGTCATACAAAAACATCATTGTGCATATGCACACGTTCAGTTGCTTTCAATTAAAAAAAGAAGAAGAAGAAACAAAAAAAAACAAGAAAAAATCCTACGCTTCAATCACAACAACTTGATTACATCCTTTGACAACCACTTTGTGCATGAAATATAAAACACTCTTCTGGTGACAGAATTTTTGAAGGACGCTCTAAAGTGGTTTCCAATATTTCCATGTGATTGGAGTAATGAGCACATTCAAGCTGGCTATAAAAAAAGGGATGAAAGCTATTTATTGATTCGCTTTAAATTCATCTCAGCGTTTCCCGTGCTTAGTTTCTACCAGGAGTTTTACAGAAATCTCTTGATGCTGCTGAAAGCAAAATTTCACACGTACGGGCCCATGAGAATAATTTCATTAAATCACCTTCTTTTCCCTGCTGAATTCAGGTAATTTGCGAGCGATATTGTTGAAAATTTAAAGGGAAATTTTCACTAAGCTCACATTTCTGTGAATAGGGTAGGAGTTAAGGTAAATAAACGAGTCTCTATGTTCTGTGCTGAACCGAATAGAAAAAAGTCAAAAAGTAATACACCAAATGCAAGATTTCTATCATGCTTTCGAGATGTCTGCAAATATGCATTTTCCATTTACAAAAGATCCAAAAAATACAAAAAATAAAAAGGAGAGACACTTGCGGCCCTGACCGCACCTGACCTACATCCTGATTTGGGCTGGCGCACCAGAACCTACACTTTAGGTGTTCATGTATCACTTTGGTAGCCCAATCGACGGGAATGCTTTTTGTCCATCTATACATATCTCCATTTATACATCGGTACATATGAATGTACATATGTTTGAGCAGGAAGCATCTACATATATGTTCTATAAACCCCGGCAGGACATAAATAGAATAGGACCAGAAGTCCCTGAAGTTGTTGTATTGTAATGGATGCGAGCTGCTTTTGAAAATGTAAATTGAACTCAATATGGGAATTAGTAGTTACAATACAGACACACAATAGTGCCCTTTTCATTAGAAGGATATCATCGATATAAGAAATATGAGCAATGTGGTATCTTGGAAATCATTCCTGGAAAAGTTAATTAGTAACTTAAGTCCAATGTCTGTGTCATACTGAACTCTGTTGGGTTTGTGAACTTTTTGTTTAACTAAGTCGAAAAGTGGTAATAATGTCGCACTGTAATAGTGGAATTGTTACGTGTCTTTAATAAACTTATTTCATTTAGGTTCTTTACCTCAAAGCGAGAAAAATGAAACCCTTATAAAATTACTCTTGCGTCCGTCCGTCTGTCTGTGACTGAAGTTTTTATCGAAAACGACGTGACATATGAAATACCAATTTAGCAGAATGCTTGGCCTTGACGCGCGCTTATTGCTACATTCAAAAATTATGAGAATTTTTTTGTTTTATTATGCCCTCAAAGCAGTTTTGTTTTGAATCGTGTGAGGTAGCGTTTGAAAGAATTTTAAGGTAAAAAAAAAAATATTTTTAAAATTCTTGGATAATTGTTTATAAATATACGCAAAAAATCGTTCCCCTTGATCCTCTCCTAAAATATTATCCGGTTTAGTAGGCATTGAGTCTTAGATAACAGGAAAACTGCCCCATTTTTCGTCAGTCTCATATGAAAGAAAAAAGTGCTTTTTCTGTTCACTTATTCGACAACTCTTCCTAGGAACACCAATTCTTATAAAATTACTCTTGCGTCCGTCTATTTCAATATCATGCAGATAACATAGGCAACTTTGGATGATATTTAAATTGATTTAAATTCCGCCGATCGACTGACCGTTGATTAAGTTCTGGTATGGAGTCCTGATTGCGTATGCCCGAATCGCTATTAATTGTTTTTTTTTTATGGTGAGACTGGCATTAATTATAAAGCATTCAAGGTCTAAACAGCTCGGAGATTAATTAATTTTATTCAATTGTTAATATCTTCAAATAAATTTATTATCCAGTTCGTTTTGGAATTATCAAAGGTGTGTTCGAAACTCGAATATTTCGCCATCTCTCCTCCTCCACTATTATCATTATTTTTAACATTATGAATTTTTTTGGTAAGTGACACAGGCAAATCGAAATCGAAATCAAAATCAAAATTAAAAATTAAAATTAAATTCAGATACCGCTACGTCTGTTTGTAACTTGAATGCACTTTTGAGTAGTCTGTAACGCGCAATCTTGCCCAGGAGAACTATGTGCCGTTGATGAATATCACATGCATACTAGTAAGATTGCACATTCTAGGACCTTGGGCAGCTATAAGATTAGAGGCTTCAATCTCAATGGGTGGATCTTACTATTCTATTCCTTTTTCCTTTATATAATACATTATTTTTGCTATAATAAAATATATCCTTGCTTTTAGTAAAAAGTGAGTGATATCATTTAAAATTCTTGTGGAGCAAATTCCCTCTCTAACTTCATGTTAAATCTGAGCTCAAGTGAAGAGGGCTGTCGATTGATAAAGAGATAACTCAGCCTTTTTAGTTCAAATATAAAAAACTATTTCAATACTAATATCACAAATCAGTGCACAACTCAATAATAATAATACAATTCATAAAAACAACCTACAGCCTAATAAGAATATTTTCAAGAATTCATCGTTCAAACAATTCAAGTATAAATTCAGACCCGCCAGTAATTTATGAATTAATTAAAACAAAATGGTTTTTACAGAGTATGCTGATGCGTGTAGGCCGGAAAATAGAAGATTCCTTAACGACAGATTGAGAGTGCCGCTGCGGGTAGGATGAAGTGTAATATACTTGTGTAGTAAGAAATGAGTTACTTCTTACTTCTAGAACATGGGAGAAATAAATCTCTGCAGCAGGAGCAAATTCCTGCTTAGATGAATGATGGAAATGAAGCAGAAGTAAATTTCTGTAGCAAGAGTAATTTCGTGTTCAGGTGAAGGATGAAAATGAAGGGCAAGTAGATTTCTGCAGCAGCAGTAAATTCCTTCTCAGGTGAAGGGTGGAAATGAAGCAGAAGTGGATTTCTATAGCAAGAGTAAATTCCTGCTTAGATGGAGGATAAAGGTGAACCAGAAGTAAATTCCTGCTTAGATGGAAGCAAAACTTAGGATTTGGATAATATAGGAAGCTGAGATTAAATTCTGATCTTTTTAAATTAGATTCTGAAATTGGAATGAGATTTTTCTGCATCTAATCGCCTTTTTATAGCAACCATCAACAGCTATGTCTCCGCTTCGCGATCTGTTGCCCTATCAACGCAAACTTCGTAGTTTCATTCCATCAAATTCTGACTGCAGAAAGGGCGAATACATCTGATGTGATACATACAAGGGATGTATACTTCAGACAAGTTTTGCTATTTTTAGTGAGTTTTTATCTGAAATAATTATATTATCATTTAGTTTGGGATTCAATATCATTAAGGATGACTGTAGGTAGTGACTGTGACAATATAGAGATGATGTCAATCAGATATTTTGACTGAACGCATAATGCTTTGTGTTCCTCTTTTTTATCCTTCTAGGAGATGAATATTGGGGAGGAATTTGCATCAGGGGATCATATAGGGATATCGGTATGGCCAGAACACTTCATTTGGTCATTCCGTATATAACAAACTCAAGTCATTCTCAGCGGTTCAATAAAGTGATTTTCCAATCTTATGCCCCGGGTATCATTATAACCAATAACAATCACATTTATCTGAACTATAGAAATCCTTTAGCAGAATCAATCTTTTGAATGGTTAAGAAATACGGCTCAACATACTCAGGTAGGGCGCGGTTGCAATCTATAGGATTTGGTTTATCTAATTAATCTTTCCTTTCCAGGTCGTATCAGTTTTCAGCCGTAACAATATCTCATGATTGGTATTTACGCTTTTACATATTTATGAAAATGTGTGGGTATACATTTCCATTAAATAAAAACAAAAAAAAAAAAAACAAAACCAAACAAATTCACAACAGAACTGTCTTCCTTAAAATTAAAGTAAATCTCTAGAGATTTTTAACATATTAAATGGCCCAAAAGCCCAAAATATCTGGGAAAGGAAATTAAAATAATTTTTAAGTTTTATGCAGCAATTCAACGGGAAATTTATTTCTCTCTGAATAGATCTAATTCGCGATAATTATTTGTTTTTATTCTTGTGTCGTTTGTCCATGCTTGCACGTATGCACACATTTGCTTAAGTCGAATTAAATGAAATCACAACTCAATAATATTAGAAGCAGACGATTTAGGTCAAATCAAGCAATGTCGACAGCGAATTCCAATAAATGTCAATTTATTATGATGGCATTCCACCCAACGAAGACGACGGATGGAGAATAATTTATGGCAACTTAGCAGGAGAATTAATCCTAACGAGGAGATAAATTTCGGTGTCCTGAAGGCAGCTGAGTCTATTTTCTTTTGTTATGACAATTTCTGACTAAAATTGGAGCTACTATAGTGAAACGAATTGATTTATGCGATGAATCCAAGAATAAATTATGCAAATTTTCTTCTATCTGTATTGCTTATGTATTTGCTGATAACTAATGAATCCAGTTAGATGTCAAACACTAGCTGAAATGCTGCTTCAAGCCCTTAAAAGTAAAGTTTTAATTTATTACCAGAAAATTTCGAAACCTAGCGATTATTTCTGATTAAATGTATTAAATTAAAAATTACTCAATATCGTTGATCTTTATATTTAAGATTATTTGATAAAGATTACGACAGGATTACAGCTGCACTTTAAACAAGATAAATACATACCGCGTAATTGCAAAAAAATGTTCAATTTAAGAACTAGTTTGAGTCCACTCAATTCAAATAATGAACTTCTTTCGTTCGAAATTTGAACGGATTTCAGCATTATGTGTACTCAAACCTTGAGTGGATTTATAAATTGAACATACTCAACGTCTGAGTCAATCCAGATTTTAATACATTGTCCTTACGCAAGGACCAACGTGCCCGCCAGTGGTCATTCCTGTTTTCACTGTTCGAGTCATAATTATTTTTATGCAGTTTTCTATTTATATTTCAGTTGTACTCCTTAAAATCGAGTTAATCCTAGCATTATAATCCTATTACTTACAAAAATTCAGTCGATTTTTCAACCATGTTTTAGATGATACAGATTTATTTGTGACCGTAGCAAATAGGTTTAGCACTAAGAATATTATCTTTTCAGCAAGATAAATTTAAAAAGCAAGATTCGCCAAGCGGGGTGATACTACCTAGTCCTTTAGAAAGGAAAAAAAATTGTTATGTAGATGGGTCTTCCCAAAATACCTCAGATAAAGAGTTGTTGACCGACGAGAATGTTATATCAAAAGAGAATATCTCAAGCCATGACCTAAAATTAATCCTTTGCATCTGGTGGTGATAATCCTCAATCATGGTTGCCATATGTTTTGATGGATTCTGAGTACTCTAAGTATTTCAGTTTTCGAATGTCAAATTAGTCTTACTAATGATCCTAATTCTCCTTTACCATGTCTTAAATATGTGTCTAGTATCGTCTTCCTATCCCACGTCTAGGAAAATTTCCAATGCATTACCTACTTCTAGGTGCTCCGCACCCGTATGTGTGCAGAATTCACAGAGAATTCATAGAGAATATTTCATCTTTGAAAATAAGGACTCCAATAATAATTACGTCAAGATTTATCTGCTAACATCGTACAGAATCAAAGCAATTATTTATAGTGTAAATCAATCATGTTTTGTGTAAGTTCATTGAACTGTGGATGGGTTTCTAAAATAGATAATTTTGTAATTCACTAATGAAAGATGATTTTAATGATGGAACTATTTTATCCGTTTACGTATTTCGTAATTTCGATCGAAATAGTAGCAAGACCACTTTCTTAACTGATAGAGGTTCTACGTAATCATTTGTTAAGCAATGCAAGAAACAAAAGAAAAAAATTACTAAGTTCTGAGAAACGCGAAGATACTCTTGGCTTAGCTGTAATTTGGAAAAGTATAGAACAAAAAGATTCAATCTCATCACATCATAAAAAAGAAGGCAAGTTGTTTCCTAACTAGCAAAAGTTCACAAGTTTAAAGCCAAAATGACCAAAATTAGATCTCAAATTGCTTACTATTGGCATATTTCTTAGCCATTCAAGTCGATTAACTATAAAGGTATGGCTTTAGCTATTGATATCCAACTTTTATTTATCGCAACATCTTCCAAGACTTTAAGGGTATGTTTTAGAAAAAAATAACTAAGTCAACCCTCAAAACTGCGTTTTAGGTTTATTCAATTTCTAAGTCGCAATTAGAGAAGTATGTCAAGATAACTTAGCTAAAGGTATAACTTAGTTTCAGCTTAAAGGTTAAATTAAAATTAAATATAAATTATAAGACATAAAATTAAATTTAATGCTAAAACTGAAAGGCATTTGTTTTTTACCAATACTATAATATCCATTATGCTCCCAATTGCTTGCAACATACGAGCATTTCCTCTCTTGCTTTTAAAGCAGATACAATTTTCGAAATGGGTATTTTCAATTTGGACAGTTTTTCTGGAATGATTTTTTATTCCAAATACCAGACAGTGTTGCCAGTTTGGCTACAGACGTAGCAAATGACTTGTTGAAACCAACATTATAAAGCCACCTGAAAGTAAAATCGTTCAGAAGATACTAATTCCAAGTATTTCGATTTATCGAGACTAGGTTGGAAAAAAGCAATGCACGCCTACCTACAAGCACGTCGATAAAGAAGTTTTTAGTGGAGACAACAATCGACACATTCCACATAAATAAAACCGGGACACAATCCAATTAGAGAATTTTAACTTGTCATCGATGAGAGTGCGGAATGGGTTCACAAAAAAAAAAAAAAAAAAAACATAGACAAATCGAAATTCGTGCCTAAGGTTGAAAAAGCGTAAAGCTACAAAAAAAAAGTTATACTAAGCACCGGCCCTAAAGAGACCGCATACGCCATTCACTTGAAGTTCATCCTAAAGATCGGGTGTTGTGACCCTTGTTCCATCTCCGGCCCCCTATGACATCGTGGGCACACGTTTAGGAATTTTCTTACGTCACCTGTGGAAGAGAGAAATCTCAGGGAGAGGAGAGCGATACAGATGTTAGCGGTATTAGGCGCGGTGTTAGGCTCCTTTTCCACAAGGCAATCGTGTATACTCAGATTTTGTGCTTTCTTCGATCACATATTTGCGGTCCTTCGCCTTACAATACGACATTCGAGGGATATCAAACATATCAACTATAGACATTTTAGATATGTTATTACTCAAGGACAAAGGAATAAAGTGATCGGATTACAGTGACTATAATTAGGTCACTATGCACCTACCTGTTACATGCTGGCGGGCTTATAAACAAGGCCTTAGTGTTCTCATAGGAAATATGAAAACAAAACAAAATTAAAATATGTACATATTTCAACATGCGTTTTGGTATACGACTCTTCTGTAATTGCTTACAAAAAATGTTACTTGGTTACTAAACAAATCTTCCTTTCTCCTGTCCATAAGAACTAACAACTACGAGTAACATTACTAGCTCCTCAAAAACTGACACGTACTGTCAGGTTCTACTGCTGGAATTGATATTGGTATGACGATATTTATATTGGCAATTTATATAGATCTACGAACTTGCTTTACAACCAACCTTATAGATTGTAAAGTTTAGACACTAACATTTATTATGCCGACCTATGATCAAATATGCAGGATAAGTTCATAGGTGCATGAAAAAGATTATCTTCATATATATGCACTAAAGTTACTACCTTAATCTATTCATCGTTAGTCGATGGTTTATAAGATTCCAGAATTATAGCGTTGGCCCCTGTGACTCGACTACGCCGGATTGCTCGTGCAGAGCGTCGGCTGTCAAGAGGTCACGGAGGTGCATTACACAATTATTCGGGAATATTATAAAATTGGCATAAAATCAACTTATCTGATTTTTCCTATTTTTGGTTTCTTTTCATTTGGGAGTCCCTTCTTCGTTTTCTTTATTCGTTTTCTTTTTCTGGAAAAATCTAAACCATCAGCTTCTTCTCAGGTCCAATTCAAAAATTCTAGATACGACTGTCACAAGTGGATCTGGACCCTTCCAGTTTCGTTATTTCTTTCTACTCTCATAGTCTTTTTCGAGTAAAACCAAAACTTTTCCTTTCTGTTCGAAGTGTTCACCAAGCCACAGTCTATTAATTAATGGCCGATATTTCTTATTCTTTCTTTTTCGCCCCGCTTTCTCCTCGTTCATTTCTTCTTCTTTCCACTCTGTTGTTATTTCTTGAATCACCGCCGTCAGCTGTCAATCGCACAGCATAGGCAAGAACGGCACCAAAGACGTCGTATGTACTAGGCGTAGTTTTGCTATTAGGTGACAGGGCCCACACGATGCAGCCTACTGCAGTATTCCTGCTACCAAACACGAGCTAAAAGGGGCAACGTTACATTACGTTGAAATTCCTCGTTTTTCCTTTACAACCTGACGTGGATGTAATACTTTCAACCTCAAAGTAGATTCACGATGAAATAAGAATATTTATTATTTGATATATGTTCAAGATGGCTACTTTTTGGGATTTTCCGGTAAAGAAATATTTTATTCATTGTTTCATTGCACAACTTATTGATTTAGGGCAGCAAATTTCATGTCTTGGTTTGACCTACTTATCAACAGGTCAACGAAATTGAGGGAATCGATATATATATATATATATATATATATATATTTTCTATAATTGTACTGCATAATAATTTGAGATGTAAACATTTTGAAGTTCCCTTTAGTTTTTGTTGAAAATTGTACCGATTTCATTTTTATTTTAACGTTTATCAACACTGGTACCCTAAATTGTACACATGTGAAATTTTAATAACTAAAACCCCTTCCTGTACTTACTGCCAATGAAACCACATGCATTTTCATTTCCATAAAGTTCAGTATTTTTCAGTTCATTAAATTCATCGCAAAAGTAATCTAAATATGCTTAAATTCTCACCATATGGTCCTTCGTAGCCCGATTCATCGCAAAAGTAGTCTAACTATGCTTAGATTCTCACCATATGGTCCTTCGTAGCCCGATTCATCGCAAAAGTAGTCTAAATATGCTTAGATTCTCACCATATGATCCTTCGTAACCCGGATTTAAAAATTAAATGGAGAAAGAAACCAAAGGCAGAAATTCATCACATTGTCTATCGCATATCATTTCGCATCGAAAACCAGCAAGAAGGTACAGCAATATTATCGCATTTTGCATCATCTATAACCATCGCTGGACATTTGCATCAATTTCGTCCGGATTTCTCATCACAAAATCAATTTCAAGGATCTGACAAAAGTCAACCGGAATTTTTTGGTAACACGTGATAGGAAGAATTAAGGGCAATTAATCACAGAGGAAATCGGGACTAAATTATTTCTACGTGAGAGATTTATAAAATCTAGGGATCCCATAAGTACACGCAAATTAGAAATCAATAAAAAATAAAGAAAATCAGTCTTATGTCTGCGGTCGAACAGCAAGTTTACACAAAAACGAATATAGATTGTTTCATATAAAATCATTAGATTACCGCTAGAAAATAAAATAAATAGTTTTTCATTCAAGCAGTCTAGCGGCAATGTTCATGGAAAATTTCTTTTTATTACATCGAAGTTTCCCACAGGATAACCAAAGTTCCTTTTCAGTGAATCCCGCTTACATACATACCACCAGCATGTCGAGCTCAAGATAAAGGAATACGGGGGAAATTCTTCAAGGTGACAGCTAGCTAAGGATCAAAGGCAATCCTAGCTGCGGTACAGCGCCATCGTCATCGTCCAGCGTACAAGACTAGAAGACACAAACTGGAATCATTTATTCTTCTGAGCCCAGTGGACTCGCTATTGCAGACTTTAGTCTATTAGAAGACGACGCCTGTCGTTTTACGTAATCCCGCCTCCAAGCAAATCCATTGTTAACATTGGGTATCGCGGAGCATACTCTGCCCTGCTGCACACATTAAGGGAACAAGCGGGCTGTCATTGGGACAGTTCCTCATAATATTATTAAAATCTTTTCAGAGTGCCTTCCTGAACTTTGTGCCACCCGGGTGAACGAGCGTCCTATTTCTACTGAAACGGATGCCCTTATTAACATCCTAATATCAGTTGATCTCCTGGTGGCAGTAACCTATACATCGGTTTACCTGACACTCGACCATCGACACCAATAGACCTCGTGTCAAGCCTCAAGTTATGAGTTAGAAGTCTGTGGTTATTAGAACCTCCTTATTACCCGACCTACCAGATCCTGTTGGGAAGACTACAGCTGGTCAGCTAATCACATTATCCTCACTTATCACTTTCTGCTTCAAGTCTACGAATTGCTCGTGCATCACATCAAGTGCTGAATTCGGATAATCTCAGCTGAATTACACGGTCCTCTGAATAGACCGATCGTCTACACAATCCATCCCAGCCTATAATTTACTACGTCTGAACTACTAGCCGGCGGCGTGGCACGGCTACGGACGGCTTCCTTGTCAAAATTTAGCCAATACATCATTACTAGCCATAGCCAAAAACCTATTTCAAACAACACAGGCAATGACTTTCGAAAATTATGATACCGCTATATATATTTGAAGCTCAAATCGATGTCAGACCTACGTGGGAGGAATTTTCAGATGCCAAACCATGGAGAACCTCGCTCACGTACAAGGATTTGGAAGTCATGTAAATAAAAAGGCAAGTACATCTAAATACATATTTAAAAAAATCCAGTAGCCATTCTGGTAAGGTAGCTAGTCGTAACTCAAACTAGTGCATGTTGTGTAATGAAATTGGTCACTCCATATACAGCTGCCCAAAATTTATCGCCATAAATCCAATGGATCGTTTCCAGAAGGCAAAACAGTTAAATTTATGAAATAATTGCGTTCAATCGGAACATGATGTCAAAGAATGCCATTCGAGCATTCAAGGCATCAATCGTTATTACATATGTCTTCGACTGGAGATTCCTCGAAGTTGCAGCATCATGTTCAAACTTCATTGAATGCCTGCGGGATTCTTACAAAATCAAATCAAGTTTTCTTGGCAACGACAGTGATACCAGTGCTTAATGCAAACCTAATTGTATAATCTCGATTTAATGAGTTTTCTACAAATATCAATGCAGTTGTACTACCATATCTTACGACTAGTCAGCCCGAAAAGTTTGTTGATATTAACAATTGCTCTTAGGAGCAGGATTATTTTTCGATTTATTATGTGTAAATCAAATTAAGCCAGAAGGCTCTACTAGGGTGGACTGTATCTGATGCCATTCAAAACTACTTCCATTTCAGCATGCCATACAGAAGTAGCAAGTGCCAACCAGTTCGACCGTGATTCTCCACTAGATGCGCAATTGCGTAAGTTCTGGGTAATTTTTAAATTGATCTTATTTTAAAATGCAGGAAGTGATTTTCTCAACAAATGATCCATTTGTTCTTGCTTCTTCAATGATACATTCCGAATGTCGCTCTTACACACAAAGTTATTTAGTCTATTAAAACATTTTCGTTAAAAACTTATTTAACCGTACATAATGTATCTGACATAGTCATATTAATTTCCCTCTAGGTTATCTTGGGAACGTTTTTGTTATTTTTTTTATCTCTGCGATAAGTAGTTAGTTTAGAAGATGATTTCAGTTTAATGTAATTACTTCCATGTAAAAAAATTGTACATGAAAAATCTGGAAATATTTATTTCACATCAAAACCCAAATAACGGTTAAAAATAGAGAATTGAAATGTTCCCAACAAATATGTGGAACATTATGCTTAAGTGCTTAAAAGAAAAATCAGCCCCGCCACACTAATACTAGCACACCAAACTCGAAAATCGTGCGTTTTAACGATATTAAAATGAAACAGTCTGTTATAGTTTCTTACAAAAAAAAAAGAAAAGATTAACACCCAGCAAGAGCTTTAATTTGATATTACACACGCCCCATGCACTTATTATACATCAAGATCGTCTACATTTACTACCGTTAGGTCCTTCCTAAAATTTCACACTTTTGTCACGAACGTCACTCTCATGCACAAATTTATTTAGTCAAAGGTTAGTGAGTGGATAAAAGTTGTATAAAAAAAGGAAATCGAAACTACGCAAAACAGGATATTCAAGGATAAAGGAAAATTTCTTTGGAATTTTTTTCCTGCTTATTTCTTTGTTAAACCAAGATCAGAGTTTCAAATAAGCCCCCAAAGATATTTCTACGTTACGTAGATCTGGAGATATGAATTTTCGAAGAAGTCAATATCCGGTATTTTCGAAAATTTTTGTTGCCTCATATTCTTCGAAGATGTCCTTGTATAGCAAATTTTACGCATTATTTATATTTTATAATTAGTAGGTATGCAAAGCCAAAAAGGAATTATATGCACTAAGTTTTCCCCAATTGGGGCAGATCGACGTCTACCTGTCGTGTATTTTAACATAATAGGTTGTTAATTGGGCGAATCGATGTCATTTCGCCCTAAATTGATAGTCGGATTGTCAATGACCTGCTTTCCATAACAAAAGTAAAGTCTCGCAAATCTAAAACCGTGTGTAATTCTCGTACGCATTTTTGTTTCTACTTTATAACCCTCAAAATTCATTGACATATGAACATTCCCAAGAACGGCGCCACGAGCTTCATAAAAATTGTCCTACGCCATCAAGTTTTATGTTTATCCTTTAGTGAAAGCCTTATCGGTTATTCTCAATTTATTATCAACGTAGTGGTGAGAGTCATGGTACATGTGAACCAGCAAAACAGTTCTTGCCGTTCTGTTATCCATTCCATCTTTCGATATGAGTATATCTATATATGTACACGAGAACACGATGCGGTAACTCCCTTTTATCCTCCAGCTACTTCTGTATTACACTTATAGGTCTCAAGTGTAGTCGGATTGTGAAACGGTTACAGGATTTTCACATGAATTTAATATGAAATTTATTTTATCCATTACTTTCCTCAAGAATAGCTCCTCATGATGGGAATTCATTCACTCTAGACTCTCAAGTATTATACTGAAGGTTCCATCTAACCGACCACTTGAAGAGGCACATAATTTATAATACGCCCCTTGGCCCATTTGCGTTCTTCTTAGATTGTCCAAGGTCCGAATCTCATTAAATACCGCAGTCAAGGAGTTAGTGAATGTAAACATCTTTAATAAATCTCAGTTCATCTATTGACACAGGAATAAACACTTGGGACTTACCCAAATAATGACTTCCGTCATCAGAACCATCCCTTTAGCTACAAGTCTTTATAGAGGCGCCCAACATTACAGCTGCAGTATACAACTTACGTACTAGAAGTAGAAGATGGAGCTCCATTTATCGAGGTGCCAAAGGATAACAACTCAAGCTGTATAAATTTGTCTATTGAACTAAAGTGGGGAATAAAAAAACGCAGCAAAAGAAGCAGGAAAAAACTTAAACGACAGCGGTAGCATGCAGCTATCGCGCAGGAAGGATTCATAAATAATTAAGCAGTCATCCTCCTGTGAAACGAGGATACGTCAGGTTGCATTCTGTGAAATTAAATCGATACCGGGTTTTTTTCTCGCCATTGTGTCGTTTGTCAATGACAAGAAAGAAATGACGCCACCTTCACTTAATCTCTATAGTCATCCACCGCCTCCTTAATGGACTTTTTTGTGCTGGAGCTAATACCTGTGTTGGACTGAAGGTCTGTCTTCTGGAATGACAGGAGAAGGATGGCATGCAAAAACTGAGTCCTATCTGAGAGATGAGTGTAATATCATTAAAATTCCTTATTTTCGTTGTCCTAGAAACGTCACATCAAGTCGTACCCATACAGGATAGAGTGACACACTTTTTGCATATATTTCACCCTTGCACTATGGAAGCCATGAAAATGGAATAAAAAAACATTGTTTTGTTCATTTTGTGTAATCCCCCACCAGGACCTAACATGTGTTCCAAAAATATGTCGATTCTAACCAAATTTTGTGGCTGGAAAGTGCACCAGAGTCTGGCTCTTTTGTGGACAGCTGCAAGCAAATAGCGAAATTTGATTTTAGCTCTTTATTCGCTGCACCATGGACGATGTTGGTGAAATTCAGTTTTTTGTGGTGATTTGATTCTGACTGTGCCGTTGGCCTATTAAATAGCCATCCATTGATTGGCTGCGTTCATATTTAACTTCATCCTAACTAAACAAACATTTGGCTAGCAGTGAACCAGTCGGGTAGTTTCCGTCAGCCTGGGGTGAACATAGTAGTTTTCATAAGGTCCATATAATCAAAAACGGCTTAAGCCACGGCGAAATTTAAGGCCACGATAATAATGTGGGTAAATTACGGCAGTATGTGAGCATAAGTCGCCGAAGAATAGTTTGTGGTTTTGGGATTTCTAAACCAAGTTCTGCGAATTATTTAATGGAGAAGGCTTTTAAATTAATGGTGTTTCACAAATTATCCTAAATCCTATCATGCGTGCCCAAATTGCTAATTTCACTCTAGGGATAGATACTGACTTATTTTCTAATGAAAATGTTCTGAGATTATGTTCCAACAGTAAATATCATCCAATAACGCTCTGCATATTCCTTTTTATTCCACGTACAACCAAAGTTGGAATTAAAGTTAAAGTCCTAGGCCTCCAGAAAACTTTGGTTATTTAAAAATACTTCCGGAAAAACTTCCTTCCCCACAATTCAAATGATCTTCCATAAGGAAAATATGAACATCATAAAAGAAAACACAGCAAACTTGGAAATTATTATGAAAATAGATCATCGGGGGAGGCCTATAAACGGCAGTTTTTCGGTTATCTTCATCCAAAGTTAATGTGGGAAAACACTTTAATTCCGTTACGATCCGATTATTTATAAGAGGTTCTATATCTTCTCTTCGAAGTATCATTAGAGACACATTTGCAAAATCCGCAGAGATTTAACGCGAAGCTTTCATGAAAGTGTCGCAATTTATTGCCATTAATATAAACGGCATTGAACAATTTGCCGACATCGTACAAAAGTTTGCAACTGCGGAATGGCACATTGTGGATGAGTTGTTATTTGATGATTACAAAGCATTTGGAAAGGGTTTAATTTTTTTTTTTATATATTAGGACCCACATTCACTACATAGGTACTGGAAGTAGAAGTTGTTTTTACGTATAATATTTGTTATGTAAAATAGAATTGCATAAATATAAATGGACTCCCCTCAGATGCATTATGGATCATAAGGCGAAAATGGTAGGTAGCTTTCCAATCCCAATGGATTGTTTTCTCAGTTGATGTGGGTTCTGTCCAAATAGCTATGCCCAAAATTACAATCGGGACGAGAGATATCAGAATTCTGCAGTTGCTGAAATCAGAACAAGATGCTGCTCTCTCTCTGGGCCGCTATTCAAACTTCTACTTTAATTGTACCGAAGAACTTGCCAGGGCAATTCAGGGCTAGTTGGGCCAACTTAGGGAAATTCAGTGCAAGTCGAAATTTATGGCAAGTCGGGGCAGTTCAATGCAATTCAGGGAAAGTCAAAAGACGATAGCATAATTAACTAAATTTTCAAGGATCGTCTTCTGCAATTTTGTCGGGAAAACGTGGATCCTTTCGAAAATTTCTTCAGATATATTTTAGTTTGAAGGTCCTGCGTAAAAACAATCCTGCTGTGACAAAAAAAAATGTCCAAAAGATATGACAAGATAGATACCTATAAAAGGATTAAAAAAAATTAGCTAAATATTTTAATTGATTTTGACGGGAGATATCTCAAAAGAAGCGGAAGGATTCAAGGATCATAAGTAGATATCGGAATTCTGCAGCTGTTGAAATCAGAAAAATATGCTGCTCTCTCTCTGGGCCGCTGCCAGTCTTCTACTTTTAGTTATTACAGGGTGAAAGAATGTGCACAATGCAATTATGTTTTCTATGTTTCGTGTCTGATTTGTTTAACATTTGAAAGTCCCTGAGGAATGGTACTACATGAGATATGTGCTAACGAGATCGGTCAATAGCTAACTAATCGCTACGATTTATGTCGGCTGCCCTTTTTTTATGGAATTGGCTGCATTTACAGAGTTCTCTTTATTTTTGTGGTGTAAAAGTCTGCAATCTGCAAGGTAGGAGTAACTTGGGAGTGTTATTACCGATGAGAAATAATAACATTTTTAACCTATTAATTCCTCCTACAGCGTATACGCACAAATATTCCTTGGTGTAGAAAAGTTGGTGCGATATAATACTCGTAAGCTATATAAATAAAAAGCAAATGTTGTTCGTTGGTAACCGCATCAATTGAGAACGGCTGGACCGATTTGGCAAATGTTTTTTTTTTTAATGTAGTAGTTCGAATAAGGTTTATGGGGAAAGAAAAATTGGAATCGACAACCCCTTCTTGGTGTTTCCATACAAAACTTTAGGTTTTTACTATACGTCGAGGTCGAGAACTCAAATTTTGTAAAAATGTCAATTTATGTTCAAAAATGGCCCAATTGGGCAACTCCTTCGTACGGTTGCCACACAAACGTTTTGTTTTTAACCATATATTTGGGCACTGCTTGAGACCACGTCCACGTAGAGAACTATACTATCCCATGCATATGAACGTATGCACACCCGCAGAGTGAAATCCTAAAGTACGGAATCGCGCGATCGAGTTAGATGATAGCTTAGATATTATCACAGATGGTACAAGAACTAGATGTCGTATGAAATACCAAAAAAGTTACAAAATTTATATGGATTGGTGGTCCATTCCGTAATGGATAAAACCATTTGATATGACGTACAAGTCGAGTGATTCATATTTTCTCGTATCTGAAGTGTTGAGGAAGTCGATCAGATGTATACAAACCTGCTATTATAAAAACATTTACTTTCGGCACACTCTAAAATATGTTATGGTCCATTCCAGAATGCACTATGCATTTCACAATCTATATACTCTGCTCTACTATGTCATGCGACATCTAGTTCTTGTGCCATCTCAAATGTGCCTTGGTGTAGAAGAATTGCTGCAATATAATAATAAATAATAAATAAATACCACAGTGCGTTGAAAGTTTTATAATGAAGATGGAAGTAGAATATACACCAAAATTAATCGATATTTAATTCTGATTTCCACTACCTACAATTGTTTTAATTGATTTTTTCTGTGTGTGAAAGAAGCACTTGTCCATTTGCCTTATTCTCTTCTATTGTTTTGTTTTTGTTTTTTTTTTTTAGAATTTAAGCGGTTGTTTTTTCTAGACTTATTGTTCAATATAGAAAATATTTGACGGCCAAGGAGATGCAACAAGAGATATTTTCATGGTTGAATGGCGATGATGCTTATGCAGAAGTTGCTAAAGATGTTAAGTCCCAATGTGGGCTTAGCATAAAAAATGGACAGGTGCCGGTTTGAGAAATGACAAGACAGGTTAAATTTCGAATGTCAGATTATTAAATTTATTTCACGTTGATCAAAGAATTACTCATTACTACATAATACTTCAGTTTTTATTCTAATTCAATTTGCTCAAAAATATACTTTAAATTATTTAATATCCACTTGAAATTTATTTCAGTCTAATCCCAAAAAAAAAAAAAAAATAATAATTTTAAAGTTCACTCTGAATTCATTGCTTTATTTTGCAGCAGCTATTTTTCTTCTACTTTTGCGAGCCTCCACTGGCGTCTAGCTTATTACCTTATAAATTGAAGCGAGATAGAAATAATTAGTAACAGAGAAAGTACTACGTGTAATGGCAGAATGAACGTCAGTGAGTCTGCCCATATGGGAAAAATAACTGGGTTCAAATACTCCCATATATGTAGTATGCTGAAAAATTAATGAGAAAGTTTAATAAAATGATATTGGTAAAATAAAGGTTAGTAAAGAAACAGGTCAATGGTTCCCGTATAGTTTGCTTAAGCTAGGCTTAATATTTGGTTCGAAACTACCGATCTGTCTTGTGGCTTGGTCAAATCGCAAGTGATTTTCTGTTCCCAGCAGCTCGTTATTTATATGCAGAAACACAATGGGAATTGTGTCTGCCGGTGGCTTTAACAATGAAACCTTGCGTCATTTTGCCAAAATTCATGCATTAAGGCACTGAATTACGTCATCGTGTATCTTAATGAGAATGATTTTTCTGTGCTATGATCTCCCATATTGAAAATATTTAAGAGAGACTTGTATTTTGTGTTAAATATTTAAATATTTATTAATGATTTGTTTTCTTTTTTCAGATTTTTGGTCCCTTAGGAATATGCTTGAGACACCGTGGTAATATTATAACGTAGCGTTTAGTGTAAGTTTTGGTTCTAATTAAAGTCTCAGATCGTACATAATCTGAGACCTTACCATTTGTTTACTTTTGATTAATGCTGTTTATTTGTATCTTTTTCGCTGATAATACTGGATGATCCTATCTATATCATCGCGGGATGATTTTATTTGTCTTTGTTAATGTTTATTGTCATCGCGGGAGCTTGTTTTATTTGTGAGTTTTTAGTTTGTAAGTGTGAATTTTATAGTTTTTTTTTTCTTTCAAGAAGGAACAATATCTATATTTATATTTTTGGTTCCCTACCTCGTATTCTTTACCATCCAAATATGGGATGAAAAACCAGTCACTCGGTAAAATACACAGCCCACGAATAGCAGGTTCGAATGTTCGAGTTTGGTTAACAATGCAGCATTACAGTCGCATCCAGGTTGTTTGGCTCAATACTAATCAACTCCGTTTCTAGATAATCTAGAGCCAAAAATAAACGTATTCAGATTCCATATCCAAGGTCTATACAGCAATATAATCTACATATGGGAGGAGTAGACCGAATATATGAAAATGTTTCTGCATAAAGATTAGGTGGTCAGGGAAAAAAATGTAATTTTCAAATTTTAACATGGCTGGTGGATGTTTCTATCCAAAATTCTAATTAGTTGTAAGGAATGTCACAATGTTGGAGTTTCTAAGAAGCATCGCCAACAAGTTTTTTTGCTCAAACAATGAACCCTCAGCACCTTCAGGCTATTGGCGGCCCCCTAGAAAATTGGAAAATGAAGCCAGATATGATTGAGTTAGGCATTTTTTAGGAATATCAAGCAACAAAAACGATGGCCACGTTTCGATTAACGTAACTTTTTATGTTTTCTTTTTATCTGGAATATTTTTTTTATCTGGAATATTATTATATTTCATATTAGGAATACCGTTTTTGTTATATTGTGTTATTGTTAAGTTACTACTTTTTCGTAACATTCATTGTTTATCAATAACTTGCAAGTCTTCCTATATTATGTTTTGTTTTATTATTATTTTATATGGATTGAAGAAATCGAAAAACAATTCTTTTGTACTTCATGATGCTACCAACATGCACAACACAAAACTTCAAATCTCTTCACCTACTGGCTCACTTTCGGCTTTAATAGGTAAATTGGTACCGAGATATGAGGGCCGTAGGGGCAGTAAAATTGCTAAAGACCTAGGTAAAAGAAGACAGCTTACAAGGACTACAACAGGCAAAAACTGTCATTTAGATCTTTAGAGTGTAAAATAATTCATACTTTTTCAAGGTTGGCGATTGCCGGTCAACTTATACGTATATAAGTCTCACCATTTCTATTTCTTTCCCTTTTCATCGAAATAGTGCTCAGCGCTAGTATCCTCATCAGTTATCAAGGAAATGCCCTCGAGTGGTTCATGGTCTTTGTCCGACTTCATCCGAATACGTGAGATATTTTTCTGGAAAACCCTCTCGCGTGTTATAGTCAGAAGCCGTTGTCTCATAAGAGGGCAGTCCAGATAAGGCGCCCATTTCGGAGACATCACAAGCAGGTTGGATTTTCATAGTTGATTTTTTAGGGCCAGGAATGGATAGCCTAACGGCCTTAGATTAGGAGCCGTAGTGTGATTATTCTTTGCATGAGACGACACAGGTACGTAGGTCGGACGGAACCACATACTTCCTTCTGTCAGGCCAGAATTTTAATTGAGAGCTGCTTTTTTCACATAGTTAATTAATTCGTGTTACTGACGAATCGGGAATACTTCTCGTTTCCCCATTGGTAGGTAACCAAGAATTTTTATGGATTCCGCTAAAATCTCCTAAAAATCTCGTTGTTGGCTCGCTGGCTGCTTTATTTTTATGGTTTCGAAACTCTGAATAGCGTGTCGCCTTCCTTTATGGAAGTTGTCATTGTATTGCCTATAGATGTTAAGGATTTGGGTGCAGGACCTTCCAAGATGAAATAATACTTAAACTCTAGTCTGACGTAGGCCTTACAAGTGACGGCAAGATATGAGGGGACAATTTAAAACTAAAACATAAAATTATTTGAATTGAATTGAAAGCTAGACCATAATAACGAGTGCAGAAGTTGAAAATGTCAGAGGAGCGCTCTTAAATACCGACCCTAGGTATCCCTGTAGCGAAACCATTCGACAGCGCCTTCACCACACCAATTTAGTCGAGTTAAATTTTGTGTTGGCTTTCAGTAGAATCTATTGAAATTAGAATTCTACACTTCCGAAATTCACTGATTAAAGCAACCACCTACACTGCTACACCTTAACTCTTACGCATGGGACGGATGATAACAACAAATTTATATTTTGCGTCGTGAATAAAATAAAATACGAAAATCAGATTTTTCACAAATTGTTAAAGCTCTTCGTATAAATATTCAACAGAAAAGAACATTCCTGAAGGAAATGTTAAAAATGTTGCAATCAGCCAAACTGTCTCCTACTATAACTGCAGCAATTTAAGATTCATAATTACCCACAGAAGAGAATTTGAAATTTAACCATAAACCAGCAAAGAAAAATATTCGCAATTTTTCGCTGTTTTTCAGCACAGCATATAGGAAAAATCAGAATAAAACTTTTCCTTAACATTTGCGAAAGCCTCTAGAAGTATTTTCGAACACACGAAAAAAAAGTGCAGAAACGTAGGAAGATAACAAAGAGACAATCTTCTTGCAAGAGACACTTTTGAGGATAACTAGAAATCCTTCCTAGGAAACAAGTTTTTCTTTCGATCCATCGTTTTTCTTAGTACAATTTCGTTTCCTTCACTTACTGACCTGGAAACGTCATCTGTTTTCCTTTTTAGCTTTCTTTTTTTGTTTGTTTTTTACTAAAGCTCTTGAGAAAACTCTTTGAGAAGTGTTTTCTTCTTTCCGTACTGTAGGAATATAGGAAAAGTTTTAAAGAAAATATTGTTGGTATTTTGTCAAATATTTATAGCAAAATTTACGCAAGGATGGACGAAAATATGTTTTAGTCTGGAGAAAAAATTTCTGATCAATATTATTATTCATAGGAGCGAAAATGAGTTTTTTTAGATGGACCTTGAGATGGACCTGAATCACATCTTTTTTGTTTACTTTGAATATTTTACTTTAGGCAAATTATTTTTACAATCCTTCTATAGATATAGGTCCTGCTGCTAATCAATAATCGGATGCCAACGTTTCGAATACCACTTTTTTCAGCTGTCGAATACCTCGGGCCACTGCTGCACAAAGCTCCTGGAGGACAGCATATATGGGCTCCATCAAAGAGGGAGATAAGTCGAAGATCTACGGACTCTATTTGTACTACACAGAGTATGGCACAATGCGTGTGGTAACTCTACGTATTCGTACTTCCTCATCAAATCAGTCATAACCTTTGCCAGGTTAGAATATGCATATGCAACTTAGTGCCCCACTCTGAGAAAATAAAGTCTATTTTAGTGTATTTTTTGGTATAGTTTTCAGGATAATGCACTCATGTCACACTTGTTCCACACATGGATCTTGATGGTAATTTCTCTGCGATCAAAAGTAAAGAGCATCATTTGCTTACAAAGAAAAGTAAAAGAAGACACGTACTCCTTTCTATAGTTTTCGCCTCCAATCAACTGTTGGGTTAAAGTTCAAGAACAGATAAGTTAGTGTTGTTGTTAACTGGGAAACACATTCATATGCACATATATACAGCCACATACCCCACGAGACCGATCATCTTGGAGGCGGACCATCTCCGATTTGGATGAAACTTTCGAAGTTTGTATGGAATATGAATATAGCTGACCCATATTTTTCTATTCCCACGTCCACGTTAAAAATTTTATGAATTTAGGATGAAACGTCATTTTCAAAGATCGCATCTCGAGAATGGAGTAAACGAAATTTCCGATCCATATATCAAATGGAGTTAAATACTTGGACATTATGGTAGGGTAATTAAGTTCTCGTAATTTCTGTCGTGGTGAAGCCGGAGGGTGGGGGTGGAGTGTGACAAATTTTGATCTAGTAAATTTTGGAAAATCTAGTGCAGAATCGAATTCCTTAGGTCTTGAGAAGATAACTGTGTACCCACACTCCTATACTCGGACGCTTAGATAACTACAGATTTATAGCCATCTCCATACGCACTTTTTTATTCTCATTAAGGTACTTGATTTTTCACAGCTTAAAGCGGCTCTAACTCGGTCGGATTATGTCCGATCGGAAGACGGGTTTTGCTGTTCGACTTGGGTCATTACCACCTAAAATTCATGCAAGATAATTTTGCTATGCATACTCCTATGTTGGGAGTCGGATCCCAGCGGAGGAGAGTAGTTCCACTAGCACATATTGCATATCAAATTGAAAGTCTGACTGAGTACTATTGGGTGGGGTACTTTTTCCTGATTAAGAAAAGTTTCGCTTGACGATTTGCTATCCGAAAATCTATTTTAATGTAGTTGGGTCATAAACAGCCCGGCTGCTACATTTCGTATATATTTTTGTAGTTCTTTCTTTCATGGCCATTATTACTCTATTGTGAGCATTCTTTCTAGAAAAGTCCAATTTTTTACCCAAGAAAGTCGCTAAAGCTACATCCGACCACCAAAGTTTGCCCCTGCTTAATTGAAATAACAGTTTTTAATAAAATTATGTTCAGAGTATCATATTGCATCATTTAAGACATCTCTCATGTCTACAGTACCCTTTTGTTTTTCACTATATATTTGGACACTGGCTGAAAACGCGTCAACATACAGAGCTGAAATTTTGTACACAACGTTATCATTACAATAGTAAATAAAATTTCAAAAATGGTTCTTTTACATATATGACCGGTCCTAGATGTTTTTGTTGTAATGAAAATTTCTTTAGAATACAAAATCCTATGAAATTGGCTCTTATCATTTTTTTTGTCCGACAAATCGTTCTAGAAATTAAAAACGCCACTTTGCAGTCAGAGGGGTGACCATACGAAATTACATATGGGAATTCATCTAGGGTATCGTAAGAATTGGTCTTAGATCAATTCCAGTTTTTTTAGCATTTTTTTTTTATTTAGTTTTATTTCATTTGTCATGTAATACTCTATATTGTACAGTATCTACATTTATAACACGCAGATGCAGTTTTTTCCAGGATCTTGAAAATTCTGGCGCCGATCACTTTACTACAGTAACACAAGGCAGACGGGAACATTAGCCGGTATACTGTGCAATAAACCCATAATAAATACTATAAATAAAGTAAATAACAAATTTTCAATACTGGATCAATCACATAGTCATTCCTCAAATTAAAAGAAAAATGCAAGTTAGCATATTCCGCTCTCTCTCGCTGAGCTACTTTATGACTTACGATTTTTCTCAAAACTTGCATTTTTGCATTATTATAATTGTGAAGAAACTCCCTCTGCGCACTATGAAATGCACAAAATATATTGAGCTGGGCTATTTTCTAGAGGTAAGCAATATTTATTTATAAATAAGCTGCGGATAACAATAAAGGTATTCAGTTCTACCAAAAGCGTCTTTTGAATAGGAGTTCATGCTGTATATACTCCTGCAGGAAGAGTCAGAGAAATGGCTGCACAGCTGCTCTAGCCAACCAACGGAGCTAGAACTAACTTAGCTGCTGCCATCCATAGAGCAAAGGCTTCAAGCCAGCTCCCAACATTAGCTACACAACGAAGCTACAGCTATTCAAACTGCTTCCAAATATGTATATAATCGCATACAAGGGAATGTATCTAAGGGAAGATAATCCAACTGTGCCGTCATAAAGTGATATGCGCATAATTTTTTTATGGCCTGTGACTTGTATCACTCAAATACAGTTTAAAACACATGTTCCGAGTATGTTTTTAAGAACCTTTGAATATTATATTTCACTTTAAAACAGGTTGAAAAAATGGTCTTAAAGTCTAAAATTTATTAAAGTTGGACTCCTAAATGTCTGCACTGCTCTTCTTGAGTTGAAACAATCCATCTGCCATGAGGTGCCTGAGCACGCTGATGGGAAGATAATATTTTTCGTGTGAATTTCTGTTGAATTTATTTCAATACGAACAGAGTGGAAAGATAACACAAATAATGTGAAAATTCTTTCTGGAAAATCCACGGAATATTTCAAATGATCTTTTTCTCTCTGAAAAAAATTATTTCCTTTGAATTTCTTTTTCTCATTAATCGTCGAAATCAGCAAACCCTGCCCTGAACGGTATATGACGTACATCTCCAATAGACACTGAAAATCATTGTCGAATTCAATTCGTTTCTGCAATTTCATCAATCGATTTTGTGTTACATAGAGCCCCTGAGGCATTGTGAATAAAAGAAAATGCGGGTACATAACGATAAAGACAATCCAGGTCAGCATATTGCCAAAACAATGGACCATCTCTGCTCGGAGGAAGATGGACCTGGTGTCATAATATTTGAGCACATTTCAATGATGTGATAAAACAAGAGACCTCAAATTCGGTGGCAGTTACACTGACCCGATCGCCGGTGAAAGTTTTTCCAGGTTACCCAAGCTATTGTAATCCTGGATGGACTTAATTAATCATTCTTGCAGATAAATTGATAACCCTGCGATTACTGTGCAAGAAAATAATTGTATGCGGTTACTGGTTCGCTCGTCAACGTCTTTATGCCAAGTGATTAATTGCTTTTAGTTCGTATAGCAGCAGCAGCAGTAGTAGTAGTAGCATCCTAGCAGTGTCTAGAATCTATGTGGAAACAAAGTCGTTTGTGGAGAAACGTGTGTTTATCCCGCCAGTCTATGTAGGAATACGGAGTCTGACTTAATAAAATAAACCAGAAAATAGGCATGTCATAGCAATTCATGATTTCCCACTACGATTGAGTTCAACGAACTCCTGAATTTGTTTCGACTTTTTGGAGGGAAATGTAGTCAACAGGCGACCAAAAGTGGTCACGTTGTTCCAAAAAGGAAAATTTTTACTCATATGAGGTTTCTTCAGTCCGTTTCAAGGAAACCTTCCAACAACAGATTGGAAGGGGGGGGGGGATGGAAAAACCCAATATTCTCTTCAACCATTAAAGGAAATAAATTGAAATGTGGGCAATTTTGTGGCTAGGACTATTGTTGAAATAAACGAAACATTTTGGCGGCGAGAATGGTCTTGTCTTGTTTGTTAGCTTTAAACTTTTACAAAGGAGTGGTATTACTTTGCATGGAGCCTAACGTACTTTGTATTCAGTAGTTGAGATATTTTTGGATTGTTTTCGGAGAAGTAATTCGTTAATGTTGAGGAACTTGCGATTTACACATCACATAAATACCTAATTAAATCACTTTACAATACAAAAAGCGCTCCTCTATGCTACCTTCCAAGGGGGTTCAGTTTTTCATTTAATTAGTTTTTTTAATTAAAAGGCTGCTTGAATGTATTTTCGTAAAGATGTTTAAATTTTTGTATTACAGAATCCACGCTGATATAGCAAAGCAAAGTCACAATCTGGAATAAAGGTCTGACCAGCAGTAACGCACCCAAAATTTGGTTTTGTGGGACCATAGGTGACTCAAGTCCAAAAGAGTAAGGAAAATATGAGCACTTAAGAACTGCTATTTTATATTCAAAGGTGTTATTTTATCGGACTTTTAATAATATACAGATTACGTCTTATACATTATTTGAAAATTATGTTCAAAAAACTGGCTTCGGTGGGGGGGGGGGAGACTGGTACGTTCTTCAGCATCCTCGGTGCACTCCTGCTGACCAGAGGTACCAACATCTAGCCCCATTGATACTTACCGATATCGAATGCAGCTTGTTCGTCTTCTTTTTTTGCTTTCATTTTTAACAATAAATTTATTGTTTCTATTTCCATTTGACATCTCAACTTCCCATATGCAGTCTCAGATTTTACTGCAATTCCAAAAAGAAAGATGCTATAGAAAAAGACCCAGAGACATATTTGGGTATGTCAGTTTAGCACGGAGATGTTGGAGCTTGTATCATTATACTAGAGTGTAGGATCATTAGAAAAAATCATCTGGCAACTCGGCGTTGATACTTTGCTTGGAAGAATGATTGCGAATTCGCCTCGTTCTTATATGTGCTATTAACAATGTTGAGAATAAAGGAGTACTTGCCAAAATTTTGCTACCATAAAGGTTCTTAAAGCCCTATGCACACATATAAGGAATAGTTTGATGATATTCAACAAAACCCTCGAGAATACTTCCCAAGCCATGAAACAGAAATTTAATGTGTGCGTGCTTAGTCCGTTTTCTAAAATGTTATATATTGATACTTATGGAAAAGTGCCAAACATTGACTTTATATATGCTATAGAGACTAAACTACTATCCATACAGGAAAATAGTCTTCTAGTAATTTAAAGCTTGGTTTCTTACCTTCCCAAATGTTACACTTCCTATATACCTTACTTAACAAAATATTAAAATAGTTTTGATTACAAAGTAACCTTACCATTTTACGCTCAATATCTCTCAGCTGAGTGATAATTGCATGTGTGTATGTGCACCCGTAGTCCGAATCTGTAGGCAGCTACATTCGATATCATCAGCACACGGCATCCCATGACGGCACAGCGACATTACAATGATTACTCAGCTGAGAATTTTTGTTTGAGGAATCGTAGTCATTTGGTTAAAATAATTTTTTTTAAATAATTTTGTTGGGAAAGGTATGAAAATTTTATTACGGTTCGGAAGATAAAAAGCAAGCTTAAGATTATCAGAACACCATTTTTCTGTATGAATAGTAGTTTAGAGCGGAGGAGCTATTCAAATCAAACTTTTGTCACTTTTACATAAGAACACTGCAAATATTTTAGAATGTAAGGACTACGTTGGGCCTCGCATGTGGTAGGGAGGGAGTCTGTTTCATGGCTTGTGAAGTATTCTCGAGGGTTTTGTATTCAAGCATTGGCTGTAAGCAAAACCCTCGAGAATACTTCCCAAGCCATGAAACAGAAATCTATATGTCTGCGTTCGGAGTCCGTTTTCTAAAATGTTCTATATTGATACTTATGGAAAAGTCCTAAACATTGGCTTTATGTATGCCACAGAGCCTAAACTACTATCCATACAGGAAAATAGTCTTCTAGTAATTTACAGCTTGATTCCTTATCTTCCCAAAGGCTACACTTCCTATATACCTTACTTAACAAAATAATAAAATAGTTTTGATTACAAAGTAACCTTACCATTTAACGCTCAATACCTCTCAGCTGAGTGATAATTGCATGTGTGTATGTGCAGCCGGAGTCCGAATCTGTAGGCAGCTACATCGATATCATCAGCCCACGGCATGCCACGACGGCACAGCGACATTACAATGATTACTCAGCTGAGAATTTTTGTTTGAGGAATCGTAGTCATTTGGTTAAAATTAATTTTTTTAAATAATTTTGTTAGGAAAGGTATGAAAATTTTTTTACGGTTCGGAAGATAAAAAAGCAAGCTTAAGATTATCAGAACACCATTTTTCTGTATGAATTGTAGTTTAGGGCGGAGGAGCTATTCAAATCAAACTTTTGTCAGTTTTACATAAGAACAGTGCAAATATTTTAGAATGTAAGGACTCCGTTAGGCCTCGCATGTGGTAGGGAGGGAGCTGTTTCATGGCTTGTGAAGTATTCTCGAGGGTTTTGCTGTAAGTCATCACATTAGAAAAAGAACATATTGTAGAATGATCAATACGAGATGCATGCATGGATCAACCACTAACTCCATCACACACAACTTTTTTATTTCTCATCTCTGAGTGTATGGGGCCACGAATTGCACTGTTCCACGGTTTGATTTTGAGAAGTGTTTTTCAACTGGTTCGAAAATGGTTGTAGTAGCAGGAATCGGAAAGCGAAAAGCGAATAGCGGAAGGCGAAAGGCAACAGGCAAAAGGCGAAAGGCGACGGGCGAAAGGCAACGGGCGAAAGATGAAATGCGAAAGGCGAAAGGCAAAAGGCGAAAAGCGACAGGGGAAAGAAGAAAGGCGATAGGCGAAGAGCGATCGGCGAAAGCCGATAGGCGGTCAAATACAGGAATTGAATCGCCCCATACAAAATTAATGCTCAGGACATCCCATTCCTGTACTATAGATCCCAAAACTTTATCGGGATAAACAGGAAGTATTCAGTATATAAGTACTTAGAACTGTATCTCTAGGACTTAATAGAATTTTCCCGTAACATATTACCTGGGATATATCACAAGGACATTGAATGGAAACATTTGCAAAATCATAATTCGAACGAAATATTCTCAAGATTTTACATACAAATACCTACAGGATAATATTGCGACAAACATAAGAAAATCAAATTTTACCCGTTCAGAAGCTTCTAAAATATGACGTATGCTTCACTGCTTCACTTTCTGTTAAAACTGTTTTCAAAAAAGACATAATATTGCAGTAAATAATTTTTGGAGTTCGAGTGATTTTTTTTTAAATCGCTGCACAAAAAAAAATATAGCCACAGTCCAAGGAAAACCAAAGCGATATCAGATATTAACGCCATCATCCCAAAAACATACAAAACGATATCGTAAAACTCCTGCGTATGCTTGTAATGAGAATTGAACATTATTGAATGTATAAACTATCAACCACAGCAAATTCTGTGGGAAGCGGGACATCCGAACTGCGGACATTCTGTACTACCGGGAATGTCCTAAGTTATTAAGGGAGACCCGACGGGATGTTCTTGTAGTACGTAATAAATGCCCTAAGTCTAAATAAGATATATTCGACGGGAAATATAGAACAATTCAAAAAGAGGTTCAAATTATCAGAATTTGTTCACCAAAAGCATAGCGTTGCTAATGCGAATCTAAATCACAGTACGTAACTGAACAGTTGCTTCAAGTCTGTACTTTTATCGTAAGTTCTTGCACCGAAATTAAAAGAAAGGATCTACCAAGCAGTTATAGCATTTCCAAATTTATTTAAGCCAACTCCAAAACTAAGTAAACCAAATCTAAGATTTATTATGTCGTGGAGACTTCGGTACTAATGAAATATAATGTTAAGATGTTAGTTTTTTTAAAGACCTACGGCCTATATAAAATAGTCAACGAAGAATCAGCAATTTAGCTTATGACATTCGTAATGGTGGCCTTGGAAAAATCTATAGTGGTACTAATATGAATTTGCTGCTGACATTGCTGGGTTAAATGTTGCTAAATTTTGCATAGAGACCAAATTAAGCTTGCACACTATCTGGTAGTGACAGATTTTGACATGGAATTTCACATATCCAACTCTTATAGAATCAAAACTTATAGTTTCTTGTAACTGAAGCAAGCAAATTTGTACTTTCCTACTTGTAAAATCCGCTCTCTTGTCAAATAGAATTTCTCTGCACTTTTAGAAAATCGCTTATCGTGCAACTACTTACTACTTTCAGTTTCATCCTATGCTTGTGGTATTCGATACACAAATTAATTTTAAATCCTATTTAATCGTAACTTTTTAAGCAACCGCAAAAATACAAAAACGAGAAACATCCCATTTTCAATTCTCAGTTGCAAATAATTGAGTTAAATTAAGTAATAAACGATGATAAACCGTTACATAATATACTGATTCAATAAAACTTTGAAACTATTCCAAACCGTCACCACCACTGCCACCACATTTTGCAAATTACCAACTTTCTACAGAAGCTTTTGTCAGCCATTGTATACACGATTGTAGTACCACAAAATTTATTCATTCAGAACCTCTTCCTGCATTTGATTTCATGTTGTGCCCAACTTTTCCTATATTGTGTGTCTCTTGCCAGAACATACCAGAATCCTATAACAGCATATCTAGTGTAGTTGGCGCCAGTGAACGAAGCACCCCTAACCGCAGTCAACCACCCCATTTCTGGGGAATGCAATGCAAGTATTGCACAAGTGAAAGTGGAGTCCAAACATCCCATTACAGAGAGCACTCGCCGTCGCCGTTGCCAACCACCCCTTCTGAAAGCTTTCATCAAGTCTGGAATGTTTGAACTGCAGCTATCTCTGTACATTTGCAGTTTCGCTTTTTGATCTTCGTCTATCATTTACGCAAAAGCGTTTTCCCTACACCCACTGGGGTAGATATCGAAGAACGTCCACAGCTCTGCTCTAAAAGCAGTCAGAACCTACCTAAAGAGCTTCGGTCGGTTCTACAATCATCAGGTGGAGGCGGTGGATGATCTGAACGGCTCATCGTGGCTTTGTTGTTTTCACAGGCAACCGGTAGTCAGTTAGTCCGCTCAAATCGAGCTGTTTGCAAGCTTTCCATATCTTAAGAATTCTCATATTCCGTGGTGTTCTGGTGGAAGGCTCTTCCAAATCCAATAGTACGATGCCGATGGATTCTTTAAAAAGTGTAACATGGTTAGGCCTGTGTTTGGTTCAAGGGTAGTTAAATAGTTAGTTAATTCCTCAACTCAAAATTCCTGTGCTCTTTACTTAAGAAAAATCATTTTGTGCATTTCTAGCTATTTGCTCCTTCCGAGAAAAGGATGTGATGATACAGCGAAATGTAGTAAATGTTCATAAGATACCTGCGTACATCCCATGAGAACGGCATCTATTCGAATGAAAGTGCGGAAACATAGATATTTTTTCTTTTAGTGAATCAACGTTATTCGCAGTGAAAGTGATATAAAAGGTTGAAGGGAGTGGTAAATTTCTACATCCTGACGAGCGCTATCAAATTTGAAACTCAAAAGAGCTCTGGGTACGGTTGAAAATTGGGTCAACGTTGGATTGATGGAGGCTTTTCACTGGTGCGTTCATTGTTTGTTTATTTTTATCCTTTTTTTTTTATAATAAATTTTATCGCTTCGAAACTAAGCTGCTCAAAATTTCAAAAGACCCGTCCCCTCGTTGGTTTCTATTGTAACTACAAAATAGGTACTGTGAAAGATCTAGATATCCTTAACGGCCTAAAGGGTTTTCTGCGTAGGTATAACGTTTAAATTTCATTTTCTATTCTCATTGAATACCGCAGGAGGTGTCCTAATTAATGAGTGGATATTTACCTTTTTCTTGAGGGATGGGAATCAATCCGCTTTGAGGCAAAATGGAAAACTTTATGTATATATTTCAAGAATGGTCAAATATAAAACACTCACGCGCTTAAAATACGCAATAGAGCTGTTCTAAGTAGTTCAGGGAATTTACCATTGAGATTTGTTAATATACAAAATTTGCATAAATAATTAATTAGGGAACAATCGATAGATGCATACTGAGCGGAGGCATAATTGCTTCCATTTTACATAGATCAGGCCTCATTAGGTTTAAATTGCACCTAGAATTGGTCACACGTAAATAATTTAACTCTTGCAGAAACGGTAATGAATTTTCCTTCAAGACCTCATCGAATATTTGTTGCTAATTAATGATTTGTTTTTGGTCTGCATAAATTTTAAAATTAATTTCTCTGGAAATGAATTTAATTTAATTATTGCAATCATATCCGATTTATATGAAAATATGAAATGAACTTGCAACCGCATAGACTCACCGCAGGTACTAGGTAGGTATAGAAGTAATTTACAAATTTAATTATGAAAGCGTGGGACTTGATGGGGAGCTAAGTTTGAGATAATTTTGAGGAGTTTCTGGCTAAAGTTTTGCAAATGCATGTCAGTCTTGGGCTTTATGTAGAAATGTCTAGTTTTATCAATCTGCTCCTTTCATTCACTCAGCTTATTTTTTAGAATGAAAAAATATCCATTATGTTTTTTGTATTTGTTATTGTAAAATTCCTGGTATATATTAGGAATATAATTTAAATTTGGAAATATTGACTATGGTTCAGTTTAATTTTAACGATCATTTGTTGAATCTTTCTTGATTTTGATTAGTGATTATTATTATATTTATTATAATTATTATGTTTTTTTGTGTAATTTTGACAATGAGTGTAAGTTAATAGATAATTTTAATTTTTGCAGGACTCCAGCAAACAAAGATTGGACGACTGATTGGGAAAATTGATGCTATTTCTTTGAAAAAATTATTTTTCTATCCAATCGAATAATTTTCAAAATATTTATAAAAAAAATTTAGACTACGTTGTCGATCACCTTAGTTCATAAGAAACTGATAAAACAATTTCCTATATATTCGTAAGAAAAATAAAAGGAAAAGTTATCTCCATTTAAAAAAATTGTATCAGCACAGGCAGTATGCAGATAGCAACACTTTTTCATTCATATTATAAAACGAAAATCGTTATTGCGTAAATTTCAAAAATGTAGATCTAGCTGATCGTAGACTAAGCGCTGGCGCCTAAAATACTTTCATCATTTCATAAACAAGAATTTCCATCCTCTCATATTCTCTTAACATCTTTGATAACTTATTCGGAAGCCCACTTGGCCTCCAATAGTGGACGCTACGAGACGGCCCCAAAGGATTAAAAAAAAATCGGTTAAGTTACGTGATTTCACAAAGGCTGATTTTTGGTGTGGCAGCATGATTAAGTTGGCAACAAGGATGCGGAAAAATTTGGATTACTTACGTCATACAACGATAGTTCGAAAAAAGGAACCAATCGGTCAACTGCTTCGTAGGGTTGCCCGATGCAGAAAAGCTACAACTGAACATTACTAGTTCCCTACGGTAAAATTACATTAATCATGAAAATCAATGGCGAAATTATCTTTTGTAATAATTTTCTGTTATAATTGATAATTTTACTACTGTTTTCGGTAGATTTTTACTAAATGTCCAGAAAATTTACTTTAAGTCAAAAAAATTCTATGATAAAAATACGCAGTTACCGCTGTAATATCACTCTAGCATCGGAATAATGCTTCATAAATATTAATATTAAAACACATAAAAAACTGGAGAATACTAATATAATAATGCACTAATTTTTCTGTAGTAACTGTAGCGACTGGCAAAAACCCACCCCACTGCATGATTTGATGTGTATGTATGCATTGAAGTTAGGTAATATTTCGACATTATTAAAACAACACTAGAAGTGAAAAAGGAATGCGTGTTTTTAAGTCCACCAAATATTGGGCAACAGCTATGTGCAGAGTTTAAATAGATACCTTTTTCTAGCCCTATTTTACAATGCCTCAGATCTGGGAGAAATATGTGCATTAATCATTCCAGAATATAAAAAGATTATAAGTGCTATGCTGTATTAGAAAAATCCGAGTATCGGTGGAACAAGCGATTTTGTTCATTATTTATTTTTTTCGTTGTTGATAGTTAAAAGATTGCTGCACGTTTAGTAGTAAAGCTAGTGCGTGCGAAAGATTGCAGCAAGATGCCTGACTTAGCAACAAAAAGTCAAAAGCAAGAATATGCTGAATTTATTTGGCCCTTGTGCACCGAAATAAAATTTCTACCATTTAGTAAAGTTCCCAAACTCCAGTAAAAATATATCGTGTAATAGAAAAATTACGTATGCAATAAGATTACAAAAGTAGAGGGGAAAGATAAATTGCAATATTTAGCAAAGTTCTTAATGGTTAAGTAATTTTACCTAAAACGAGTAAAGGGCGTTTACTCCCTGAAAGTAAATTTACTTTTGTGTAGTAGTTTTTTTAGCCAAATAATTGAATTTTATATACCAAAGGTAGTGTACTCCGATTATAGCAGTAACTGCGAGGGCTCTGTATTCTGTAGTAAATTTCTTCGATTTTTTTTTTATTGTAGTTAGTTCCATGTTCATTCGTTTATTTTTCTTTTGGTCAGTGAGCAGGTAAATTAGAATTTTTTATATGCTAATGGCAAGTTTTTAATGATGGAATGCCTACGTATCAACGAATTAATGCGTTTCATGACAAATATAACTCATGCGGGACTACTTACCACTATCCCACTTGACGTAATTATGTAAGTGCAATCTGTGTTATCTTTACGCATGGGCCCGTCGGTCCTCGGCCCAGGGTCCCGAGATCCAGGTGACTCGCCAGCTTCTTGATAGTAGACCAAACAATGACCAAATTTGCAACTAGTACGAAAACTAATTATAAGTTAGTTTAGCTGTTAGAATTTCGTGATAGCCAAGCCAAACTCTATGTATACTTTGTAATTAGTAATTTTTTTTTAAATTTATGGTTCATGTTAGGTCTAACGCATACTGGAGACTTTTTGTCACATTTTGGTCACTGTTACCATCCTGTCACTGTGGGTTGGTTTAGTATGCACACAGTGAGAAACTATCATCCTAAAAACTCATGTTTTATATCATCATTCAGCAATATAAATTTCGAGGAGGAATCTGTGATGCGTATTTGTCTTAAGGATATAGAAAATATCAATGCTATTAAATCCAGCCGATTTGCAGCGAAAGGCTACTTAAAGCAAAATTTTACTTAACGTTTGATGAAGTGCGATGACATCCTGAAAAATTCTCTGAATATTTCCGTATGAGTGCTGAAAGCTTTGATGATTTTCTTCGGATTCTGAGTCATGCCATAACTTATCAAAGTACGAATTAGCGATCATTAATTGAGCCCGAAGAGAGACTTGCTGCAACTCTAAGGCCTATTAACATTTTCATGGGTATTTCTCCCCAGATTTTTATCTTCAAATTACTATCAGAGGATTTCTTCAAATTTTTGGTTATAGGTGTGGTGACATTTATACTTCTTGTATTAATTCTTCTTTATTTATATATTCCTTTCCCCCTATCGTTGGAGCAGCCATTTTTCAAAAAAGATGTGTAAGTTCTTTCCAAACCCTACAACGTCTCCCAAAACAATGGTAGTCAAGCCGCGACGAAAATGTGCGTGCACATCCATATAAACGTGAAGACACGATAATAGTTTTGTCACCCAAAAGTTGCATTGGAGGAACCAGAAGGTCACCTTGCTGTCACGTCACTTCATGCATTCATTTACATTAGTCTCCAGTGCGCGATAGGCCTTTTCTTACTTTACGTTATTATTTCTGCTAATAACCCAAAGTATTTAAAAAAATAATTGTTATTAAGGGGCCTCCATACTAAATAGGTAGACACTGTGCTCCTCCGGCAAAAAAGGAAGATAATAAAATTCATAATTTCGTGGTATTGTTTTAAAACTTAAACTTATAACCTACTTTTCGGAATATTTAGACATTATTGCGTTACAATAGCCCAAATTAAGGCCCCCATGATCTAAAAATAAATTCAAATAAACTATTGATACTTTTCCAGTCTCGAATGTCCTTTTTGAGGAAACTGTTCGAGCACGTAATACTTTCCTACCGAAAAATTTATAAATAGATTAAAAATTACCAAGCTTGCTATAAAAATTGAAACAGGTAACCGCAAAGAGACCTTCAATCGACTTGTCCTACATCAGTTTTTAAAAGTTCCTTGATTGCATGTGGTTCCTCCTCCCACCTAACTAACCGAAAATTATTATTCTACTCGCATTATCTCACTTTTTCGGAGGCGTTCTGTAGCTGAATATTTGCCCCTTCATATACACAAAACAGAAGTAGCTCCTTGTTAAACGCACACATGTTCTATGCGTGTGTCAATAGAAGGGAGATTATGTTGCGAAACACGTTCCTAAAAATTGGTCTCCCGTAATCAAAATCACTGTCGCAGCATATTTTGCTCGTTTTCCCCGGTAAAATTACACTCCCGGTTTCATGATTTCATTAAAAACGCCTTAGAGTCAAATTTTATTTTTATCATGGGTGAAAATATCATTAACCAGTGCGGCACACTTCCTGGTTGGAAGCCATTATTTTTATCTTCGACATATTTCCTTGTATGGTAGCTGTGCTGTTCCAACTCCCAAATGCTTGTTTGGTTGGGTCCTACACCCACTTTAGTGATTTTTGGGAAAGTTTATGGCATTCCTCCTTTTTCCTCACCAATAAGGATTTACAAGCATGTAATCGAAAAATGATTTCCCAATCTATTCTCATTTTACGGGTAACGAGCAAGCCATATTCATTGGGCCGGATAAGATGAGTTCAGGTAAGTTATGAGCATTTCGCATCCTCGGTAGCTGCAATTATTCTGATAAAAAGAAGTGGGAAATTAGCATGCTGAGCTGACGTCAAAAGCTGCATGCATTGATGTTGGCTAAACATTATCAAGGACAATCTTCTGGATTATAGTTAGTGTTTTGTAATGTTCGAGATATTTTAGTACAATCTATCAGGCACATTGAACCAATAGTTCGGGGTATCTCCTGAATTCTAAAACAATGTCAATCCATAAGTTAACGTGATGGCGCACAGATTTCTGATCGATTAGCTTTAGGAGTAATGCATGCTTGTTTACAGCCAGTCAGAAGTAGTGAAGTATTACTTAAAGATACTTTTTCACTAATCACTTTATGGTGATAACCTAACTCCTTACCCTTAGTTACTACTCTTTTTGATCTCCGCGTAAAATGGCCGGAAAACACATGTAGTTCAGGGATGAAAACACATAAGTTAGCAACGGTTCGTATTAGGCCTGTTAAGGATTGGGTAAATTTCGTAATCGTTTATAATTCAGATTGCACTGGAATTTGAAATGTAGGAGAGTTGAGATATGATACACCTTCACAGGCATTCGATAGTTATTTTGATTATTTTGACAGAATTTCTACTGCATGATTTTAACATTTAATCTCCTACCATAAAATAGATCTAAAAGATATTACCAACCATATCAGTAATGGATCCTGTCTGCCTATATGTCCTCCTATTTCTGAGGCACATAGAAGTTGTTCTAATCTTTTCTCCTCTGAAGCGCCGAATCTTTGAATGAGAGTTTTTTTAAGATTCTCGTATTTATCTGCAGTTGGGGGTACTTGTAGAATATCCAAAACGTTCATAATCGTCTCCAGCCGTATTTCGTTTCGTCAGTTCGAATTCCTTTATCTCGGAATTCAGCCTCTGATCGGATAAACCAAGCTTCTGGATATAGTGTCCAAAAGGTTGGTAGTTTGACAGTAGCCGCTGTGACATAACTCTATTGTTGAATATTTATTTCGTCTCCTGACATTTTTGGGCAATAGCTTTAGACCACAAAAAAATATATATATCTTATGAAAAAGAAAATTTCACTTATCCACACAATCACTCGCGATACTTAGATGAAAAATATTTTTATTTCATGGGACAAAAAACACTCTGACAACTACAAACTTTAAACACCGATAAATATTTTGTGCTAAACTTGTACTTTTGTAATGTTTTACTATGTTGTATTTGTGTTTTTGTGTACAATTATTTTCACAAAATTAAATATATTATACGTAACATAGGTATAAAATATTTTTAAAATATCCTATCAGATAAAGATATAAACTTACAAAATTTAGTCTAAGTCTAAATTTTAACTTACTATGTTCTTTTCTTCTGTTTTTGTTCTATAGTTGACAGATATTATTATGAATTGTTCTTTCTTCTATATTTAATCTTCTTTCTTCTTCAATTGATTCTTGATCTTTCTTCTGTTTTTCTCATTTTCTTCGCTTCTTATTTATTTATCTTCTCTCTTCTTTTCTTCTGTTTAATTTTTTTTTTAAATTTTTTTAGTTCTTATTTAAGTTCTTTTTTTTTATTATTCTAGAAAGAGGTGTCTTACCACTGGTGGGGGGATACCTTAACTAGAATATTAGAATCGCCGAATCGACGGGTTGTCTTGTTGTTTTGATGTCGGGGTAGAATCGTTGTCCTGTTGTTCGGGGTCACCAATTAAACTTGTTGTGGCAACAAAATGTATATGTTGCAGTTCTTTATTTATACAAATAAATATATATATAAGTATATCCTAAATTCTTTGTAGGATAAAAATTGAAAATTATGTTATTTTTTTTGTTTTAAAATTTATTCTTTATTTTAAATGCTTTTAAATATTTTTTATATTTTTTTAAAGTGTAACAGTAAAAGTTTTTTTTTATAATATTTTACACGTTTGCCCTCTGGTGTCTAAATTAAAACAAACTTTACAAGTTTGCCCTCTGGCGTTTCAATTAATAATTTACAAATTTGCCCTCTGGCGTTTCAATTAATACTAAAATATCCTAGACACAAATTCTATATTTTTAAAAACAATACATTCCAAAAAGTCTTGATGTGCATTTTCTCACAATGTATACAGTAGTGTTTATCTGTGTTCAAAGTTTTTTCTTCAAAGTGTTTTTCCTTTAAACGACAAATTGAATATTTTATTTCCTTTACAGTCAGAGCAAATATTACTCCGACAAACAAAAAATTATATTTTATTCTATTTTCAATAACAAACAAAAATAAAAATAATTTTGTAGCTTCCGCTACAGGGACCAGCCTGACCAGTCTTGAGAGATAAGACTATTTAAAATTACCGAAGGAAACAGGAACCTGAATAACTGAGGTTGAATACAAGACAAGTATTAAAGTTAAGCTCGTTGGAGAAAGCAAAAATTACGGTATATGGATGAAGTGTTGAGGCTCCGTTTGGGGCAGGCATGTTCCATCGAAGGATCCTAGTGTTCTCACCAAAACTTTAGACCACTGCCTTCCTGATACCAATTTTCCCGGCAATTCTTCCATTTTCCTACAAGTAATTATGTCGAGTATATCGAGCTAGGATTCTACATAGGGCATTGTGACAAAAGGGCACATAGAATGAGCTATCCAATCCCTGGTATTACATGACTATTATGCTGATTATAGGGATATGGGATATGGAATGCTTTCCTCTCGACTACCGGTATTTACTAGTTAAAAATCCCATACCAGCTGCAGTTACAGTGTTAATAAAATTCTTATCCACAATATAAAGAATCAAAGCGGTAGCATATGCGGATGACTCAGTCAAACTTGCAAGAGCTTCTGAGTTAGGTAACAAGTTGTAATCTAATGTTCCATAACATTTCAAAGGCACAGTTAATGAGAATATAACGTCACCTTCGAACCAAAAGGCGATCTAAACTATGTTGGAGGACAAACATAAATAAATCCGTTAAAATGGTGACCATAGCATTTTATGCCTGCAAAAAATTAGGTGTAACTGCATGTACCTCTATTGTTAGACATATCCTCACATTACGGGACCAAAATGAAGTAAATTGATTCATCTAACGAATCTTAACAGATCATAGAGAGCTTCTACCTTAGCTATCATAAAAGATTCTGCCTTGGCTGTTATTATTTTAATCACACTCTCTCATCAGGAAAATTATAATATTTTACAAATGCTAGCCAAACAAAAAAACGTCCCTTCGTAGCCACTGTAATTATAGTTTTATAGGATGATCCTGAAAATTTTATTTCAACACATATTTATCGATCTACGTATGGTGTCCTAATCAAGGCTTGTCGTGTTCAAAATTGTCGGTCTTTACGACAAATCATTCCAAATATGAATGTATATGTAGTACAAGATGAAATATATTTTAGGCGTAATTTTGGGCAGAATTAATAATAATTATAAATACAGAGAAAAGTTCAGACTGTTTCTAACGCGGAGTAATCCAAGCTTTTTGTTTAATGAAAATATATTTAAAAAATAAAAAAGTATTAAGAAAAAATTAAAAAAATAAAAGAAAAGTTAAAAAAAATTAAACATTTAAATAAAATAAAAAATAAAGAAAATTAAAAATATTAAAATAAAGTAAAAAAAGAGATAATCCCGTTCTAAAAATTTACAACTTTAGCTAGTACATACATAATGATATCTTCTTACGTACGTACTACACACTACATAAATATAAAAACAATTTAGTACATCTAGTCAAAACTAGAGGACTTTGTGAAGTTATTTTTTATAAGTAAAATCTGTTGGGTTAAAAAGTGAAAGCTTTCTTATGTCATTCATTTCATTACCAACCACCACCAAAAATTTGAATGAATTGCAGATAACATGGAACACCACTTGTCCCACATTGATCGTATTGCCGTCTTTATCGTCTAGACAAGACCAATAAAATTGCCAGCATGCTCGCATTGTCGGAACACAGGGAAAACTTATTTTACCATCACATGAAAATGTTTGATGGACTTTTGCTTCACTATGAAAAAGCACCATTACACCACAGCACCAAATTGCTGGGAAAAATTTAATTCAGAGGACGACACTGATAGCGTAAACCCTTCTTCTTTTGGACATTGATAAAGCGAATTGTGCCTGGCTCACGTCCCATTTTTACTGAATTCATCTCCTGTCGTTCGTCAGGATTAGTTTATTTTTTCCAGATAACTCTATGAAGTCCCATTGGGGAATGGGCGAACAGACAAGTGGTCGACTTGAGCACGTACCATGGAAATCGATTAAATACGTTAGATAAAATCCATCGAGCTCTATGTCGGTTTAAGCAGGATGCCAGGCGATGCTCTCGTTAATGCCTGTTCTATTGTGACACCTTTGTGGCACCTCTGCTTTTTTTTTTTTTTTTTTTTTTTTTTTTTTTTTTTTAAACATGGCTAGGTAAAGAGATGAGATTACTACATGTACAAAAAAAAAAAAATTATCATGGTCATAAGCATTTTTAGGTAGTAAGTATGGGAGATACGATACTAGATAAAATTTTAATCTGAGTACTTCTAGTGAATATTTTTTGTTTTTTTTACGATCGACAGAAGCGCCTCTGATACCCGGAATGGAACCAGGACTATGGGATATAAAATTTGTAAATAAAAATAATTCATTTGTACCTTCCAAATGGCAATCATTTTTGCGCTTCGTACATTTTGCGTAAATGCGGAGGCCAGAATCATCAACTAACAAGAAACTTCGCTGGCGTTGCAGGTATCTGCAGAACAATGGAAGTACTTGCATAGACACTATTATATTGAGAAAAATATGCGGGCTGATTTTCCAAAAATTATTGTCGGATTTTTATTTATTTATGCAAGTTCATTTAATCCAAATCTGCTATAATCTTTTTTTTTTATTCTTCATATTGATAGTTAAAGTAAAAAATCTCAATACAAGATTAATTTTAAATTTTTTGGATTTCATAAAATGGAGTTAATCAAATTTCTCTTTTTATCCTTTTTGTCGGACAAACAACTGGATGTGAATTTGTATATCTAACGAGATACATACTTACTTCAGCCCGAAAAAATCCCTAATAATCTAAATGACATATGCTCTGACCACGGGCTGGATTCTGTAACTCGGAGAGTTTGGGAGATGAGAATTTTCGTTTTCCCTGATTAAAACTTCCTAAATCTCCATTCGACATTCTCTAACATACTTCAGGAGTTAAAGAAAACGTGAGAAGTATCGAAATATTGTAAGACGGCTAACTCTGTGGGGAGGGTCTGAGAGCATTGAGGTTTTTTCCTTCGGATTTAGTTTCTAGAGTACAAAAATATACATGAACAATTTTTGAGGTAGGGGTTTTAGGCGTTCCACCCCTCTTTGTAGGTTGTCCAAAATACGTCATGTTTGGTATCAAATTAAAGAGGGAGAAGTATATAATCGAGTGGTGTAGTTTTCTTTTTTGATCATTTTAACTTCGTTACTGACATTTTACAACCGAAAGACGGATTTTTTGCACTTGGGTCATATACACCCCAGTTCCTATATTTTGCATATATTTCTTCCGTTCTTTATTTCAGGTCCATTAGTACTCTGTTGTCAACATTTTTCTCATGGAAAGTGAATTTCCACGACTTACCGGTTCTTCATAAGAATGAGTTGAAAATATGTCCATTTTTGTAGCAAAAAACGGCTATTTTTTCATCTTAAGAAGTTATCTCCAAAACTCTTTATCGGACCGAAAAACTAATTACATATTTAATTAGGGGAAAAATGTAGATACGATTTCATTACACATACAAGCTTTACGTCCATATTTTAAGTTTTTATACCATCCCTTCTGTACTGGAAGACACCCAATTTACCATTTTCGCGTATATTACAATTTTTAGCGGTTACCTTGAGACACCAAAATCCTTATTTCTCTGTAAGTATTGCAAGGATGTCCATAATTTGTTTTTGTAAACTTTGCCACGATATGCAGTGAATCCATAATTCAATTTGAAAATCCTAGGTACATTGGCACATTCACAAAGGACAATAACAGTAGACAATACTGTCAGTTGAGAAATATTTTTCTTGCTTCTCTACAACTAACACAGCCGAGAGTTTTGCAGAGTGCAATAGAGTTTGGTCAATCTCAATAAAAATTCCACGAGTTACAGAATTCCGAGTGGAGAGTTAAGTGGCAAAAGAGCCCTCATCGCCGCAACTCCTCAACTCTCCGAGTTAGTGAATCCGGCCGAAGAAAAGAGTTTAGTTTGCAAAGCTAAAATGCGTTATTTACAGAAGCATTATGGCCACATCAACAGCTTGCCTGCAGCATTAGCATTTCCTATACATTGTTGGTTGGAGACCCTTCTCTTTTCACTGCTGGACCAGAACTGAACAGCATTCATTGGTTCTACATAATGGCAAGTAGACGCCACTGTTACCACATTATTATCGTTATAGCTGGACTAAGTTTAGTTTATTCCCAAATACGGGTCACGAGATAGTTTTTTCAATACTTGAGGCCTGTGCCTTATTGTCTTTCCAATGATGCAAGTAAATGTAAGGAGGTAAAGAGTCGTCCGTAAAGATACTGACTACTGGAAATCCTCCTATTAATTTGGAAACCAGGTTCATCACAACTGATCTGCCAATACCTAGATTCTACTTGTACTCTGGTAAAGTTCTGCGAGATACCCCAAACGTATTCGCATACTCCAACTTTTAGAGCCGATCCATATCGGCTTGCCATGTATGTTGTATGTGATCTTTGATGGTGCTATGGTGACCCAAATATGGAATCATAGATCCACCGATGTTGAATTGGGAAAAGTTAGAGAAATACATTTCATGCACTTTTCATTTAACTTTTGCCATAAAAGTCGGACTTTAATAAGTTTTCCCTGGGGATCTAATAAGGACTTGTTGCTACCATGCATGTTTCTCAATTTCTTCTAGGCAAAGATTTAGCTGCGAGACGATGTTACATATGATAACAGCATCCAATTAATTTACCCGAAGTTTGGTCATGTTGGTACCCAATTTCTCAACAGGATTTATTTGATATTAAGAAAAAATTAGAAATAAGTTTTATGACAATGAGAACTAATTTATGGAGATAATATGCATATGATATGTATGAATAATTTGGAAAAGTACAAAATATCTACCAGTTAACAATAAGCAAGTGCATGCCTCTGTATCTTACCCAACAATCCTAGCTACGAGGATCAATCTAAATCAACTTAATGTAAATAGATACACTTTTAATTTTATTGATATACTAAGAAGGTTATGTTGGACTTTCTTAAGATTCCGACAGAAGCACAGCTAAATTGTATTCTCTAGCATAAAAACTAGCTACTAGACAAACTGCAGTTCTGATTTCTGGAGCTCACCATAAAATACCACTTTCAAAATTGTAAAAATTAGGAAAATCCTTTTATGGTTTAACCACTTCCATATAGCGCAAATATCATTTCTGTAAGTCGGCGCACATTTCGCAAACCACTAAAAACTCCACACCAAAATATGATTATGCTCTCGCAAGTGCAAGACTAGCAGCGTTTCATCGTTCAAAATATTTAAAGTGCCTCGTATTCACTCGTGTACCGACATCAATATAAAAAATAGCAAAATATGAATATAAAGAGACTCTTGACAAATATTCAAAACAGCAATTTACGAAAATATTTTTCATATCTCTTAATGGAATTATTTATGCTTTACGACGACGTTGTAAGCAGACGCTACCAAGAGCAAGTCATGAAGTCTTTCCATCAACATCACCGTACCAATCTTGAGCGGCAGTCAATTGAAGCAATCTCCGCTGTGAGTTAGGAAAGTTAGACGAAATTGAGAATTTCAATTTAAACTTTAAATGCGGTTTACATTCGAAGAAAAGTGTTTTTGTCAGACACCCCTTACCTCTTTTACACCATTTTCAAATGAAAAACACTTTTCATATAGCTCATATAGGTACATAGACTACCACCCAGATTTAAGATCCAAGAGGATAGCAACAACGATGATGAGGGGTTCAGGGACATTATGGAGACGCACAGCCTGCCCGTTCATAGCTGAGATGTGTTTATGGTAGACATTCTAGGTATATCCACTATGTGAAATTTCTCTAGAAAACTAACTGCTGTAATGGATCTGATGTGCTCCGCAAGTCCGGAAACTTGCTTGAATTTATGCATGAGGTCCTCATCAACTTCAGACTTATCATGTTCCGGGCGGTTATTTATATCATCTCCATTTACTATTTAATGGAAGCCTTTTTACGTCTACTAGAGTCAGAGGCATTTGTACAGACTGCCAACCAATAATGGGCATGTTTACACTGTCTTAAAAGGACACCCTATATAGCCGCTACAAAAAGCAACGCTCACGGAGTATTTATTTCATTCGTGCGGTCGTAAATGGCTAACAACGACTCCTAGGATATTTTTGCATTTGTTTGCTATTTTCCTTACAAGTAATTACTCATGGTTTGGACCGTTTCTAATTAAATCGTGAAAATATTTCCGGACATAATGGAATTAATTGTCTGAATTGCCCGGTTTCGGCTCCTTTAACGTCAGTTATTTGCTTGTCGAGAGGCAGCAGATGGGCATTTTTATTTGTTCTGAAAGGCTTTCATCAGGTCATTGTTCGGATGAAAAGTTCAAATAAATATTTTCCCCGGCTGATTCTTCGACGTTTTAATCAATGTTTTGATTTCACTTTAATAAGGCTTGATCGTACAACAAACTGTAAAAGTTTGAGATTTGAAAACTAAGGGGAAAGATAAACGAAACGCAGAGTAAAAGTAACTTCAACATAAATCACTCCTGAATCAACGGGTGGGGAGATTCTCAATAGATTAGGAAGACCAAAGTTCAACACGAATTCTTGATATTGATTGAGAATTTATTGATTCGGTTAGGATTATCGATGCTAAGTATAATAATGATTCAGGAAAGGTTATCCTTTCGGACAGAAGGATGGTCAGGATAAGAAGTATGTAAGTGGATGAAGTCATTGAAATTTATCCTGTTCTGCAACTACATTTTCCCCATCAATACTGATATATTTTCCATAATTTCCAAAGTACAATGAAAAATTTTCTTCAGAAAGTAATGGATTATTGAACTGCCGGTAATGGTTTGCGCCATTTTTAATTACCAAATAAATAGTGAGTTTTTTACTCTTTCGAGACCCGTACAATATATGATTCAACAGGCAATTCTCAACCAACGGCATATCACCAGACAAAATTAAAAGACAAGTACCGAAATGCTGTCAGTTTCTGGCATAATGCTGAAGATCCAAAAATTCAATAACGAATTTTTTTTAGAGTATAGGTACTGTGGGTAATATGTTTCGAGCAGCAGTAATAGGGCGATCTCATCAGGACAGCAATGAAATCCTGAGACTGCCTGTTGCCTGCACTACAGTGAGCTCAGATGCCAACAAGTTTCTGGTGGATACATACAGATTTATTTAAAAATCGAAATGTGAATCCTTTTAAGGAAAATGGGCTGTCTTCACAATTAAAATGATTTTTGGGCATCCCATTTCTAACTAATAAATACAAAGCGTTAATGAGCTTTTTACTTTCCACCTGCAACTTATTGGCCTCTGAGTTCACTGTAGTGTACAGCAGACAATTTCAGGCTGTCCTGATGAGCTCGCCCTATTACTGCTGATCGAAGCACATTACATGCAATACCTATACTTTCAAAAAAATTCTTTATTGAATTTTTTGTTCTTCGGCTGTGATTACCAAATTACCAATTACTTGTAAATTTCAATTTCTATACATGATCAAATTTCTAATTTAAATGATAATATTGGTAATTTGTTCGGAAGCACCGGTTAAAACACTAAGGAAGCGTTATGATATACCATGTTTATCATATTACTCGTTTTATGGCGGTGTGGTAATGGCATGCAAAGGTCATAAGAATATTACTAATAGGCTGAAATACTGACATGCTCGTGTTGAAATCTCGTCATATGCACGACTTACCAAAGAAGGGTACTATCGAACTCTACTCAAAGCTAGGCTAGGATCCCAATGTGTTTAGAAGAATCTCCGTAATTTTTGTGTGGTTAATACTTAAGTTGTAATTTGTCTTATGCATCTTCATTATCTCATTCTGGTAATGTTACTCTGTTTGAAACGGTTTCGGAATTAATATTTGCTGATGACAACCAATGCTTGACAAAGTGGCCCTTTCGATTACACTTGTAGCAAGTTATCTCACTGGCTGGACACCGATTTTCGTGATAACTATTCCCACATTGCCGACAATTATTGTTAGACTGATTGTATTGACTTTTATTATTATAGACTGTCGACTTGTGTATTGGATTACGTTTCCCTAGCGTACCGCTAGATTGCCGAAATGATTGACCTAGTGACTAACTGCTTCTGCCTTTATGACTGTTGATGTGATTTTGACTGATAATACGGTTTATGTGTGCGGGTTTCATCATCTGATGATCTTCTGCAATGAGTTCTAGTTTAAGTGCTTGTATACATACAGTTTCGAATGTTGCGTCATCCTTATCTAGCAATTTCTCTTGTATTTTAGCATCATATAGACCAAATATAAATTTATCGCGAAGAGCTTGATCGAGGTACCCCTCAAATTTGCAATCTTTAGAGAGTAATTTCAATGAGACAATATATTCCTTTATGGTTTCGCCTCGTTTTTGATTCCTCATATTAAACTAAAATCGCTCTGCTATTGCGAATTTTTTTGGTGAAAAAACCTTCTTTAGTGTCTGCACAAGCTCCTTGTATGATTTTGTATTGGGACTGACTGGCGATAAGATCGTTTTAAGTATTTTGTACGTCGCTGCGCCCATTAATGTGATGAAAACTGATGCTTTTTTATTATCTTCCACATTATTACATTTGAAAAACTCTTCAAGCCGGTCCACGTATTCATCGAAATCGTCTCCCGGTGTAAAATTTTCCATAGACCCTATTAGACTCATTTTCAATTTAATTTTATTTTCCACTTTACTTTCACTAGTTTTCTCTGACTTAATTTCTGCTAACATTCACAATTTGTACGCACTTTAACTTCTTGTTGTATACCACGTGTTGTCTTCGGTACTCGCAGTTTTAGGAAATATTTGATTTTTCTTGGATTAAAATTTTTCGTGCACACTGAATAGGTTTTTTTTGTAATCCTCGTCGCCAATGTTATATATTTTATTTCAGCGTAATCCAAAATACAAGTTGATATAAACTTTACAATAGCTAAACTAGAACTATAATTTAATTAAAGTGTACTCGTCGGCGGTCCAAAGGAGAAGAAGGAAATATCGCTTTCTAGACCTTGTGCTAGCTAACTATGTATCAATACAATTATATAACAGTGAGAGAATGTCTTCTCTGTATTAGAAGAATACAGATAATATTGATCAATAATATACAACACCTTCTATGTCAGTCAATGATCTGCAATCTGCTATTTATTTGATCAAATCTAGTTCGATTTGTACTGATGGTATAAATATTGGGTTCTGAAAACGTATTTTACCTTTGGTGTAACAATCACAGTTAGAAGTCACATAAAAGTGCCCCACTAAAATCATCAATCCTGACTCGACTCATTATCAGACTAAGTTCCTAAATTTGTGTAGTATTTGAAAATCATATTTAAGACTGATCTGGGAATGATTTTTGGAGGCATAAATGAAAACTTGTACACGATACGTGTTGAGCAACAACACCGAAAGAGGTGGTAACCAGAAAAAGTAATTCGAAACTAATAAAAAATAAAATAATAATAAAAAAATTTGTTCGAATTAAAAAACAATTAACAAAAAAACAAATAATCAAATTAAAAGGAAACTAACTAACTAAAAATCTCCCTCTTTACAAACTGATCACTATGGAACAAATGCCCAAGTTTGATTCCGCGATTTCCAATAAAGGACTTTTGATCTTTTAAGTGACTACACTCATTTTGTTGCGGAAAGAGTGATTTTAGTGAGAGGGATGGAAGGTTTAGAGCAAAAGTATGACTCCATTGCCAGACTCCATTCTACTTCTCTTTAGTTCGATAAGGCTATATAAAATGTGATGCATCACGTTATAAAATCTTTAAGTCTGTTCGAAAGTAATCTCTACGAAAGATTTGTTAGGACTTTTTCCACCTTCATCCCTTCAATCCTGGATTATATCCTGCGAACTGGAATATGCTTCATCGCCAAATATATACGTACCAATTCTAGAAACAATAGGTATAGCTGGGCTATTTATAATTAAATCAATTCGGCAATTCATTATTAGTTCGAGACTATCAGTTCAGCCAACAACTTCTCGGCTATGTCCTTCTTCGATTTATCAGTTATAATCAATTTTTGAAAAAATATAAAAATATTTTACGATCTTTTAGGAAACTGTGTTAATTTGTGTGTTTTTTTTTTCTTTTCTTTTTTTCTATGAAGGTGTCAGTTTTATATTTAGTACCAGAATAATTATTTTTCATGTCAATTTAGCGCCTCCGATATTAAGGACGGTCCCGTTTATGCCACAAGTTATAGCAAGAGAATATGTGTTGTTCTATTACGTTAGCTTTCACCTTCTAGAAAAGGCTAAAGGTAAAATGTTCCGATAATTTGCGTATTTACAAATAACAATCGATGAACGAGGTCGTTTAAATCTCGATAATTATTAAGAACTGCCTATTTTCTGTGACCTCAATTTATTTAATTGCCTTACAGTCAGGACTTTTATAGAATACACATAGACGATAAGCCAGCAAAACAGTTAACAACTTATGGTAGAAAATGGGTTTAGATAAATTACAATATTGTTATGGTCAAGGTAATGGGCGAGGCTATTTTTAACGTCATTTATTTTTTTAGTCATCGGCTATAAATAGTAATAGCAGAAATTAGGTTGTGTCAAGGGTAAAGGCAAGCTCTTTTGTTGTTCATTTTTGAAAGGTTGAGGGTTGTGAAAAGTAAAGTTTCGAGCATTGATTGCATTGATGTTCGAATTGTTTTTGATGTTGTAATAAGTTTGAATTATTTTCCATTATTTTTATCAACAATTCGAAACTATTTAAAAATAGTAGAAATTTACATAATAAATCTAAAGCCTATTCTCAGTTTAAATGAGGAAAACAATTCAAGTGTCTTAACCTTTATGCAGACACTTTCTTTAGAAACTTCTAACAGACCCAATATGTATATACAGACCTACTCATGAAAGGTGTATTTAAGTAGGTAAGAACGGTAATGGTAGTCTATTTGCCCATAGTCCATACCACACGCTGTAAGCTCATTCTCACAAACCTCTCGAAAGAAACAGAAATAATGACAAAAAGTTTTCAATTCCAAGTAATGAATTTTCCATAAATTTTGTATAACAAAATATATTGGTCTGCTCTAAACAGACATCTCCGACTGTGAGACGAGCAATACCTTTTTTGGCTACTTCCACCTGGGGATTTTAAAATAATATCAAAATTTCGACTTATATTCAATTGTAGACATATCAGTTGAGGATATGATAAAGGTTCAGTTAGATTCATTAACTCCTTCTTGATTCTTGTTTTGTTTGAAAAACGGAAAGGTCTGCACTCAAATGTCAATAGAAAAGTAAAATTCTATGGAATATCGAATCAAGAAAAAATATTCAAAATATAATTACAAAGAGAAATTTGCCAAAGCCTTAGTCGATTTTCGAAGTTACATTTTAGAGTCGTTTGTTATTGAGTTTTCGGAGTAGAGTTTATGGCAAAATTATCTCGACAATGGTATTATGAAGTTGGAAAACTTCGAAAATATGTATTGAGAGATTTCGTCTCGCATTTCTGTCACAGTTTAAGTTTGTAACGAGCCTTTATATAGCGAAACAGAGATTATAACAAATTGTTAGATAGGTACATAAAGAATGCCCAAGTGAACTATTAGAAAACTGCAACTTTGCACATTATGAAAACTCCCTCCAATTGGAAAAAAAAATTAAATATGACTTTAACTCGTGTAAAAAATCTACTCATGAGGGAGGCGAAATTTAGCTTAATTTTGACTAGTGAAATATTGTGGTACAAGTTAATTTTGCGCCTTATGCAATGGAACGTCTTTGAGCCTATAAAATATCTACCCACCACTCTTTTGGGACAATCGATATAGGTTGCTGATGTTGTGCTACCACAACATCTTTTGGTTTCTATCATTCCTCGAGGCCCAATTCCGTAATAATTTCGACTTGTGCCAAACTAGTTACATAAAACTTTCATGTATTCCCTATGTACGAATCAAGATAATAATTTAAAGCTGCCACCGGACTCTTAATAGCATCACAGCAGTAGCAAATCGCCGGATTAGGTTCTAATTATATTTTACTGGCTTTGACAAGGTTTTGTATTGATTAAGGAATCACTTTCTGTAGAATGGGCTTTTCGGATAAATTTATAATGTTAGCCTGAGATAAATTGGAAAGCTCGAAGCTAGGAGATAATTATAAATTTCGCATACCTTGAGAATACCCATTCCACACACCCCCAACTCCGCTCAAGGACAGTAATTGAAAATCGATAGGCGATTTCTTATGATCCTCTCACTTTCAAGGCCTCTTTGTTTCAAGGATTTAGAAGGTAATTAAAAATTAAACAGATTTTATGTATTTTTCTACCTTTTGCTTTCTTTGAACGTGAAGATATTTTGTAGAAATTTTCTAGTATTATTGCTGAAGGTTTCTGGTGATATAATTTACGCAACAGATTCGCTGTGTCTTGAGTTGGAAAAATATTCTTAATTTGTTTTACTTTATTTATTCAGCCAGCTCGTCTTTCGCTTAGTATTCTTCGTATGAAGTTTTTATTAGAAGCTCCTTTTTAGGGTTCCGTACCCAAAGGGTAACAACGGGAACCCAATTACTAAGACTGTTGTATCTCATGAACCGTAACAGGTACACAGCTGAAATTTTCACAGAGTGTGTACTTCTATTGCACAAATAATAAAAATACAATAAAATTAAAAATTAAAGGGTGCCTCCATACATATTTTTCCAAATGACAGCATTATTAAAAAATTCTCGTATTTGAAAAATAAAAATAAAATGTACATAGTGTTAAATTTTGTATGATGGTAAGAAACCCTTTGTGCGCTAGTCCGACTCGCACTTGGCCGGTTATTTTATTTATGATTACGCGAAAAACAAACGATAGATTTTTAGATATAGGGTGTTTCAAATAAAAAGGAGCATAATTCTCTAAGCACACTTTAACTTTTGAGCCATCAATAACGTCAACAATATAACATAGCAATCGCAATGTTTGGGTTTTGAAGCAGGGAGCTTCCGCTCTCCGGGCACCTCTCACAACTAAGCGCCCCCATCGATACTGGTTAATACCAGCTGAAAGCAAAAAAATTAAGAAATAGTAGAGGAAAAAGCATCTGTCCTGTTTGCTTAGCGGTTAGACTAGTCACTCGGAATACGGAAGGGGCCGGCTTCAAAAACCGGACAAAGCAGTTACTTTCTTCTCTTGTATTTAAGAATTCAATACATAATCGTGAAAATAAAAATATTAAAGAATTCTTCGATTCAATTTATTAGCTGATTTTAATAACCGTACATTTTCGAACCATGAGTATTCTGGCGGTATTCAAGGCGCTTGAGAAGCTCAGGTGTGAGCAGTTCTTACTTTATCTGGAATCGAATCAAATGCTCACTCCTGGCAATAAGGATTCAGAGCTGGTCACAGCTTTTGAGCTGCGTTATTGAAAGTAATGTCCGAAATTCTCGATAAGAGTCACCTGACAACTCTGATATTCCTGAATTATTCAAAAGCTTTCGACAGTGTCCACCATTCTAAGCGCCTTAATGTTCTGCTAGATACGTTAGGATATTGTTCATCCTCGGCTTCACTTATTGGGAGCTTTATTATTGGTCGATCTCAGCAAGTCAAATTATATGTGTTACTTTCGACAAGCTCACGCCTCTCAAGTGTGGGGTACCTCAGGGTGCAACCATAGGCCTGCTCTTACTCATTGTGTACAGAAATGACTTGGCCAATGTCATAGAAGACTCTAAAATACACTTGGATGACGTCCAGATACATTTGGATAGGCAGATTGTACCGAAAGAATTGGCACAGACTTGAAGAGAATCTCTGAATTGTCCAAGAGCATTATTTAATTCTGAATTACTATAAATCAAATTGAAAGATCCCTCACGCTGTGTATATCTCATAGTTTCCAACCGTAATTCTGATTGGCACAGTTTGACCTTACGTTAATTGTGGTCGAAATCTAAGAAATATTTTCAGAGTAGTCGTTTTAGGCTGGTCTGAATTATTTCACAAGTGAAATCATTGTCTTCCCTCACTTAGGTTTGATTTGTAGGAGAAGGACGAATGTCGCTTTCAATGCCTGCATCCGTTTTATTTATGGATTGAGCAGATACGACCACATTTCCTTTCACCGTAATTCTCTACTGTCGGTAGTCTTTAGATGCTTAGCTGACTGTGATAATTTTGTTCTTTCTTCATAAAGTTATCTACATTAAAAAATCAAATTTTTCTACCATAGATTCTTAAACTCATCATTTTAATGCTACGTATTCCTCGCTATTCGGCCCTATTCTGTAATTTTTCATAAAATAATATGTTGTGTTATTTTATGGCGAAAAAATCCGTTCTTCATAAAATGAAAATAAAATATTTTAAAAATTCGTATTCTGTCGTGGTTCCATAAATTTTTTTTATGAATTCTTTTATGAACACGTAACATAAAATATTTAGTACATTCCGCTATGTTTTCTATTACTTTTTGAACAGCTGGTCAATTGACATTTGCGTGATACTCTATCAAATCACCGACTAAATAATCATTTATGAAAGCAGCTGCTTTCTTAATAGCTCTTGAGATACTTTGGATGTAAAAGTGCTAAAATATGACAACTCCTGACTGGAGTTTGATACGAACCAAGTCTATAGAAATGCAAAGCAGCAGAAAGACAGCCATTCCGTTCAATTTTAGATTCATAACTCAAAGTGAACGGAATAGATGTCTTTCCAGTATGAGGCTGTAGTACTTGAATTTGTTTTCTTAAAACGAAACATCTTGGGTATAAATTAGAATTATTCATAAGTTTGCAAAATAAGTTTACAAATCACAATATTAGAAGTTTATTAATTATCCAGCCGGAAGAACTTTTGAAGCCTAAGGCTGGGCAACTCACATGGATCGTAAGAATCGCGAAGATATCGTATCCTATGATCTCTTCTGCATAAAATTAAGACCTAGGCAAATATAATTAACTTTTTATGTCTTACCATACCGCACCAGTGCAAATTTCTACAATTTCTGAGAAAATTGTAATTTTTATGTATGGCGGTGGACATTTTAGTTTTTAATTAAAACAATTTTCGCATAACAAATGTTAATTGATGCATATAATTTTCATAAAATGTGTCAAAATACCTTTAAAATGTGCTGCTTAGGTTCTTTTATGTTATGCTCCATAACAGGAAATATTTTATGTTACGATGCATAAAATAAAATAAAATTTCTGGTCCAGAATAGGATTTTAGGGAAATATTTTATTTTACGGCATAACATAACATAAAATGATAAAATTTTACCGACAGAATAGGGCCCATTATCATGGGACTTGCCCTGAAAAAGTTTGCAGAGGGATTTGTAGCGTACCAGCTCGATTTGTTCATACCGCACCATTAGTTTAATATAAATTATGGATTTTCCTTCTTAAACTTAACAGCAAATAATTTTTTATCATAAAAGATTGTAAATATTAGATACTCTAAACCATTATTAATTGTCTGAAATGAATTGAACTATGGTACACCACAAACAATAATTATTTTCCTGAGGTATTCGTAATCATTTACAAATATTTCGCGCTTTCACCATTCAAATTTATTCTGATGATATCAGAATTAATCTCAGAAGTATAGTTAACTTTAATCTCAGTAACATAAACAAGTAGTCTCTAATCGCATATCAACAATATTATCGTGCTTTAGCATGCTCAACACGGCGTATAGACTCAAAGACGTTCATTTGCTCAGGAAATACAATTTGTACGCTCTGTAGGACATAAGTTTTCCAAAATGCCCCACGATTGTGGAATAGATTGCCAGGTAATTTTCAAAGCACTTTTTCTCTCGACATACTATCAAAAGATTCCCAAGCATGATTCCTTCCTTTCAGCCTACCAGATTTAAGTTCTAATTTTAAGCCTACAATCTTCCCTTAACAAATTCTTTCACAAAACACCTTGCATGCGTACGGAGTGTCTTCTAAATTTTTAACATTTACAATTTTAAATTTGCTATTATCCTTTCCATTTTCATATCCATGAAAATCCTTGCATAGCTCCATTGCTGGTAGGTATGAACACATACCGAATCCATGTATCTAAGATAGTTTAAATGGATTAAAGAAGATTTTGCCGATTTTGATGTGCGACATAGGGATGGACCCGTATTTAAACAAACGAGACCTAATATTATAATATTTCAGTTATATGAGCAGATGACGTATATCTATATAACCACAAAAGATACCCAGGTTAAGCTCCTCTCATATAGTCTCAATTTTCCAAAAACGGCACGAGCTTCTTAACAGAGACAAAATCTTTCGAATGTCTTCGGATTTCGTTTTTATTGCCCAAAGGATTTTCTTATCCACGAAGAAAATCTTCAAGATTTATGCGTATTGTTAAAGAATTTTCACAAATCTTAAAGAGACTCATCAGGATGAAAGTATCCCGAAACAGATTTGTAGATTTTTCCGTAAAACTAAAAAATAAATTTATTTCCACAGGTATGAAATATCGAGTTGAAGTACGTACTGAGAAAAGCCTAAGGACAGTGCACATTAGAAGTGAAAAGAATTTGATGACTTTTCTGTTATGCCAATATAATTCTATCCATTAAGGAAAATACTGAAATAAGCCAAAAGTGTAATTCGACAAAAAGTGCCTTATTAAGTACTACCCGAACTCAGGACGTTATATAGAAACGATCGATGGGAATTAAGTGACGAACAACTCTGACGAATTTAGTTTGCATGTGAGAACTTTAAATATAGGAGGGAATGTATCCATTGTGCCCGATTCAACAGCAATAATTGAAAGGAAAAACTTCAACATTAACTCATTCAGGAGTATATTAGGGGAGAGTACTCCACCGTGGACAGTTTTCGATTTCCAGATTCATTGAAGTTGTCTAGCTCCATAAATTTTGTTACATTTATGGTCATTATGAACAGAGACACTATTTGCAAACTCCGCCTCAGGTGCAGCGTCTAAACTTGGACATGGTGATAATGTTCCTTGGAATTTGGGATAAAAACCTGGAATATTTGTTATTTATATATACAGAATTTTTCTATTTACTACAGTAAACTCGTTTGTTTTAAGAGACATCATCAAAAATAACATTAGTAAAAGATAATTTATGAAAAATTTCAACTGTAATTAATAATGAGTCACATCGTCAATAGTGTTACCAATTTAGTGCTTTTGTCACTAAATCAGGTGATTTCAAATGTAACTTTAAATATCAAAATTTGGTTTAGACCTTAGATTCACAGCACGATCTAATGAGTCATTAGCCTTTATTATTCATTATGATGTCCTGTGTCACATAATATTCATAATTATGGCTCGAAAATCATATCATAATTATGTACACTAATAACGTGTTTTTGTTTTTCCTTATTAGAGCACTAAGAACAAGAAATGCAAAGCACAAATTATATTATCAAACTACTTTCTAATATAAAGTTTTTTATTTCCAAATAGTTAAATTGAAAAATAAAATAAATAAAAAGTGATGTCAAAGAATGTCAGTTTGACATCATTATCGTCTAATTAGTCATTCGTTAATTATTCATTATTAGTGCTGTGTGTCTAAGGTATTAGTCAGTCTACTGATTAGTGACAAATCGGGTTACCCTTTAGATGCACTCTAGCGGCTTCTTGTGATAAAAAATATAAAATTTTTTAAATGAATATATTTAAGATCATTTCAGCTTATACGGTTATACAAACTTGTCGTGGAGAATTAAAGAAACTTGCATTACTTAGCACATAATGCTTGCAACTGTACTGTTTGTTTGCAACAGGTTATCTTTTCCATGCATTTTTCTCACAGTTCGGCTGAGTTCTTATTCTTATTCTGCGTGTTAATTTTCAAAATTAATTTTATAAAATTTAAAGTAAGAATTGCGATTAGTGTATAAGCAAGTAAAAATTTGTTATGTTTACCTGCATCTTCATTTCGGACTCAACTGTGAAGCTACGATGATGCTCACAACTACGCACGTTTCCCACAATTGAGTTTGAATTAAAAGGAAAATCCAAATTAAATGGTTAGCGTTGTATTAATAATTATTTAAAAAATAAGTTAATTCTTATTACAGAAAATGCCGTTACAGAATGTCACAAAAATAATGTATAATCCTATTAGGTGCACTTCTTCCTTAATCTAATAAGAGGCCTTCATGACAAGACTGCTTCTTGAGATCAGTAGTAAGGTCCTTGCACTTGCCTGTCATTATTTGTGGTGCCTATTAAATTTAATGAAGTTGATGATAAGCCAATATTCTCCCTTTTATTCTCAGTTTTATTAACCAAATATTCCGATTACTTCTAACCACCCTGAACTTCACATTGAAAACGAGAAATACGATACTTCAGACAATAATGGAACCATTGTGTAAATTTACACAAATTACAGGGTCCTGTATCCAAAAGTAAGCAATTTAAACTATTAACAGTGGAAAATGTGTGGGCTGAACCACCTTCATCAATATAACTTGAAATGAAAAAAGAAATATTTTATTCGACAAAACCATGACCTCATTAATAAATGCGACAATATCAACTATTATCACAACCCTGTCAGGACCGTATTTCAATACCTCGATGCCAACAGCATTACTAAGGTGAATACCTAGATTTATTACACCCAACCAATTCGGTGAGGAAATAACCTTCAGGTGGGTGTTGAAATGTCAGCCTCTAGGTATGCATTACTGATATGATGGTTCCCAATTATGGGATTGGCTCTATTAATTATGGATTAGAAGCATTGCGATAACCAATTTATCAAAGCGAGGGATACTGCTAGAAATGTACTCGTCAAATTCAATAGTATTTCGATGGATAAATAGCATTTGAAGTCACATTCCTTATGCAACTTCTTACAGATGCTCTAAAGAGTCTTTCAATACAAACAGCTACCCACAAGCATCTTATCTCCTTGGCCTTATTTATGTCACTTTTCCCATACATCTATTCATTTGAATCATCAATCACGGAAAGCTTTTGCAGAAGGAGGAATTTTCGATGTGATGACCTTCCTTTTTTTCTGCTTTTCTATTCCACTGAAAATTCTCGTTTTTGAAGTATAAAGTAATCCGTGATGAAAAATTCTTGAACATGTATCAACGCCTTAGAATTTTTAGGGTGAAACAAATATAATATTTTGTCTGGTATTATAAATGTTGACTTCCTCTTTTCTTCTTACAGATCTACCATAACATCTAGAATGTGCAGCTTATATCAAGATGAAGTCACCATACACCAGCCCAAATCTTCGATTCCACCAGGTCCATCTGTCTTGGCGAATATATCACAATTTGACTATAATTGATAAGACAGCATTGCGTAAATTAAATGCCAGCGACAAGAGGATTAATTATCACTTAATAAGACACCAACCAAATAGATGTTAGTCACCGTAGAATATGGTCATTAGTCCGATTTCCTTCTGTGTATATCCTCCGCCGATCGTCTTCATCCCGCAGCTTCCGTGGAACTTTTAATCACCTCTGCCGTGTAAAACAGAAAAACAACATTTCCAGCGACAACTTGAGCAGATGAGGTTTGTTCAAAGATTCCTTATCACATAATTGGACGAGGGAGCAGAAATTATGACAACACGACTTTATCCCCTTGAGGAGGACCCCAATCTGTGCTTGAGTATATGGGGTGGACATTTGTCCAAAAGCGACAGCAACCAATTGGAGGGTGATGCAGGAAATGGGATAAGTTAAGCTAAAAATATTTCCTAATTTTGTATTTTCTTTGTAGAAAATGCAGTTAGTAATTATTCCGTTAGCAGTCCCTCCCTACTAATCGGTTAATATACATTCATTTTTGCCCCTCTTTCTATTGGGGCACAGCAATATACGGACAACCTTTTACGAAAGCAGACACGTGAAGATCCGGGAACAGAAGCGGTAATATAACTGTCATATGGAATTATCCTTCCAGTAATTTGTGCTTTGGGTATTATTGGAAATGTACTGAATCTCATCGTCCTGATCAGAAGAAATATGGAGGGTACGTCATACATATATATGAGAGGTAAGGAAATTCAATTTATCCTGTCAGGATTTTCAGATTTCACTTTTCACCAATACACTACCAACTAGTATGTCGGTAGAGTAGTGGATGGCAATAGGTGCCACTTTAGGACATATCCCAACATCCCATAGCCAGTTTCAGTTTATTCAGGATTCGGTGAGGGATATGTATGCACATCCATTGGTGATACAATGTATACAGTTATTGTAAGCGCTCATCCCTGATGTTACAAATTTGCATAATTGAATTGTCTATTGCGAAGCATTGAATAGTCGCCTGTTTGATTTGTGTAGGCGTGTATTGTACAGAGACAGATATTTTCATCTGAGTTTCGTGGTCGGAATAGAACGTAATAAAGAGGACTCTATGCAGCTTTTGTCAATGGGAAGTTTTCTGGATTTTCGCTGAGACAAAGCGAATTTTCTTTTATGTGAATTTAAATGTCTTTCAGCAGAAATTTCATTTGTAGACAAAAATTGCTTTATATATTATAAGGATTCTCTTTGTTTCTTTGATACTAAGATCCTGCATTTTTCTTAAATTCTGACATATAGGATAAGGGATTCCTAGCTTTTTTGTGCTTATGATCGTTTTTATTTTAAAGATTTAACCTTCGAAATGTGCACAATTTAAAAATAGGCTTAGCGAAGAAATTTCATCATCTTTACAGCCGTGGTTTGTGGCTGAGCAAAGGTAATGTATTAATAGTACTACCCTGACGACTATAAGTCCAAATTATCATTTATCTTTCAGTTACATATTTTTACCCACCCGATATGAGGTGGTGGACTGATGTATCGGAAAAATTGCCAATCAGAATTCCTCAAATCTTACCACCATAAAGAGACCTAGATCCCTAATCTTAATCCAATTTTAAATATTAGTTTCTTAGGGAAATTTACGCAGCCAGAAACTTGAGAAACACTCTACGCCATCCATATGCGTGCAGTCTTTCATTTACAATGAAAGAGTTTTCACAATAGCTCCAAATCGACAGTATTTCCGTCATTATGCATACTCAGTTTCCTCTAAATATCATGAGACATGTTAATGCAAGGCTAAGATTCATTTCAACTTCTACAAGTTCAATGCCCTGTGAACCCCAAAAATATCAATGCTCTTAAAATCAGTGCGTGTGTGAATCTATTAAAGATATTGTGATTGTTGGCAATTCTGAATGTAGTTATCTCTCTTGTCTGGAAGAAGCGCTTCAGGCGCAATTAATTTACGAAGCAAAAGTTGTCTCTACATCAAATACAGAATGGACCTTTTTACTACACGAGGATTATATGAAATCCATTCCTCATCAGGGTAGTTTATCCAAATAGATTAGCCTGGCGTCACTCATACATATGCTTGGAATGGTTGAAATCATGACGAGTTGCAACGTAAAAGAAAAAAAAAACATTCTTGAAAAGAATAGGAGAGTTTAAGATGAAATCAAATCGTAAAAGATTCATAGATTCTAGCGCATTTTTAAGACTTTCTTACGTAATTTACTATCGAATACAAAATGAAATCCAGATTGCCACCAAAAGATTCTCCGTGTAGAAATCTCTCGACATTTCCACTAATGTTATCAATTTTTTTCTTTTAGGCAGATGTCCTCATTTGAATTTGCATATATTCTTAAACCGTGGCCAAAAAAATTATTTTGCTAAACTTCAAGCCCCATTGTACTTGCAAATAGCTTCAAGGTAATTTTTATTCGAGACCTTTTTAGCATGAAAGAGCCGAAGTCAAGAAATTATTAACTTCAGCCTGAGTGTATCACGTCCTTAGGAACTCGAGTGGAAATCAAAGGCCTTTTGCTGCCTCCGCCTCCGTCCTTTTTACTACCAAAGTGTATATCCTTCTGAGATTTTCTTACAAACAATTACATGGTCGGCAACGAACATTGCCTTTTATCCTTGTTTCGGGGTTGTGTCACACAGCAAATAAACGTCTTGGGATAAAACGTCTTTGAGTATAGTAGCAGTCTTGGGGCATCATCGCTTGAAGACATTTTGTCGCTTTAACCCATTTCGATATGTTTTTCGGTTGACTTTCACCGGCTTTCGCTTGTTCGTCATTCTTGGAGCAATCGCTTTAAATTGGAAAAAAATTGCTCCTTTATTCTGGTAAGTAAAGAGAATTTGGGGTGAGTTCAGAAATGCTGTGCAGATGGGAGGTTGAGGGATGACAAACATATGTTCACACTTCTTCTTGCAGACTTATATTCTTTTCTAACCCTTGTGGGTACATTATTGTTCGTTATGTTATTAAATGTTTTTGACTTGCGAATGTTTATGTTTAATATTTTTTTTTTTTAATATTTATTCACGTGAATGGAATTCTCGTTTGTTGCCATGTAAAAGCGTGAGAGCTTACTTGATTTTATATACATTTATACTTGTATATGCACGTATGAAACATTGTGTCCGTTAAATATTTTGTTTTATCCAAACACGTGCAATTGACAGATATATCCTACCTTCTGAAAGGCGATTTAATAACCACAAAAAAATTTTTCAGTTTGTACATCAAATTGCTCTCCTATATCAGATAAACACATGACGGATGCTGTGGTCCTGTCTAGCTTAAATTTTTGCCCTCATCAAAATGATTAACTACTTTGGTTTATCCCTTGAATTTATCTGAGTTTATATGTATTGTGGCTGATACTGCCACGACCAGCACTAATCGCATAAAGGCAATTTGACATTGCATATCGAAAATGTCGATTGGCCTTGCCTCCCTTGTCAAATTTGGACAGTATCATTGAGGACGTATTCAAATTGCAAACCAAATGGAAGGTGTAGGTAGTACTCAGCTTTTTCGAGTAGTATATGTATAATGGCAGTTTTTTACACGAACTGGAAGTTGTTTTGCTTGTTTTTATTATTTCAAGGATTATGAAAATAAAATGAAATTCAGGTTTGTTCATCAAGGCTAAAAGCAATATTTGACTTTGGTATTCGGTTTTAACCTACTAATTGAGTAAATGTTTTTTTTTTTAATTTAAGTGTTTCGATAATAAGAAATTCTATGTAGATTTGATGGAGCTAGATAATTTATAATCATTATATAACTTTTTCGTGTAGAGTTTTCGCATTGTTACCTTATTCGTTCTGCTTCCGGGCCACCTCCATCTCTCGCCCGTTTTTTCCCAGATTTTGCTCATAATGGGTAATGTTTAACCTTATTCACACCTAATTATTTTAAAATTTACAATTTAACCCAAAAGGTGTCTAAAAGTGGACATGACAGCATGAAATACGACGCCCATTAATTTTACAGGGCGCCAACCGTTACTTGGAGTTAATAGCCAACTGTAGTTTTTTACTGATAGAGTCAATACCCTGTTTAATTGGTTTGTCCCACTCTAAAAGTATAAGAGATAAATTAAGTCTGAATGGATAAATAGTGAAATCTGTTCATTAATACTTCAACGTAATCATGCACATAATCCGTGGAAGGTACATAGATACATATCTCTTCGTGAAAACTTGATTAAGGTGCGCAACAAACTCAAGCCATAGGTTCAGCACGAACGCACTTCTACTCAATAAAACGCGATCCTTCTGCACTCTCAATTATCTCCATAATTGAGATTTACAAGGTCCTCACGTTGAGCTAATTTTCTCTTTCCGAAGTGTTATTAAAGGTATATTGGAATTTACCTCTGTTAAGGGGTTATCTACTGTGATAAATAATATTGACTCTTGATAGGGCAGAGCTAGGGGCGCAGCGTGACTGTCTCTATAGGTGTAGATTTTGTAGTTTTTGCCGCCTTTGTTTGGGCTTTATTCAGCTCCAACCTCTATAGGACAGACTTCCTCCTAAAAAATGTTCGGGTCAGGTACCAAGCGGAATGGAGAATTCCCGTATACCAGACATGGGCTATAATATCTGTTGACTCTCTCGAGGATGTTGAGGTATCCCAAACAGGAAAAAGTGTGATCATCAGACCTTTTCTTTCGAAGCATACTACACAATGCTTCCATCTAGATAAAGATATAGATGGTTGTAAGCCAAAATTTCTTCAAGTGCTCGTTGAGTATAGGAAGAGAAAGCGCCACTGGCGGCTAAATATGCCATTCTTTGAACTTCATCGAGGATTCTATTACAGGCTCTCTGCACCATATTAAGCCACCAGACGATTGCCCCGTAAAAAGGGGTCTGATTATATCAGGGAAGATCCATAAGTTCATTTTAAGGTTTAGACCCAACTTTTTCGGGAAAAGCTTTTAAGTATTTTGTTTTTCGATACCTCTTCTTTAATAAAACAATAAACAAGGAGTCTAAGTAGAGTATTAGCGTAGCGCGCACATTAAAAATGCCAGAGCAATTTAATCGAAGTATTTGAGGCTTGGTCAATTCTAGAAGTTATTTTGAATAATACAAAAAGACTGTCCGAGTGAATATATTACTATTTCATTGGAGCCCCCTTTTAAATCCTAACATAAGTAAGTTTGACAATTAGTCAACAAATTACGTACATATATAGCTCTTCGATGATCTTTTGTTCATGTGTAGCTCGGTTAACATATTTGTAAATTTTTAGTTTCATTAACTTGGTTTGTATGCATTTACATAGCTCTTAGCGTGCGTATGTAATTCGGTTACCGTAGTATGTATGTATACAATTAGCATATCGTAGTTGATCCAGATCTAAATACAGTGCAAGCCCTGATGATGTTTTAAACAGACGAAACGCGTAGGTTATCACTCATTTTTTAAATAACCTTCATCTTCCTACCCGAATATCCTATCCAATTTCTATAAAGTTGAACTGGATTGTCCAGGAAACCTAGAAAACTTACTTCTGCCTCCAAGCCCTGCCTGCATGCTTGTATGTGATTAACGGAAGGCTATTGGTTGTACGTGCATCAAACGGAAGCCTTTAATTGATAGGTGAATAATGGAAAGCCGTCCTATAAGCTAGTAGTGAAAAATGGAGAGATAGGGGTAATACGTGAAAATCGGAAAGCCTCCCCCGCTCAATAAGATTTAGGCAATATAGACAAAAATTCACTAGCATATACAAATTTTACATTTATAATAGGAACACAAGAAATAAAGACATAAATTGAATTCAAGTCAGCTGCTGTCATTTTGGAGCCTTTACTGCATTGAAGCTGCCCAGAGTAAAATTTCGATGTTTGTTACTGAGCGAAATATTGGCGCCCGAGCAAGCGACGTCACAATTGAAAAAATATTTTGAAGATCATATCAATTCTGTGAATTTGAATAAACCTACCTTTGGCTTAGCAAAATATTTAATTAACATAGGGCACTACTAGATTGTAGAAAATTTAGGGTTAGTGCATAGATTTCGCCTCGGACGATTTTTGATAAATACGAGATTTTCGCAATTAAAAATCCTATGTTAATGGCTGGATCGTGCTGAATATGACCAGATATATTTTATTAATAAAAGCCCACTTCTTCTCCCAAATTTGTTGAAAGTAAAATTGTGATTGTGATTTCGTCCTTTATGTATTTATTTTTATAAGTAGTTCGTTTCTTGGGACATACATTTGTTACGGTAGTTCATACAGTTGGTACCTACGTATTTCTCTTTTATAGTTTGCACGCAGATTAGTGTAGTTAGTAGTTTGCCACCCTAAAAAGGCGAAACGCGTTAGCACACTAATAAAATGTATAAAAAGAGAAATTACTCTGGAACTAGAAAAAATGTTTTATTTGGAAATTGTTAAAAAGTAATTATTAAAATAAAAAGTGATGAATGTACTTTTATCAAATTGAACTCTCTCCTTTTATTCAGAAATCCCGGCTTCGGTGTAAATTTTGCTTTTTACCGTTTTCTTTGTTTTTTCCCTCAATATATAACACCTTCTGGGAAACGTTTATAACACCTGTAAATACTTATTTTATTCATAGAAGGCTCGCTAAATTCAGCAATCAATATTTCCAAGGACAATTGCACCAACGCAAGAAACAACTTGTGGCAATTGGATTTATAGAGTCCGCAATATTTTAAAATTTCGCGTTTTTTTTAACACAATTGTGACGACGTGTCAATACCCTGATACCAGCGTTCGAAACGCATAACCAATCAACACGTAAATCGGGCAGCAATTTTTCTGTATAAATGCTTAGCTATTGTTATTTCGCTGAGCGTAGAAAACTTTAGTTAAGTAGGATTGATTTCGTATCAAATACTTTTTTAAACAACAGAATTAATTAATCTATTGTCAGACTTGTGAAAAAGTTTTTATAAAAGGTCTGTTCGCGTACTTTTTCAAGTAAAAACATGAAAAATGTCAAAATTTATGGTAAAGAGAGACAATGAGAATAACACTCACAAAGTACGCGAACGGCTTCGAGTAAAAACTTGTAAATATTTGGGATCTGTAATAACGACCTGAAATTTTCCGAGCACATATTACAATAAACAAATTTAATTTACAACTTTGAATACGTTGAAATGTTCTTGAAGAATATTCTACTTCTACTGGAGGAGGAGGAGTAACAGGTTTTTCCATTTTTTTAAAACTAGAAACTTAAAAATAACCAAATACTGAAAACCGGCGACGATCTGTCAAAACTGACACTTTCGAAGTTTTTACTGGATGATTTTTCTCGAGCTAAATCAAGTAATAAATTGCATGGCGGGGAAAAGTGACGTAAACAATCTCTCTCTCAATTTTCGAGTCCGCGAACGCTTTCGAGTAAAAACTTGCAAAAACTTTTACAAGTTTGTACTTTCAAGCTAGTAAGCGAACAGACCTAAAGTTTCTGAAAAGAAAACAAATTTTTGCTGAAGATACAAAAAGATTTTGCAATAAAGGAAGCAGAGAATACCATTCAAGTATCAACGTCTTTTATTTAGACTCACGTCTACTGGAGATTATGTTCATGCCCGTTCGAATGGCGGTTCGTATTCTTTCTTTTTAGGTGTTTCATTTAGGATGACTTGGTGTCCGCTTGGATACAACATCATCATCAATCCGTAGACGGTACAGAATACCGGTAGATACGGACGTTTATTACATCTGCCCGCAGAGCTGGAGCGCTTGCATGCTAGGATAATCTGGTCATCTCTTGTGTAATATCTACATAGGCTAAAGATACAAGTGGGGCACCTAAGACATCTTCGTGTTAAGACCAAGTTCATCCTAATCGCTGTTCCAGATAATGTTTTATATATATATATTATAGAGACTCATGCCCCAGAACATTCATCTTGTCATGCGCCAGCAATAAAGATCATCGTAATTACTGTCTAACTTATTAGGTCGACGACCGCGGCCTTATACCTCCGGACATACAATGTGGTTAAACTATACTGTCTCACCTTCCTCATTTGAAGCTTCCCATTAAGACCACTAAAGAATATCCAGAACTGAGGCCTCAAATCTATAGCTCGCAATCAATACGACTAGTTTGAGTTGGATTGTTAACCTCAACGCAAAATATCTGGTGGGCCCTGTTATAAATACATAGAGTATCCACTAAACACTTCCTGTCTAAGGATGGTTTTTGAAAAACTATCACCAAAGCTCCTGATCATATCTTGTCTATATTAAATTTATCTACAACAGTTCTCATGTAATCGCGCTAATTTAAGGTTATACTGTAGTACAGCCATGTTTTGCGTTCTAAGGCCCTATGAACATTAAGACCCAATCTATCAATTCTCCACAAAATTGCTCATTTAACTAAGCCATATTTCCCGTCCCTCATAGTAATTACTTATCCGCGTAAGTTTTAAATATTATAAAACAAATAAGACATTTTCCCTTTATTTAAGTCAGCAAGATTTCCCTCGAAGAAGAATATCCTTAGCCCAAAATAAATCAGTACCCTACCTCAAAATTGCTGAAAATGCTATTTTTAGGCTCAACATTCAAAATTAACGAGGAGTCGGAAATGTTGTTCGGAGGTGCGGAAACACAATAACCCAAATTAATACGTTAAGGACCTTCTGGAATTCCAACATCGAAGCCAACTCCTTGTAGCGAGACTATCCAATTAACTGTTTTTTTCTTCTTTTTTTTTTTTTTATTAAAACCTTCCATCGGATACTTGTTAACTTGATGAATATACACCAACGAAAGGCGTTGTGTAATTCATGGCAATTGTGGGAATCAATGTTGTACTCCATTTGGAGTAGGTATATATGTTTGTAGGTATACCGTTGGGTTGGACCTGTTAGTAGAACTGGAGGGTATGGCATATGTATAGGCTTGTTCTGTTAATGGTCGGGTGATTTTGAATGGATCTGCCATGTATTTGTCACGCTTTCCTACGCATTCGTTTTGATAGGAAACGATGTCGATGTGAGGTCGTCTGATTATTGGAAAAACATTGACTTTTGATCTATGTGCTTTGTGTATGCAAAGATAGGACAGTATCTTCTGTTAGAACTCTTTCCTGAAAAATTCAGTTAGATATGTATGAAGTATCACAAAACTTCAAAGGACTCTTCTTGACTATGTGGATTTTCTTATGAGATACGCACAAACAAAGTACAATATGTAAGTACCTTGTGTAATATCTGCACGTTAATCGCCACAGTCCTGTAATACTGTATGTGCCCTCTGCTCTATATCCATTTTACTGATGAAAACGTAGAAATTTTACTTCAGTTCTCCACGTCGCAACAGCAAACTCCATTATCCATGCCAACTGAGATTTTATTTCATCTCTGCTGAAACAAAAGTAACAGTCCTGACAGGAAACAATGAAAACCGGACCTTCCCGCAAGTTTCTTGCACAATAAAATTCAATACAAGAGATTCCGTCGGATTTACAAACTCAGCAAACGGATAGAGAATATTCCGTACATGAGGTACTGTAGCTCAGCCAGGAAAATTTCTCTGCGTCATATATAACATTAGAAACAACCTATGCTCTCGCATCCTCTATATTTCCATAATATGGCGACAAGTCCTTTTTAAGGGTACCAAAAACTTTCCATCTCGTTGGGTAACTTAAATTTTGTTACAGAACTTTTCATAATGCCACCGGATCCATTCTCTATGAGATGATTAAGCCGATTTACTGGAGCAATGCAAATTTAGTTAAAAACAAATTTATTTAAGTAGGCGCCACTCTTTGCATTTCTTACGAATTTCAGGGAATTCATGTGGGAATGTGGGTGACTAAGCTTCGCGCTTTTTGGCACTGACATCAAGAACAGAAAGAAAACTCAAAAAGTTAAAAGCTCAACCATGGCCATTCTACTACTTTACTAGAGTTTTAATTGGATTCATCAAGGAAATGGAAATATTAAGGGACAGGTGTACTTTTCTATAATGAACAAGACCTTAATGCCTACAATGGAACATGTTGGTTCGTTAGTTAAAGCTGTATTGTTAAAGGGTTCAGTGGTTTGGAATTTTTTTTTTTTTGAGCATGTTTTGGTTTATAAATATGAAGCCAATAGTTTTAAAGTATGTAAACTTGTGTATGGAACGCGTATATAATAAACGTGGAAAAGATGAAACAAACTATTTACTACACTCCCCAGAAAACCTAGCAGTACAATTTCACACTATTCATGTTGACCACTTAAGACCATTCCCTAAGGGAAAGGGATGGAGTTCTTCTGTTGTCGGGCTTTCACAAAGTTTGCTGATGTCAAGTTTTTAAGTGACAGCGGTAGTGCCTTTACTTCAAAGAAATTCGAAAAATATTGCGCACAGAACGCCATAAACCACATTTCAAAGGCCGGGAATATTCCCCGGCTGTTATAAATTCATCGACAACACAGGAAATGAGTCGACATTGGGATGAAAATATCGCTAACATTCAGTAGGCCCTTAACAGTTCGAAGTATTCAGTTATCCGAGCTTAAACTCTAGCATTGATGATAAGATTCAAACCTGGCAGTATATTAGAAATAAATTAATCCTAGCCCTACAGGACTGGATGAAGGATGAAAAAAACGAAAGAACTTTCAGCGTTTCGGGATAAAGTGCTATAGCGAATGGCAGAAAATTATGTATTGAGACGGGGAAGCTTAATAAAGGCCAGGTATCACACTAACTTATTTTGAAGGAGTCCTGGAGCTAACTTGACCAGAACCAGTAGCAATAGCCCAACGCAGGAAGGTTCCTCCAATGACGTAGGTGTGCATATCAAGTATGAGCGATACTTCCAACTGATAGATAAGCAGATGCAACAAATGTACAAATCACGCAGAATCTCTTTGAATCAGTTCGTTCAGCAGATCGGCTGAAGCAATGGTGTGGTCTAATTGATTTTCCTTCGATGTTGACAAAGGGCAAGAAGAAGAAGACGATAACAACGATGTAATGGAGAATGTTTTATAACACAAACCTATGGATAAAGATAATGAAACAAAAAGTTTCCAAGGACATTATTATCAATTAAAAAGATTAATTAGCACTTGCAAGAAACATTTGAGGTGACTGAGGTGAACGAAGGAGACTAATTCATAACTGGGCCCCCTGCTTAATAACGGTGAAAAAAGAGGCTTTCCATCAAATCAGAACTGGCTGCAGCGTTTCGAATTAAGGTAAAAGTAAAAGCTATGCTTGTTTTGTAACAGAAACTGAACTTCGACAAAAAAAAAGGACTTCAGAGTTGCAAGTATAGCGATAGAGAATCTAGGGTTTGAAAGAGAGCTTCAGATTTTCAAGGGCAGTGTCTGAGAAGCTGAAGTTAGCTGCAGCTATGTTGTGGTAAAGGAACTACGATTTGAAAGAGAACTTCAGAGTTTCTAGGTCAGTGGCGGCAGAGAAATGAAGTTGAAAGAGAACTTCCGGTCTGCAAGGGCAGTGGCAGAGAAGGTGTAATTTAAAGACAATTTCAAGTACAAAACAAAATTAATGAAGCAAAAGGGGAAGATAGGTATAGAGAATGGCTACACTGTTTCTATGTTGTTGTGGATTGCGAAGCAAGTTGACCAAACTAGAATGATACAGTTGTAGGAATCCCGGTGGGCTTCCTTGATATTAAAAATGTGCCAATTTTTCTCGGTTCCGAGGGTAATACGAAAAGGTTTATCTTTTAAGAATTTGTGAATGGGACATTGCAAAAGGATTGTATTTATGAGTTCAGGTTAGTAATGTAGGCAAGATGAGTACTTAGAAATAGGGCAAGGAATACACGTACATAAGTGCATCTAGTGGAATATAATTTTTCAAGGAAATCAAGGTAATTAGCATGTCGCCAGGAATCTTAGAGTTTATACGTATTAGTTGAGAAGACTAGCTTGACGGGAAGTTCAGAGATTACCTCCGGGCTTGGAATCGATTTGATATCGTGGCGATTCCTAAAATGGAATTAAGCCTATTAATAAGCACACGTACGATTTAATTTTCTTAGAAATATAGCTAATCATTTTTTCAGAATATTTATCCACAGTTCGTGACCGAAATCAATCCAAAGAAGTTATTTTCTAACAAAGAGAAGGACCAGAATTATTATTTTGCAAACTAACCAACTAATATACCTACAAATACTGATCTGAAAGATCAATGAATTGATTTTATCATTTTCATACCTCAAATGAAATCACACAAATGAACCCAATTATTTTATACCACTGTCACCTGTCAGCTTAGCATAGAGAATAAAAACTCCAAAGAAAATGCTTTAATAAATTTCCAATTTTTGAGCCATTTGTGTTTTCTACAGTACAATAATGCAAAATTCCAGAAAAAATTCTACAGTAAATTATGAAGATTTTTACATGAACGCGTCCGCATTTAATTCCCTATGGAAAAATATGAACATGGCACGATAAAGTGAAAGCTAAAAGTAAATCTTAATATACAGATTCCATTAAGATAATAAATTGGCACAGAAATTGTTTTTTAAATTGAATTAGTGTCAAAGCAAGAGAAACAAAAAACATATTTCAAGAAAAGAAAACTTTTCTTCATCTAACTTTTACCTAACACCTCTTGGAAATTAAAACTGATACTCGCATTAGCATCTCCAGGACCTTGTCCTTAATTTTATTAATTATTTTCAAGGTTAATTTTGAAGGTACAATATATGTATTAAGCTTTGTTGTCGTTACGTCCGTAGGTTTTCTTTTGAATAATAATCATTAAACATAAATACACACACACATGTAAAAGGTTATTAATTTAATTTAATTCCAAAAATCCTTGCATATTAACAGAATGCCAATTTATTAAAATGTCTACTACAAACTCTCTGTCATGGAACTAATTTAACCACATTCAAACCATGCACGTGTAATTAAGTTAAAATTTGACGTGCAAGCATTTACAACTTCATGGCTTTACAGCCCACATTTAAAGGATGGGCTCTTCAGAAACTATTTATGACCACCCTTTATGCAAAGTGTTCCAAAAGTGTGTACTTTACGTAATTGCTTCAAAATTCACATTGAAAAATTCGAATATGCTGACAAAAACTAGACGCAATTTTAATTAACGGCTTATATCCAAATAAGTGGGTACGGGTGGGTACCATGGTGGAAGTGCAACGAAAAATGTTTTTTGCTTCTATCAATGTGTAATAAATTTATTTTATAATGAAAAACAGTAGAAAGAGGGGTTGGGCTTCCTTAAAATTCGTATAGGGCAGATGCTGAAGTTCATATTATTTTTTTAGTAAATGCTGCAATTGCGTCTACCATTTTGGGTCGACTGCGAATCACAGAATGAATTTCTCTCGCATACTACCGCATCTCCATGCCTTTAGAGTACGTAAGCTATTGCCGGCTTGAGTTCAATATAGCTCGTCAAAAAACCCCACCATAGTACCTACTCAAATACTTAAAAATTTCATTGGAATATTTTCTCTCCTTTGAACAACACGTACGAACAAATACAGAAAAATTACCTATGTGTATCTTCAAGTCGTCGTAACAGAGAATTTGTCTGGGTGTCCTTGAATAAACGTAGAAAGTGCGAAATGGCTGGTTTTCAAAAAAACAATATGAAGAAATTAATTCTTATTAAATATAAAAAAAATGATAAAATAAAACAATGCCTGGATTTTCTTTGTGTAGAAAGTTTTACGCATCGGTATAAGTATCCTTGTACTAAATCATCTTGTTTCTCTAGTCACTTCCAGCATTTGAGTCTGTTGTGAGTCCTGCAGCTTATTTTGAATTTTCGGAAACAATTTTAACAATCTGCCCAGCTACCTCACATCCGTGATAGATCTCTATAAAGTCAATTATAGTATCGGGTTCTAGCTATGAAGAGCCTTCCAACCCACTTTTATCGTTGTGTCTAAAATTTTCTTTATTGGAAGAACTTGATGAACTGGACGGATTTCGCTTCCTTCCTGTTATTATTCTTTATATTATCAGAGCCCAAAGTTTTTCTTTAATCGGTCGTCCTCCGCACTTCCCTTGAATGATTTTTTCTTTAATATACTCCTGATTACAGACAAGTAAGTTAAATCTTGTCGGTTAGTATAAACAGTGTAACATAACATTTGACTATGGGCCTTGCTTTTCTATTATTAGTTTTCTGTGCCCTGGGAAGCTATGAGCTCGGCTTTTCGACATGCTTTTGATCTTTCCTTACTATAAGAGCTTGGTTAAGTTTCTTTCATCTCATTAGAGCAATGCAAATTTCTTCAAATCACCTATGTATTTTCAACTAGGAGCATGCATTCTATCTGATCCTGTAGCTCATATTTCAGTTCCAATTTTATCTAACGAATTGAAGAACTGATCAATAACTCCCTCAAAAGGTTTCATCTATTATTTGCCTGATCGCAGTAGAAAGTGGACCCACAGTAGATTATAAATCACGTTTTATGCATTTTCAATAAAATTTTAACTTTTTCTGATTTTACCATGATCTGGAAATGTTCATTATTCGTACGTCTAGACAACGAGCAGCCAGCATTCAACCTAAACGGTTTCAGTACCAAGGTTCTTAAGATCGAGTATTAAGATCGAGTATTAAGTTATATGTAATTGCAGTTAATTGAAATAAATAAATAAATAAATAGCAGATCATAATAATTTGATACGAACAAAATGGGGTCCCTGTAGAAATTTGGCTTTCGCAAAGACCATATTTGCACGCCTTTTTTGACAAAGTCTATAGAAGATTTCCAAAAAGCTCTCTACAAGAAGCATGTAGCTACCTTGGCGCCCTTCGATTTCTAAAAGGCATTTCATAGTGTCAAACACATGAGCTTTTTGGTCAAATTTACTATAAGTTTCAGGTTTTCAAGTGTCAATATCCTTGAGTATTTATATTATATTTTTTTGTGGTCATTATCAACAGAATGGAATCGGTAATATTCGTTTTAGTTCTCTAGATATGCTTAAGAAAAAGTGCAAAAAACGCTGAAATGGTTTCATTTTGGGTAGAGAGTGTGATAGGTCAATTAGAAGGCTCGGGTCACCAAGTATACTGAAGTTGACAGGATTTACGTTCAGCCAAGTTTTTCCGCAACTAAATGAATTTAGGGGTATCAAAGAAATCTATGCAAATTCAAGTCATTCCATTGGAGATTTGAGGCCAGAACATTTTACACGATGAAAGTTATTTTGACCTCTTATAACAGCCAAATAGAAACTTTCCTTAGCATATAACACAGGCGGCATCTATAATAATATTTTCTACACAGCTTTCGAGAAACATGGGAAGAATTGTGAAGAATTATTATACAATTTACCGCGACGGTTCATAAGTTGTTTCAGGTTGCATACCTTTTCTGCCTTTTTAAGTATCGCGATGAGAAAAGCTGGAACTCATGTTTTATGTTAAGAGATTATTCGGACGTTAATCTTTTTATGAGTAGCCCTGACGGTATACCCTACTTATGAAATTGCCTGCATTTCAATTTTTTTACTTTTAAATAGGCCTAAGCCTGTATTCATGCTGAATTTGCTCTCCATTAGCAAAATTACCAACACAATGTGTGCCATGATTTGGACATGAAAGCAATTAGCATAACCAAGATGACCTTCGCGTTTCCTGCTCTTGGATTAAATATTTAGGAAATGTATAGCCATCCACCCTCCTATATCTAATGCCGGTGTCTGTACTAAAAACTGTACAGGAAGAGTAAGTGGGACCGGTAGCTGATATCTACAATTTTTGCATGCAAATCGTATGGAGTCTCTCAATTTGACTAACCATCAGATGGCGTGACTTTACTTTGGTATGCACAGATGAAGCTTGTTTAGTTTCAAGTTACAATGTCACCGTTTTTACAAAATCCAATTCAGCATGAACATTTGAAAACTTGCAACAGGAAAATTCTATTAAATTATTTATTCCGTGCAAGTGCCGGGAATTTTCCAGGATATGAGTATATGAAAAATATCACCAGACTTGATACCGTCAAGAGCTGTAGCGTTTCTATAACAAGCAAGAACAAGCTGACGTCCTCCATAGATTCCATGAATAACTTTTACCCAAGATTAGTGTGCAAATAAAAATTCGTGACAAAATTTAATTTAATTTGAACCAATGGATTCCTGGGGATTATTAGTGATTTTTCTCTGTGGTAGTGATAGTAGTAGCAGTAGAAGTAGTAGTACGTCTGCATAGTTTTAACGGTGCTATTTGAAAGTGAAGGGCAACACAAAGACATGGTTAATGACGCGATATCATCTTGGTCAAAAGAAATATAATCGATGACATTTTTGGTGATTTTATTTAGAAAGGCGGTTGAGGTGGGCAAATTCGATAATCATCATGAAATTCAATTCTTGTTTCAGTTTCAGAAAAATTGCTATCATTTTTTCCTCTGAAAAGGCTCATTATTTTTAAACAATGCTCCCTCTTCTGTGGCAAAGATGATACGGTGCTCAATTAGGAAAATTAAAGTCAATACGAAATTTAGCGCATTATGAAACAACAACCTTAAGTAAGAATGTGCCTAGGTATTACTGTATTTTTTCTTAATTTAAAAAACCTACTTGTACCACTACTCACTCATATAAAGTCCGGCCTGCACTACAATTTGAAGCTAAATTTTCTATCGAATTCAACTTTTCACTTCGTTTGTAATGCATAGAAACAATGCAGGTAGAGCTAAATGGTTTGCACAATATTAAAAGCTATTTTGAATTTTGCATGTCCATCGATAAATTCAAAAGGTGCTCGAATAAAACTTTTGATTGTCTTCGCCCAACAAATGAAACTTTCAAAAATATTTCACATTCTTTCTGTCGGATTTTCCAAATATTCAGTGCGCCAAAGGAGGACGTGCTGCTTCTGCAAATGTAAATTCATTTTTTCTGCCTATTTTAATTAAATTAAATTCCATCCATATTTATGGAGTTAATTATATTCTCGATGAACATGGAGATCTTCACATCAACGAGACACATTTTCTACAGTATTCATCAACCTCGGATACATTGAAGGACTTCTATTCGACTCTACGTGAAACAAGAAAAGTTTCCAATGATATCCAGGATATGTTTCAACATCATAACGCCTATGTGAAAATCTTTCCTTACGCTATATTTTTCATTTTCTATGAGCAATATTTGACGATGTGGCGGGATTCGTTGATTTCCCTGGGAATATCTTTGTTGGCGATATGTCTTGTAACTTTCGTTATTACTGGATGCGATATTATCTCATCCCTGTTAGTTTTATTTATAGTCCTTTTGATTCTTGTCAACGTAGCTGGGTTCATGTGGATCTGGGTCATTACCCTTAATGCAGTTTCGCTCGTTAATTTAGTTGTTAGTGTAGGAATAGGAGTTGAATTAGTTTCACATATAATTCGATCGTTTAAAGGAATGTCTGGGACAATGCTGGAGCGAGCAAACAAAGCACTTTCATTGACGGGAAATAGTGTTCTCTCTGGAATTACTTTGACTAAATATGCTGGAATTGCTGTTTTAGCGTTTTCAAAAATTGCAAATTTTTCAAATATTTTATTTTCGAATGTATTTGTTGATTCTGTTTGTTGGTGCTGCGCATGGATTGATTTTATTACCAGTGGTTTTAAGATATATTGGACCGCCCAGTATGGCAAAAGAGGAATGCAAACAAAATGGTTGTTATCGAACTTCTTTGTAATAAACTTTTATGTATGTTTATAGGTAATGTAAAGTTTAAGTTGATTGTAATAATTTTACATTTTTATGTATAATGTTATAATTATTTTATTAATCTTTACTTCAACAGGGCATATAGACTTTTAAATTATTGGTATTTTTCGCATGGGGTTGAGGAGTTCCAAGCTCTATATGTACATATTATATAAATGGTGTAGTCCCATGTACAGGTGATTTTTATTAGCAAATGATTATATGAAATCTTCCAGTCTCACAATTACATATAGTATGAATGAACATCTAGAGGTTCCCTAAAGTGTTCCTCGAGGAAAATACCAAAGATAGTAATATGGCGAAAGATTACAGATTCTATAATTTGCTAATTGACAGCGATGTAGGTGAGTCAGACATTGGTATAGTGAAAGCGGCTATTTCGGGTATTTATAGCCAGTGATGACGACATACTCTTGAACCTTACATGAGAACAAGAAGAGCCTTTGTATTGAATTTTCCGTAAGTATATTCTTGAATATTTCCACATTCATCTCTCTTGTAAAATCTATTATGATCTGGAACCCTAGAGTCGCCGTATAATAGTCGAGTATGTTATATATGTAAATTTCAATATTATATTTTTCTACTTTACTTTATTCAAACTTCGAAGTAGGTATTTATTGTATGGCCCCTTCCACGCCAATTTTCTTAGTTACATCCACACAATTTTCATTGCGGTTTATTAAAGAAACGTTAAAATTTGAATGCCATACCACCGTTTCTTCTATAGAGACTCATCACGTAATGATAAAATTCATCTTTTAGATACGAACAAAGCTGTTGCTCTAATTAATCGTGCTGCTAATTATAGGCTGCTGCCTGTTCAAAAAATAAACAAACAGGAAACGGAACCCTTTAAAATTCACACAATTGGAGTCCCACTCACTGTTTGTGTCTATTAGGCCTCTTATTCAAAAGGGAATCATGATGGCAAGCCTATAATTATATTATTAAAATAATGATAAGTAAGTACATAAGTCACCCTGTAACTATAACTAAATTTTGTTGATTCCCACAAACTATTATTTCGATGGAATTCTCCCTCCACCCCCACCTCACCTTCACAAAAAGCAAATAAATAAGTAAAAAAGCTAGAATTGGTCTAAGACCAATTCTTATGATACTCTAGAAATTTCGTAATTTTGATTTTGCAGTGGTTTTTCTAATATATTTCTAGAACGGTTCGTCGGACAGAAAAAATGATTATGACCAATTTTGTAGGATTTCATATTCTGAAGAAGTTTTTAGCACAATAAAAATGTCTAGGGTTGATCGTTTTTACTGTATCCGTAAAAGACTTAAATTGTTATATGGCAACACCGAGAACAGGTTGCCCAATTTATTCAATATTTGAAATTCTATTCGCTATTGCTATGAAAACACCATGCACCAAATTTCAGACCTACATATCAACGCAACCTCAGGCAGTGTCCAAATATACAGTACAAAATGAAATTTTTGAATGGCAACCCCACGAAGGAGTTGCCCGATTTGTCTCATTTTCGAACAGAATTTTACTTCTTTTTTAAAAGTCCGTGTAAAAAATTTCACCTCTCTACGTGCACGCGCTCTCGTGCGCACGCACACACGGACGGACGGACAGACGCACATGCAAAAATCAAAATAACTTTTAACAATATGCATGGGTGTCCAATTCATTTTGCTCTACCAACATTATTTCTGTGCGTTACAAACCGAATGACAAACTTAGTATTCCCTTTCGATTTCATCTAGGGTATAAAAAGATAATCATGATGATTATTTTTGGTAGAACTTTTCAGATCTAACGCAATTTCCTTGAATCAAATTCAAATAAACTTTCATTGTCACTTTTGTTCATTTATGGTTGCTACCCTCCGACCTTAATCCATATTATGAGATGGTTTTCATCACAAATCGTTGTACTGTACGTGACACATCAACGTCCATTAAGAGAGCTCTTAACGCCCCTTATGCGGAAACGACTTCCTATCTTTAATTACTTCCATACCTCCAGCATACTAAAATTAAATGGATTCTGTACGGGTCATTCGCAAGAGGTTAGTATCCTCTTAATTCGAAAAAAAGAATGTTCCCATACCATACTACTCTCGAGGATATTAAAAATTTGATAGTCTACATATCTTCATCGGAAATGGATGGATCATTTCTATATTCTTTTGTTAGCCAACGACGTACATTAGACACAGAACAAGGCCGGCTGTCACTGGAAGGACACTTTACATATATCGAGCCTGGGCATCTTACAAGGCTCTCTTCGGATTTAATACAAAAGCATAAAGCCACACACTAAAGGGCGCAAAACTTCTATTCCATAAGGCGAATATATTGCTGCATTGAAATTTTCCGGGGTTAGGCACATGACCCGTCCATGAACTTTCTGTGACCGGATTCGTTATAGGTTCCCAGGTATACGTATTGAGTTACATTGAGAGATACTGAAGGCGTTAAAGGGATATCAGTAGGGCAACAAATTTAAAGTGGAATCATAGATCTGCACTCCACGTTCACACCATTTTAGATTACAGCAAATAGTTGACTATCATCTGGCACCATGGGCTTCAATGACAATGTTCCATTTTAATTAGCAGCTTTGTGATACATGCATACAAATGCATACATACATATAGTGGGATTGTCATGTTCATAAAAATTTACGAAATTATCGCACAGCTTTGCATAGAGTGGGAATATGTATGTATTTAGAAGTGCTAGTGATAAACAGCTTGGGCTCTTATCGCTGAAATTTGCTAAATTATTGTGGTATGTTGCCAATTAGAAAAAAAGCTGGATTATTTCATGGATTTTTAATTAGTTAGAAATATCAACGTCCCTTTCCTGTTTGTAATTGCACTTTAACTGAATCGCTTGAACACATTACAAGGATCCATTCAGTTTGTACCACCCAAATATCATCCATAACCAATTTTGTCAGTCCTTTCATCTATAATTTTCCAGCTAACAGCTAATTGTATCTATTAACAACTAAGTTGGTTCTTACCTATTTTTTTACATCAGGTTATTACTTGCAATTAGTCACCGCAGAAGACTATTTTTAGTTTTCTTTAAAAATTCAATTAAGCTTTCAAAGGTAAGCTTATCTCACCCATTTGGTTTTGGGAAACATAATTTTCCGTAGCAAAATTGATTAAATGCTTCGAAAAATTCACACAAAAATGAAACCACATTCCCTGGTAATTTTTGTTTTTTTTTTATGACGGTAAATTGTCAACAATTTAATAAACAAAATAAGCTGCTCTTTTTTAGCTTTAATCGGCAGATGTGTGCGCATCTTGTGGAACTAATTATGAAAATACTTGATAACTTCGATTTCTGTTCGGAGAAAATGTGTAGAAAAGTGTGATTGAAAATTACGGAAAACATTTAGGTAAATCCAAGTTGAAAATTGAGGTTAAGAAATCTGGGAGATTTATTTGTTCACTAATTATTTTTTTCAATAGTTGTCTTTAGAGGCATAAACGACGATAATCAACAGGGTGGTTAAAAAGTAATATACAATTTCGTTTCAGAAAGTCGCGAAGTATTAAATGTTGTAACTTCATAGTACAGTATATCAGGACTGACTCCCCATAAAACGATATTATCAACAAATTGTAATGAATAATGTGATAACTACATAGAAGTGCATCACTATTTGGAACACCCTTTTTACAATAAAACCCAAATAAATGCCCATAAATATAGCGTTCATTTGCATTTCATAAATTTCTACTAATGTGTGCTACAATACAAGACAAGTTGAATCAATGTCGATCAAAAATCATCGAAGTTCGTATTCATTAGCACTTGAGATCGGTCCAACACAGGATTGATCGAAGTTGCTACCAAATTGCTCACACATAACCTGATCAGCATAAAAAAAAGAGAAACCGTTATACAACTAAAAGTTTTATAAAATATTCTGGATACCTTATTATAACTAGCTGTTTTTCTTAATCACCCTGTAACTCCGAAACGGTTGATATGCCCCCCCCCCCCCACTGCCATTCGATTTTTTGTTTGATTAGGTGAGTACTATCACCTCCTGCTCTATGGACCACCAAGGAGGAAACACCCGTATAAATCTCCTTGACTCCAAAATTTCAGGGAAACGGAGAACGTTGCAATCCTATTTTTAAATTCATATGAGCCTCCGGCTGGGTTGATTTTTCAGCTAATGTAATAGTCTCACTACTTCGCTATCTTTACCATACCTTCTTCATAATTTTTGGTTAAACTTCCTGGTTCAATAGGTCTTCAGGTCAGATTGCGTAAGCGCTTTCGCATGCTCTATTCACGTTGGTATCACTTGGAGATTTAATAAACTGCAAATAAAATCTATGATAATCTGATCATTTGCAGATAGATCATCGATTACGGAATCTAGCTTTTATGATTCATGAGTGTTTTCCAGGTTCATTAAAAAAATTAATTTTCCCCCTGGTGAGCTTCTTAGTCCCAGGTCTAACCCATTGTAAAAATACCACACAGGTAGCAGTTTTGGCCTAACTTTTAGTCAATGTTATCATAAGAAACCTACTTGTTGTGGAGTGAGCACTCACTAATAAACTAAATAATTCTAGCACTGTGAAAACAGGTAGCCATAGCCCGCTGTCCTATAATGTTTCCTGCAATCAATCACACATTTATCCCTCAACTTTAAAAGTCATAATAAAGCAAAATCATAGTGCATTTATCCATCCATGAATTATAAAAAAAATGGCCGGGGCGTAACTACTTTTACTAAATTCCTCAAATTATTTTTTTTTTTCGAAATTATCCTGAGTAAAAGCGATATACTTACGGCAGGCAAGGGAATATTCTATGGATGACAGTGATAAATTTTCTACTTGATATGCAAACGATGTTGACGAGGGAGCTCATAAAATTCGTTAAACTCAACCAGATTCGGGCTCATCATTCCAATTTGCATTTGGATCTGACAGGGGGTCGTGTGACCTTGAAATTTTTATGGAGATCAAGTTGATTGGTTGCTAAAGAAGTGCTTGCCTACAAAAGTTGGAAGGGTATATGTGGGAGGATATTTCGTTAAAAAGTTTTTCCTGAAAAGTTGTTTTTCTGAAAAAAAAAAAGTGCCAAAAGTGTGTACCGTGATTTACGAGTGGGAGCTGAGACTACATTCATCTTGTTAATCTGATGATTTTCACCTGAGAAGAATGAAGGAAGTTCTATGTGTGAGAAATGTTATTTGTCTCCACTGTGTAAAAATTTCTCAGCGCACCAAACTTCCGGTGTTTGGTAGTCTGTGAAATTTTTCACCATTAATCTTTGTAATCTGTTAAGGAGTTTTTATTGAAATTAAGGTCCCCTTTTTTCTTTTAGCAAAACTTGTTGATAAAATTAAGCTACTAAAGTGCTTTAGTTGTAGGGTAGAGGTGGAGAGATGGATTTGTGAAGTTTTTCCCCTCGTAGAAAAGTTGATTTAGACTTTCTGAAATTGTATTTAAGGCCTGTGAAGATATTTGAATGGAGGGGATTTTTCAAAGTTAGTTAACTAAGTGGGCTAGGTAAATGTTTAACGAGGGTGCTTGCTTAGGAGGCATTATACATCGAATGCGAAGACAGCGAAAAAAATATTTAATTTTAACACAATCTCTTATCTTGACTTAGAGTTGCTGGATAGATCGATCTATTCCTTTGTAAAAAGTTTTGCATAGAACAAGATAACTTCTCTACATCGTACTTAGTTGTGGTGATATCCTGGGCAATCATCAGCATAGCATTAAACTCCTTGCGTGTTTTTTATTGTCGATATCACAGCATTCTATGCGTCGATCTTGTTAAAAACCTGAGGCTATCAAAAGACATATCTCAATAATGAAAACTGCAGTTAGATCATGAAGTCTTTTTTTGCATCGGAAGATACTCATAGTTACTCTATTTTAACTATAACTAATCCAAACGCTGCACATTTTTCGTATACAGCTACAGGAAACTTGGTGTAATCCAGAGATTCTCACTCTGAGTATTTTCCAATTACTCGCACTAACAATGGCATTTTGTTCTTCATCTCTCTTGATTTTCATGTTTGTTTTTGCTGGTTATCATCATATGGGGTTTACAGACTTTAGTAGAATTTTCTTACGCTGCCTAACGATTCCTTTGTTTGGACTCATGTTTCAGTAAACGGACTTAAAGAAGATAACTAGAACATACAGAGTTCACACTAAACTTAAGTGAATTAAGAAAGAGCACGTTACGAAGCAACTAATTATATATTCTAGATAAATCGTCATGTCTAGACAAGCAGTTTTCAATTAATTCATTAGGTCTACTATAATTCAAATAAATCTTAAAATTCTTTACAGTAAGCTAAAAAGCAGCGAATCTAGGACGGATCCTTGTGGAACACCGGAGAAAAGTGGAAATAAACTAGATTAGCGGTCGATAACTAGAACTCACTGCGATTTACTAGTCAAAATATTACTGATTAATGTAATCACAAATATTGAATGCCGAAAAGGTAGTCAATTTCCTCAGAAATCTGAAAAGATCAACGAAGTGAAAAACAAGTAAAACTAGAATTCCCGCTTCATTGTTATTTAAGCTGGATACTTCTCAAATCAGAGGTAACTTTTAATAAAGCTATTTTACAACTGCAGTCGGTACGATATCCTGATTGGCATCGCGTCAATGATTTCCAAAAATTTGGTAGCCTGAGTAAATAGTAGTTATTCAACTACTTTTGACAAAAACAAAAGAATACTGATAAGTTGAAGATCCGAGAACGAAGTCGCTGAGCTTTTTTTTCGGTATAGGTACGACCACATCAACCTTCCAACTATTGGAAAATAGAACGTGATTAAGCTAGAATTAAAGTTTAATGTATAGTTATCGATGAAAGCGAGCAAAATCCTTTCTTGAACATCCTTGCTATTTATATTTCGGCCAATCTTAGTTGGATCGATCGTATCTGTATTATTCAAAAGACGTAGGTAGTTAATTTATTGAAAATGGTTCGAAACCGAAAAACACCGTTGCTTATTCAAGACTGGATAAAAAAAAAGTCTTATTTGGTGATCCTGTTTCTAGCCAAGCTTATTCTCAACTCGAGGCCTCAAATCTGAGAATGAATCTACTGTTGTCTATTTATCATCCCGATTATGAATGAAATAATGGATTCATTCAGTGTGTTATGTTTTTATAATGTTCTGTGATTTGGTAGAGATGACAAGTCAACTCTGAATCAGTCCGAAGTATTTGCGATGTTTTTTCTTCATCTTTCTTTTAGTATTAACAGTGTCTACTTTGGTATTGGTTCTTGCTTATCAGTTGCTCAGGAGAATTTATTTATTGAAGTTAGTGACATTAGTCATGTCATAGCAGGATCCATCTTAGATAAATAATTTTTTTTTTTGAAGAATGTACTTAAAATGTTGCCTATTACTTAAGACATATACTTCGTGAATTTTTAGTTTCATCTCAGATCCAACAACATATCTAAATAATATTGGAAGTCAAATTGAATAAATGAAATTAGATATTTATGTTCCTCTTTCAGATTTAGTTCCACTAACTTCAATTTTTTCAAGAGGTCTCAGACAGACAATATTCAACAAAAAATCAACAACTTACATGAATCGACCAACAAATCTTAAAATGATAATTGACAATTTAATGAAAAATTAAGAAAATGATTTAATAAATCAATAATTTTTAAATTTAATTTAACATTTCTTTTAGATATAGATCAACACGTATAGTTCACCAATATCACAAGATCAACGCATTTTAAGAAATAAATCAAACAATTTAAAACTTAATTCTAGAAATCTAATTTTGTTTTAAATTAATTCCAGAAACCCGAGAATTGTTAGGTTATTAGGCACCCTGCAGTGGCTGTATTTAAATGTGTTTGAGATTGAATGATATTAAAATCAACATTTCTCTTAAATTGAAGATATTTCAAGTACGGTTATTTTTACAGCAAGACTAGTGGATATCATTAACGACAGCATCTATGTTATCATTTAATATGATTGAAGAATTTTATACTCCACATGACATGAAATTTGAATACAGCAGGCAGTCACAGGGTGGCCATTTCCTTAATAATATTGGTGAATCCTTTTAATAGGATAACAAATACGTTGAATTTTTCTACAACAAATGTTGGATTTAATTTAAATTTTGTTAATCGATTTGTGCAAGTTCAAGTTGTTAGTTTTTATGTTGAATATTGTTGAAGTATTGTCGAAATTTATTGAATGAAATAAAATTAGTTCAATTGAATCTAAAAAAGATATAAAGATTATTTCTCGATCAAAAAAGTTTTGGCGAAACAATAAACCAAAAAGTGTGAAGAAAAAATTATGCATCGAAGAAAACCAAAATAAAAACTGAAAGTAAATTCGAAAATGTAATATCGTTTCTTTTTTTAAATAAAACGATTAAAAACATAATGTAGGTACACTTTAGTACATATACATGTATATTGAAATTGTGCCAAGTTCTTTTAATACTTTTTTTCAATGTGAAATTGTAACTATATATTTTTTTTAATTTCATGAAGACTGCCATAATTAAACAGAAGTGTTGAAAAATTGTGATATTCCTTTTTCAGAACAAGATTTTCGCTTCGTAACGAACAAAATCTCTTTGAGGAACAAAATAAAGCTCCCAGAGAAAACTAGTCTTCTTCCCATTTTTCCATTTTAACCGGTTTAGGAGATGGAAAAAATATAAATTTAAAGTAAGAAACGGAAAATTTGACCTGAAGGATTATCTTTGAGAAAGCGATTGAAAAAAATTTAGTGATGGTTTCCAAAGGCGCTTACAGTTCAAATTACTTATTTAACTTAAAAATTTCACTCTGTGCTTATTTATTTTTCACCCAAACTGCTTAGCCCTTACTATTAATTTTCAGCATGCAAGTTGAGTAGCAACAGAGCTACCTTCACGCGAAAATATTTTAGTATACTTGAGTTTGTGTCTTAGTTGTACATAGTTGCTCGAGTAAATCAACCACTTCAACAAAGTGAAGAGCTTTTGAGCCTACCTCTCAAGATTTCTCGCCACCAAAAATTTTGCATATTCTTTTAGTATTCAAATTACAAAATAAAATTCTTCGTTTGACTGTTTTTATTTTATATTTTGTGCTAGGCAGGAGAAGTTTATCCGCATTATGTACTCGTGTCCCTTCCCAAGGACTATTTAAAATGTATCTATTTCTGATGCTTGAGTATTTTCTTTAAATGCTCCTAAATTGTTTATAAGGACCAACTCCTTATATCAATATTTTGATTATTCTAAAATCCCTCGTCATACAGAAATATTTGTATCGTAAAATGCATATGCTGCCTGCCCTCTATTCAACGAAATGGACCATCAAGTTGTGTCGTTAAACGAAATGGCATCACTCTTCATAAAAAAACGTATAAACTGTCTTTAATATGGGTGACGTGAAATTGTTGGGAGTCGTACAGCATAACGTAATTCGGTGTAGCGTGAAATTGAGGAATGGCACATGTTACATTATTTTATGGATAGGTGACATGCCTTCACCATACAAAAGAAGTTTCCTAGTAGGTTGTAAAAAGTTAATTGCTAGAAAATGCAATCGGTTGTCCTTAATCGATACGAATGAAAGTTTTTTGTTTGTACTGTTTTATCATTCATGTCAAATTCTTTGTTTTATTACCATAAAAAAAACAAGAAAAATGTCAACTTTATTCCAAACGCATATTGGATTTGAATAAGTACATCAGAAGTTTAGGATATTTTCATGCCAAATAAGACAGCTGGACGAAACTTATTTCTATGAGTTGAATTTATTGAACTGAGAAAGAAATTTCATAAATCATATTTTAGGTTAATCCTAAAATGTTGTAATTCAATTTTTTTTGGCGTTGTGTACTTCGATCACACTTGGCATACATATGACATAAAAAACTAAAGATCCCCTAAAAAAGATTACGGGCCTATTCACGCTATCCATCAGGATTCCAGCAGTCAACCATCCATCAAAATATTCTGCAATACACTTGAATCGAACCGTTCGCATTATCCGTCACCAATGCATCACATCATGACCATCACCATCAGGCAAACTTTCGAAGAATATTATGATGACGTCAAACTGTCGATGATATGACGTAATGGTTCAGTATGAGGATGTATGTTCAACATTACTCTGACCTTTGGATGCTATGGAGAAAAATGGACGAACAGATGTAGCGTTACAAAACCCCCGTAAATACCTCCCAAGCCATGAAACACAAACTTAGATGTGTGCGTTCGGAGTCCATTTCCAAAAATGTGCTATATTGATACTTATGGAAAAGTGCCAAATATTGACTTTATATATGCTATAGAGCCTAAACTACTATCCATACAGGAAAATAGTATTCTACTAATTTACAGCTTGGTTCCTTACCTTCCAAAATGCTACACTTACTATATACCTTACTTAACATATAAAATAATTTTGATTTTACACTCAATAACTCTCAGCTGAGTAATAGTTAGGCGCATCGCAGATCAAGCAAGCATTTGCAGTAAAGCTTCATACGTGATATAACGCTTTCCTGCAAATCACGCGTCAACCATATGGAATGCATTTGCATACAGATTCAGCTCGCACGCCAAAACTTATTCGTGGTATCAAGATTTGAATTAGTACGTATCACGCTGACAGGCATTCAGCGAAGCTGTTTGAAACGTGCGTGTGCTACAGTCTGCATTTATTTTTCGTGGGAATAAGTTGTGAGGATAATTTTTGTATAGAAAAATGAAATCGGATAACCCGCTTTATAACATTAAATTGAAAATGTTTAGCAATTCCAATGTTTATGGAATTACAGAGCTACAGGATACAGCAAAAGGGAAGAAGTTGAAAAGGCTTCGGAGCAAATTAGCAGAAGTATATCTGATACTGGTAAGTAGAAACTTTTTTTTTTATTATTTATCCTTTAATTTATAAATCGCATTGATTAAGTTAAATATATTTCCATTGTATTGGTATTGCCCCCCTCAGCAAGATAGTTTCGCAAGCGAGCAGCTTCGGACCTTGCCCTGTAATCATCCGACGAACTGCTAATTTCCGGTACAGTTTCTGTTGTTTCAAACTAGCTGAATGCTCCTTCACGAATGCGAATAAAATTGTGCAGAACGCAAGCTGCCTTTACTAAGTTAATAACTTTTTCTTCACTACAGTTAATGGGGCTGTCAAATATTTTAAATTTTGATCTTAGGATCCCAAATGCACATTCCAATGACTTTCTTCCTCTAGAAAGTCTGTAACTAAATATTCTTCGTTTTGAATTGAGAACCGATGCTGGGAATGGTCGCATTAATTTTTTTAGTAATGGAAATGCTTCACCTCCATAGAGGTCATAGGGGAAATTATCCTCTTCCTTAGGTAAATGTGATGGAAGAGGTATGTGTAATTTATCTTGTCTCAAAAGCTTTCCAATGCTGCAAGGTCTAATTGCACTACCGTCACTATTTCTTCCAAATCGCCAACGTTTATTGTAGTAAATAATCCATCTGCATCAGTAACCGCCATTAATACCTATAATAGAACAAAAACCTTTATAATTAAAATAGTTAGATCCGCTATTTAGAAATTTCTAGACACGAATGTGCTTGCCATCAAGTGCACCGATTCCATATCTCAGAAAACCTCGTGCATTTTCCTTCCATATGGATTCTGTTGGTGTGGGCATATATAAAAGCTGTAAAACGTTCCAAATTTGCTCACTAGTTTCCTGGACAATAATTCCAATAGTGCTATCGCCTCTAAAAAACTGATAAGACAAATACAGGAAGCTGCTACCTGTAGCCAGATACCTATAAAAGACGTTATAACTTTTTCTAATCTACTTATTCTTTCAATGTTTTTAAATTTGTTTTTTTTTTTAGCTGATGCGACTGCAAAGAATCAATAGTAAAAGGAAGCGCTCTCAAGGATCAAATGCTGCTGATGCTGCATTCGTTCAATGGATTGAAGATAGGAAGATGGAGAAAAAAGACACTTCTGTAAACCAGTTCTTTGTGAATAGTCAGCTTCCATATTTGAACGAAATGACACTTAAGGAAGGTAGGCTCTTTCGGAACGAAGTAATATATTTAATCGATAATATTCTCGATACGGCTGAAGTACCATTAACTTCTTGTCCATCATCTTCGCAAGGATCTGATTCATTAACTGGCCTACCTCCATCACCTATTTGGCCTTCATCACAAAATATTCATATGGCAATAGTTCCAGTAAAAAGCAACGTACAATTGGTATCCACAACAATCAAATAATATTCAGAATGGGCCAATACATAAATAGCAAAGACGTTTAATAATAATAATTCAAAAATGTTTCATAAGTATGTATGTACATTAATCATTACCTCAAGGTTATCAATAATCGTTCTTCAGGTGGGATTGACCATCTGAATATTGTGTCGTTTTTTGTTATTGACAGCGATAATAAAGCAACTAAATCCATAAAATTATTTTTGTTCATTCTATAGTACTGTTTAAATTTATTCTCATCAAGTGCTAATTCTTAGATAACGACTGCTGCGCTACGGCTACAATTATTAATATTATAAGGATGCACCCAAAAGCTTTGTTTTTTTTTTTTTTTTCCTTAAATAGTACCAACTAAGAACAACGTCTTCTTCACAATTTCCCAATTTTTATCATAATATAATTAAAAAGTTTCAGCATCAAGTAACTGCATATATGTTTGGTGTGGGAGTCCGTGCTGATTTACGTATTATGCTGCCTAAGTTATTCGCAGTACCTATCCTATAGTATTGCTGCAAATGCGTACGTATGGTCGTAGTCCGAAACAGTCAAATTCATCGGACCACAGTAATTATATGCAATTATTACTCAGTTGAAAATTTTTGTTTGGGGAATCGTAGTCATTTAGTTAAGATAAATTTTTTTAACTAATTTTTTTACGAAAGGTATAAAAATTTTATTTCGGTTCGGAAGATAAGAAAACAAGCTTAAAATTATAAGAACGCCATTTTGCTGTTTAAGGCGGAGGAGCTATTCAAATCATAGTTTTGTCCATTTTACATAAGAAGACTGCAAATATTTTAGAATGTTAGGACACCGTCGGAGCTCTCATCTGGTAGTGAGGGAGTCTGACATAAAATTTCAATTAGGTATATACCTAGGATACCGAGGATTCTTAGTTCAAAATAAGTGAAACAGCTGAATTTTTGTAGACATATTCTAGATTATATGTTAAATTATCAATGAAAACTCCCCACCCTCCACCGTTTGCGTCCTGAGATATAGAACTATATCATATATAACTAACTAAAGTAAAAATACTTAGGTCACATGAATAACGCTCTAATTAGAATACACAATTAACATTAAATACAATATTTTGTTTTGAATAAAAAGACGAGCGTTTCTTGTATAATACATCCCTAGATTGAAATCAAACACAACAGTACATACAAATATAAGCACTACAAAGGCTCGTCATCATATCTAGGCTCAATAGAATTTTCACATGACTCCATTCGTTTCTGATACAGCTCTGTACTTTTAAGTAGACACGATACAAGTGCTGCCGAGTTGCAGAGTTGGGATCATAGAACGTCGTATATCCAAAATCAAAGCTACTGAAATACTTTTTCCTTTATATTTAATGGGGCTCAGTACTTGGCTTATTAAATGCACCTGTAACTTGCAGAGATATCGCGTAACATTCTTTCAGTTATGTTAACTTTACTTAGGAGTGTCAACTCATCTTCATGCCTTGCGGTAAACTATCATATCCCGAATTGTGCAGAACAAGCAACCTTTACCTTACTATCTATTTTCCTACATTAAGTATTACCAAGAATTCCAATTCCACCAATCTATTCAACTCATGCATTAAGGTTTCTAGGAAAAAGGTGATAACATGCATTTCTACATAATTAGGGTACAGGCGGAGGACTACTTTGATCTTACTAATGCACTTTCGGGTTTTATGATTTTATTACCCATAGAGAAGAGAAGACAATGCAGACACTGTTACGTTTCACTACGCATTTGATTATTTAATTTAGCGCAGCCGTAACGAAGGAAGCATCTGCATTCCCTTATTTTATTATTTGTGTCGCCAGTAGGGTTTTTACCAGAATCGACAAATTGTTACTTCGTTTGATCGCAACAGTTATCTGCTAACTCTACAGTGGTTATCGCACAAATTATACGCCTAAACTGCTGGGGAAGCTGTTATTTTTTAGTTCAAGTTGATAATCGATACACTTAACCGCGGTGATACAGGGTTTAAATCAGGATTAACACATTTTGTGCTTGATTTGGTAATGATAATAAATATTATTAAGCCAAACTCAGAGGATGGCATATGATCCAAAGCAAAGTAATGAGAAATGGAGAAAATGCTGATTATGAGGAGAGGAACGGAAATGCTGATATATGTCATTCTAGCTTTCGCAGATTGTAAGCTGGAGGAAAGACAGACGATGAAAATCGTTCCACAAGGGATCAGACTAAATATCTCATCAGAGCATTGAGCATGCGTGCAGCAATAAAGGAGGAAAGGGCATTCAACATTGCGACGGTGCTCTAGCGAGCCACATCTCCAATGAGCCTAAATGATCTCTTTTGAACACTATTTAACGAAGCGAAGACTATGTGACGAGTCCTGTCCCAGATATGGGAAATGTAGGTATGATATAGGACATACTATATAAAGGACCTCTAGATTCGATGGTCTGAAGTTCTTCTTACAATTTTGCATATATCTAATAGGTACATTTCAGTGCTTCCTTGGCAACACAATTGACCTGATCAGCTTAACTTACTAGAAATAGTAGTTACAAGAATGCGTAGTGACCGTATGCTGAAAATTAATTCGCTATTAATAAAACAAACAAAAAAGATGAGAAAGTTTTGATGGGTCTTGCACGCATTGAATTCGATGCTATCCGCTATGCCCCAAGGTAGAATTTTGTGAAGGTGATTATTCAATGGTCTCATTTGACACATCCGATAATTACTCTGGAGTACGCAAGAGTGTCAAAGGAGTAAGTGAAATCAAGAATCCAGCAAACCTATGAATGGGAAACTAACTATAAAATTTTTCGCAGAATTCTGCATCAAAATTCAATAAAAACCTAAAGCCAATAAAAAAATCAGTTTACATCATAGAAATCCTGCTCCTTTATCGCATTTATTCGCAAAATCTACATAAATTCTGGAAAGTTAAAAACAAACTTCCTGCCGGGGTAGGTTGGCGGGGTGCACCGTAAAAATGCATATTTCGTAAAACTCCTCAAAATTCAATATTTCTTTACCCTCATAAAGTTCCATAAAATCTCGTTATTTTAAATTAAAGTAAGCTTATTTTCTCCGTACATCCTATCAAGTTTGTCAATATCCTTCCTCAATTTCGGAAATAGATTTTAAACATCCCCTTCGGTAAGGACACTCTTACAAGTCCTCCGTATGGACAAGATTGGCAAAGTAAATTTTGACTGACCTGTTTCCAGGTAGTCTCCTCTCTGGAAATTGTATTGTTGTGACTGTGATGTGCTCTTTAAGAAATCGATAGGGAATGACACTGGATCTCAGACTGGGTTAGCTTATTGTCCTTGTATCGAAGGGAAATATTTTGCTGAATATGGAAGGAAAGGTACACAGTTATATGTATATAGGCCTGGTACGTACTATCCTTAATCTCAGAGGATGCTATTTTTTTGGCAGTTGATAGAAATGGATTTTTATGGCAATGACATTTGATTTTTACGAGATGAGATATTTGTCAGATGTTTGCGCGAGCTTTTTGCGAATATAAGGAAGTTAGACTTTTAGACAATTGCTTTTATTGGATTTGCCTGGATACATAACATCTTAAAAGCTAATTTTTTTCTTATCCCTTTATTAGAAATATCTTTAGATTATTTCATACTTTATTATTGTGGAAGAACTTGGACCTCACCCTCCTGCACTTCAGAGACAACCAGCTTATTGGTGATGGAACCGAATGTTTTATCTGGGCTCACGAGGCTGTTAAAAAGCAATTACCCTATAAGCTCGATCCAAGGTAGTACCCTAATAAAATAATTATCTTTATGGCAATTATAAATTTCTCACTGAAAATTGGATTAACTTTATGTATGTATTTGACACACGAATAAACGTTGCACAAGGTGCTGCACTATTTTTTATTATTATTGCTTTATTTATTCGAAAATCGTCAAGTTCATTACCACAATAATCGTTATAAGAACAAATATTCCATGCAAAATATCCTAAATAAAAAAAATAAAAAAAGTGGAAAAGCTAGAATTGTTTTAAGACCAATTCTAATGATACCCTAGCCAAATTGAATGCCCGAGTGTAATTTCGTATGGTCACCTCTGTGCAAGTTTGATTTTTGAACGGGTTTTTCTGATATACCTCTTTCTAGAACTGTTCGTCGGACAGTAAATATAGTTCTGACCAATTTCATAGGATTTCATATTGTGAACAAATTTTCAGTACAATACAAACGTTTAAGACTGATCGTTTTCACAGTAAACTTTAAAAATCCTAAATTTTTATATGGCAGCATCAATAATGGGTTTCCCGATTTAGCCCACTTTTGGAATTATATTTGTTATTTCGAAGAAAACACTGTGTACAAAACATCAGCTCTCTAGGTTGATGCGTCCTCAGTCAGTGTCCATGTATATTGAAAAGTGAAATTTATGTATGGCAACCCCATTTCCAAACTTAAATTTACTTTATTTTTTAACAAATGCCATATGGAAAATTTTAGCGGTATAACTGAACGCATTCGCAAGTTATAGTGAGAACGGACAGACGGATGGACGGACATGCAAAAATTAAGATAACTTTTAATTTTATGTGTTGGTGCCCAATTCATTTTGATCTATCATTATTATTTCTATGTATTTAAAATGGAATGACAAAACTCAATAGACCCTATGATGAATTCCTCTAGGGTGTAACATAAAAAGAAGAAGACAAAATCAAAGAAGCAGTTAAACCTAACGAACATCAAATTCGAGCTGAATTTTCAATTCTAGTCTATAAAAATTCAAATTAATGCGTCGAAATGCTCATTAAAGAGATAAGACATGCAGTTGAAGGCTCGTTCGTACCACAGATTGTTCGATGGTAAGGAAGATGGAGGAAGTTATAGCTTAAACCATCTCTCAACAAAACTCAAAATCGAGTTGGACCTACTAATTATGTAATCGATGTGATCCTAAAAAGAAAGGCGGGAATTGAGAATCACACCAAAATCTTTTGTTTTGTCGTGCCTAGATAAATGAAGCGGGAAACTTTTGCAACAGGAAATTATATTTATACAGTTATCAATATATAGAAGAGCACCTCTTAAGAAAAGTGGCTTATCTTCACCTCGCCCAGCTAACGACTTGATGAAGCCACATCATCATTAAAACTAACAACACGAAATATTTTTACATCATCAGCATAACTAAGTATTCTGGAATTAAGTAAAAAGAGGGATACACTTTTGATGTACAGAATAAATAGTAACGGGCCAAAACTACTGCCTTGAGGAGCTATGACCTGGTCTCACTTCTGTTTTATTCGACTTGAAGCTTTGTGTGTATTTATTTTTTTATATTATTTAACCAACAGGATTAATTATGCGGTAAAACATGGCATAGCGGGACGGAGATAAAGGATTCGGGACATAACGGTAAGTGAATCTTCGGAAATTATAAGCTCGAGGAACGACAGAAGATGGCAGAGTATTCCACATCTGCACTGTTCGGGATAAAAAGGCATTACTGAGTTTTACTCTACGGTAGTAGGGTAGATGCACGCGGCTTGCAGGGCGAGTTTTGCGTGCACGAAGTAGTCTAGAAGGGACCAGCAGGTCTTTCTTCGAAACATTGAGCATGCATGTAGCGATAAGGCTACCAAAGGCATCCAGTTTTGCAGCCAAGCACTGGTCCGTAGATATGGCAAGTTATTGCTAGGTCACCAATGAGCTTGAAAGCTCTCTCTTGGATAATATCCAATAAGGCTAAGGCTGTACGACCAGCGACTCAGATATGGTAACTGTATTCCATTCTAGGACTTATACTAAGATTTGCAGAGGAGTGCTAGATTTTATTGGCTAAAATATTACTTACACTTTTTCCGAAATTAAATGCTTTGTGGTCGTGTGTATGAGAAATTAATTCTCTATCAAAATAAATGGTAGCAGTAAGATAACGATGTTATTTTAAAAAGATGCGACAGCTTTGGACCTTAGATGGATTGAATTCCATGCGACTTTCATTATCACAAGCGAGGAAACTGTCAAGGTCGTTATCGTTATTCAATTATCTAATCATGCAATCTCATTAGACCTATGTGGCACTCCCGATGGAGGTCTCAAGAGTAAATGAAATCAATGGTGGTATGATCGGCAAATTTGTGAATGGGATCAAAGGTAAGGGAAAGCGAATTCTTAATGAAAATCCAGAAAAGAAATGGAGAGATGAGATTATGGTGCCCTGTGCTCACCGATATATATAAAGGGTTTTCCAATAAGAGGTGATATTTTGATATTCAAAGAAAAATGCCAACAATAACTCTTGGGTTTTCCGAGCCCCAGATGCGACAATTTTGCTTGTTGACGAAGCCATCGAGGTGGAAATGGGCCTCATCACTCAAGATGAGTTTTCGATGGAATTCCGAATCATTTTCATGCATTTCAAGGACCCAATTAGCAAAGACTCGACGTTGTTGATGATCGGCCGGCTTGAGTTCTTGTATTAACTGAACTTTATAAGCCTTAAGACCCAAATCTTTATGCAAAATACGGTGTAATGACGTTTGTGGAATGCCTAATTCCAAAGAACGACGAGGAATGGACAAACCTGGGTTTTCTTCAACACTTTCGGCTACAGCAGCAATATTCTCGGCTGTTCTTGAGTGACGTGCACGGGTTTTATTCTTCACATCACTAACTTGTCCCGACAGCTCGAATTTTTCTACCAATTTCTGTATTTGCGGTCCGACAAGGTGCTTCACGACGACCCAAAAATGTTCGAGTTTTACGAACCGTCTCTGCCACATTTTCGCCATTTTTATAGTGAATTTTAATAATTTCAATGCATTGTTGAATCGTGTATCGTTCCATTTTTATTAATGGCGTAGTTTCTACTTGTCAAATGTCAAAGAATGACAGCTCCAAAAGTGACATCTACCCAAATAGCGGGCTAATTAAAATAACACCCCTTATTGGAAAACCCGATAGATTTAGGTTGAGATGTAACGCCATCTAATGCAGCCAGCATTAGGCGACCAGACAAAAAACTCTCAATCCATGACAGAAGAAAGGTGGAAGGACCAAGCTCTTTAATTTTGCCTAAAAGACCAAAACAACAGGCTCTATCAAAGACCTTTCAAATATCAAGAACCACGATTTTATACTCACCACTGTATATGTGTATTTTTACAATAAGAAAGCAAATGCCAAAAATAAAATTACTCTTGCGACTTAAGCATCAACTTCGGAACAATGCATGGTAAGAGAATAAATGCCGTCCTTTTTTCTTTTTATCCCAGTCAAATATCGACCAGGTTATGTGTGAGCAATTAATAGAAAATTTAATCTATCCTGTTTTGGGTCGATGCCAAGTGCTAATTAATAAGTACTTCGCCAATGTCAGTTCGGCACTGATTCAACTTGCCTGAAAGCTATATTTATGGGGATTTATTTAGGTTTTATTGTAAAAGCAGACTTCAAGATAGTAATGCACTTCTATGCAGGTATCACTTAACTCTTTACAATCTGGTGAGAATATCGTAAGTGGGCAGTTTATCCCGCAAGCCGTTATTTGAAGTACATTTAATATTTCGGGACTTTCTGAAACAAAATTTGTATCATATCTTTTTAACCACCCTGTGGAAATTCATCGCTTATTCCTCTGAAGACAACTATTGAAAAAAATATTTAGTAAATAAAAAAGTCTCCTAGTTTTTTTACCCGTAATTTTCATATAATCACAGTTTTCTATAGATTTTTTTTTTTTGAAAATGAATCAAAATTTTCATAATTAGTTCCACTTACTTTGTGCAAAACACGTACGCCTCTTCTGATTAGAGCCAATTTGAAAAAATATGTAAAAACCAACTTAGTTTCTAACAGACACAATTACTGGGACTGACAAAATGCTTATGGATGATATTTGGGTGGTACAAACAGAATGGATCCTTGTAATTTGTTCGAGCGATTCAGTTAAAGTGCAATTACAAACAGGAAAGGGACGTTAATATTTCTAACTAATTAAAAATCCATGAAATAATCCAGCTTTTTTTCTAATTGGCAAAATGCCACAATAATTTAGCAAATTTCAGCGATAAGAGCGCAAGCTGTTTATCACTAGCACTTCTAAATACATACTTATTCCCACTTCTATGTAAAGCTGTGCGATAATTTCGTAAATTTATATGTACATGGCAATCCCACTCTATGTATGTATGCATTTGTATGCATGTTCAGAAAGCTGCTTATTAAAATGAAATATTGTCATTGAGGCCCATGTTTCCGTGTGGTGGTCGACTATTTACTGTTAGCTGAAATGGTGTTAACGTGAAGCTTAAACCAGTGATCCCACTTTAAATTTGTCGCCCCACTGATATTCCTCTACCGGCTTAAGTAGCTCTGAATGCAACTCCATACGTATACATGGCAACCTATTAACAAATCGGGTCACAGAAAGTTCATGGACGGGTTATGTGTCTAGCTGCGGAAAGTTTAAATGAGGCAATTTCCTCGCTTAATGGAATGGTAGTTTTGCGCCCTTTCCTATAGGGTTTCATGCTTTTGTAATAAATCCGAAGAGAGCTTTGCAAAATGCCCAGGCTGCATAATGTAAAGTATCCTTATAGTGATAGCCGGCTTTGTTTTGTGTCTACTATACGTGGTTGGTTAGCAAAAGGTTAGAGGAATGAGCCATCAATTTCAGATGAAGATATGTAGACTATCAAATTTTTAATGTCCTCGAGAGTAGTAATTATGGGAAAGTGGAACATTCTGAATTCTTGTTTTTCTTTTCAAATTAAAAGGACACTAACCTCTTGCGAATGACCCGTACAGAATCCATTTAATTTTAGTATGCTGGAGGTATGGAAGTAATTAAATATGGGAAGTCGTTTCCGGAAATGGCGTTAAGAGCTCTCTTAATGCACGTTGATGTGTCACGTACAGTACAACGATTTGTGATGAAAACCATCTGATAATGTGGATTAAGTTCGGAGAATAGCACCAACAAATGAATAAAACTGACAATGAACGTTTATTTGAATTTGATTCACGATTAGATCTGAAAAGTACTGTTAGGTAATATTTCATGTTATTTTAGGTAAGTTATTGTTACTTTCTTTTTTCAATTTCATTTATTAAGATCTTTACAGTCATGAAATTTGGTTTATTTGGATAACAGCCTCTTCTAACGCAGAAAATAGCTTTAAGAAATTTATTTGTTTATTATTTATTTATTTGTTTTTCATTTTTTTTTCGTCTACATAAATAGGGTGTTTCTTCCATGGTGGTCCGTAGAGCAGGAGGTGTTAGCACTCACCTGCCTAAACAAAAATTTTTCAATACTCCTAAAAAGTAAGTACTGCGTGTTACCATAGTACATTGAAATATGTTATATGTCCTTTGGTGTTAAGCATTATTCCAGTAGTGAGAGGGAAAAAGTGAAGAACATCTGCCCCGCTTGATGGATTGAAAAGCATAATACTGTAAGATATTTCCTTGAATTGAAACAGGCAGTTATTGACGCAACTATAAAGCAACATAATTTTTTGATCAACTTCCACTAACCTGGTAGAATTTACATCGGTCTGTCCCAAATCTATGGAAACTGGAAACTAAGTTGACTGTATTTTTAATGATTTAAGTAAGATCTTCGATGAAATTTCTCATAAGTTTTTGCTCTTCAAGCATGATGTTGTTGGATTTCCTATATTTTTAAATGTCCAGCAACATATTTATCAAATAGGCTTGAGAAAGTTCTGTTAAGGTCGGCTGTACCTGTATCTTCCGGTGTTTCTCAAGGCAACCATCTTGCTCCTCTGTTACTCAATTTATATATTAACGATTTGTCAAATGTGTTATATATCTGATGTTTTGAGATATGCTGACGATCCAAAATTTTTAGACAATCGGAAGTTTTATTGATCGTTGCGCTTTGCTCAATTTGGTGTAGTAAAAATGTTATATGTATAAGTTATTTAAATATTGAAAAGTGTATGGCCATTATTTTATCCCATAAAAATTCACTCTCCACTGGCTGTTGCAAAGCATATCAATAGTACTGCTCCTGGCAAAAACAATGAAGTCAAAGATCGTGGTGTTCTTTTATACATTAAAATTAGCTTTTTACCACATACTGACAAGACAATCAATAAAGCTAATTCCGCATTAAGTTTTGTAAGAAGATGAACTTCGGATTTGGACGATCCTTTTACGTTGTGCAACATCTTATTGAGTATGACTTGTTTGTTTGGTGTCCTTTTACGATATACATCTTAGGCGATTGGAATATATACAAAGGAGATTTATTATCTTCACACATAGAAGACTTCCATGAGATAATCCTCTCATGTTCTCTGCAGAGATTAAATCTTTTTAAGCTGCCTACGCTTACTAGAATAAGTAAGAAAATTAGAATTGGTCTGAGAACAATTCTTATGAAACCATAGATGAATGCCCGTATGTAATTTCGTATGGTCACCGATCAAGTTTAATTCTAGAAGTGATTTTTCACATATATTTCTAGAACGGTTAGTTGGACAGAAAAATGATTATAACCAACTTCATAGAATTTTATATTCTGATGAACCTTTCGGTCCAATAAAACGTCTAGGACTGTCAGTTTTTAGAGCATATGTAAAAAATCAAAATTTCAATATGGCAACACCACGAAGGGGTTGCCCAATTGAGTCCATTTTTGAAGTTTTATTTACTACTACACCGTCTATAAAATTTAAGCTCTCTACCTCGACGCGTTTTCAGGCAGTGTTCAATTGTATAGTAAAAAACGAAATTTTTATATGGCAGCCCTATGAGGGAGTTTCCAATTTGTCCCATTTTCGAAGATAAATTTAGTATTTTTTTTCTGAAAGCCTGTGTGAAGAATTTCAGCTCTCTAAATGAACGGGTTCTCGGACGGACGGGTAGATGGGCATGGATAAATCAAAATAACTTTTAATACTATGAGTGGGTATCGAACCTATTTTTCTTGACTAGCATTATTTCTGTGCAACGCAAGCGGAGTGAGAAATTTAGTATAACTTTTAGATTTCATCTAGAGGATAAAAGGTAAGGTAACTAAAGTAGCCTTCATTACAGGTACCGTTGGTGCCTCTGAACTCATATCTCAAATAAATTTTAATATTCGCCTACGAACTGTTATGTGTTACATGTACCTCAAAATCGTACCCACTTAAGTCGTAAAGAGCCTATTTCCTATATTTTAAGATCCTTTTCAGAGCACTCAGACTTCACTGATTTTGACTTAACTCCGACAAAGTTGAAAAGCCTACTTAACGAATTATTTAAATTTCTTGTATTTTTGTTTATATTTTACTTTTTTGTTTTTTATTTTTTGTTTTGCTTTTGTTCTGAGCTTTTTTCTCTCCTTATTTTGTTTTATTTCAAAATTTTTATATTTATTAGAATTTATTTTGCTAGTTTTATTAAAAGTTATTTACATCTACTGTTTTTTGTTTTGTTTTATGTTTTACTTTTATCTTCTTTTCTTTTTGTAATAGTCAAGTGGTATAATTTTTGTCCTGTTGGTCATACTTAAATAAATAAGTAAATGTTGACTTATTTGATTATGTTGAGACCCATAACCAGATGAATACATACAAGGGTGAGTTCTGGTGATGGAACGAAACATAAATATATCAAAGTTCAAAAGCTAATATCATTTAGAATGCACAATCTATTAGTTCAGTTCTGCCTTAGATGTATTTTTATAATTTCTCCATGCACTCAAAATGAAAACACCGTATTTTTAACAGAGCTAATATAATTTAGTTAACTTTTATTAACACAACAACAATAACAATATAAACATTAAAGGCAGGTCGTTCAGACACTTTATCACAGAAAACTTTTTCACCGAAAATTGTTAAATCACAACGGTTCCTCGTCTTTCGTAATACTTTCAGTTCATAAAATTAGTTATAATCCAATGTCGGTGGTATCCATCCGTAAAACTGTCCTTCTAGCATCGGCGAATTGTAAGCATCGCTAGTTCGCTTAAAAAATACATGAGCAACTTGAAAGTATTTCCGATAAGAATCTTTATCAATGATGAGATCGTGATGGTATCTTGCATGACACTTCAAAGCGTGCAGAATGAACCAGATAGAAGAGAGAGAAATTGATTGAAGTATAGCTAAAGAAAAAATAACAAACAACATCGTTTAAAAAATCGCAATACTTCTAACAGTTGGGCTATATTTATCCAGGACATATTTCCGTTTATTTTCATTTTCTATTAACTCTTTAACAATACGGTAATTCACGTCCTAGATTTTCATCTTCTTCATCATAATCAGAGTTTGTAGGATGCATTGTAGCGACTTCCTTCCTGCGGTGTTATTTCTCGGGCACTAGAAAGGCAACTGATTCCTCCCAATGGAAACTCACATAAACTATACGACAAAGAATAAACTTTCTACTTACTACGGAAACCAAAAGTGCTGATGAGTGCGCAAAAAATTAGAAACTATCTGCATATTTTGAAAGTTGCCCCTCCTCAAACTCCCCGAAAATAAAGTGAAATTTATTTTTAGACAGAAATATTCGCATCCATCCTTTCCACAATTTGTTCATTACAATTTAATGAGAGCCTGAGTTAAAAAGTGCTTGCCTTGTGAGCTTTTCGTTGTTTAGAACTGTGATTAATGGCAAGGAAATAGCTTTACCACATGTTTCACCCAATTCAGGGACTTACAGACCGCAAAAAGTACTTTGAAGACAATATCACGCTAACGGAATCGTTGGATTACTGGCTTGAATTTATTTATTTACTTTTTGTGGAGTGGGGAGGGAGGGAGAATTGCATCGAAATAATAGTTTGTGCGAATCAATAAAATTTAGTTATAGTTCGAGGGTGACTAATAATTATATTATGAACTTACTTATCATACTTTTAATATGATATATTTATAGGATCACTATCCTAATTCCCCTTTGAATAAGACGCCTAATGCTGACACAAATATTGACTGGGACTCAAATTAAGCCTACTGTGAATTTTAAGGCGTTTCGTTTCGTGTTGTGTTTAAACAGGCAGCCTATAATTAGCACCACGATTAATTAGAGCAACAGTTTTGAACCTATATAAAGGAGTGGCGAGTGCTGTGTCTCTATAAGAGATGGGTGGCATGGCATTGAACTTTAACTTTTCATTAATAAACATCTACGAAAATTGTGTTGTTGTATTTCATCTTAGAACAGGGATGGAGCGAGCATGCAGAAATCATATTAATGCTTGAAATTTACATCTTTCACCAAATTACCTAGCCGGCTAATATAGTGCTTTCTGTGTTTTGTGAGAGCTTTGTTATATTCTTGGAGGAACATAGTTTATGTAATTGAGAGCCCGGAATATTTCATATGATCATTTGCAATAATCATCACCTCTACATCGGTTTATAGCATTTATATAATATGCATATATAGAAGTTGGAACTTCCCAGTGCCACTATACATTCCCCCAAATACATTCAAAAATAAAATATTTGAAAAGTTTGCGATTTTGAAAACGCTAAAACAGCAATTCCAACAAATTTCGTCAAAGTAATTCTGGACAGAATACTACTTCCTGTTTAGGAAAGTGCTTTTATGCTCGCTCGGGCATTGTTCCAGACATTCCTTTATACGATCGAATTATATGTGAAACGAATTTAACTCCTATTCCTACACTTACCTACTTATTTCACCCGGCGGTCTCGATACTTCCCTGATACGGGGTCGGGTTCAGAAGTTTGACGAGTCACACTTGCGGACCAGTTCATCACTGTCGGATAAGTCTTCCTTGAAGAAGAATTCCCATTAGTCATTTATCCTCATCTACAGACGCTACTATCAGCTGTAAGAATTGTCTCGAAGAACAAATTTCCTTTCAACCAACGTTTGGGACTCAGATAGTACTAACCGTAGTCGGTAACGGCCAAATATTGGACAAATACCCAAAGTGTAAAGGTGATTTGAAAAGTGGTGATTTATCCGTAATTCGCGAAAAATATCACGAAGCGAACGCGGCCACTGGACTCGTGCTCCCTTTTTACCCCGTTGACGTCACTAGCTACACGCATAAGTCAACCGCTTTTAATTTGTTAAATTTTATTCCGAAAGGTTTATTTTCTGCGATTTGTAAGTATTCATCGTGGGAATCATTCATCTATACAGTAGGTACACAGGTATACGTTTCTTTTAGTAATTTTATAAAATTTGGACGAAAATCCCCATTTATTTCATGCCTTGGATACGTGTCAAGGTGGTTGGTTTTTTGCTAATTTCTCATCCACGAGTTTGTTGAAAAAGGATTGATTGTATGTCCTTGCAAGGGAAAGTTAAATATTTCTGTTTCATGTGTTGGGGTTTCCTAGTTTGTTATTGTCTGCATGCATTATGTGGTAGCGTGTGACTATTACCATACAAACCAGTTCTTGTTTTTGTTATTTTATGCTCTTGTTTATTTATTAAAGTTTATAATTTCAATTCTAAGTTCAATTTTTAATTCATTTTTTGATTATTTTAGGTCGTCGTGGGACGCATGCATCTGTGGACACTCCATGTACTCGTGAGCTAATGTTTATTTTTGAATTTATTATAATTTTGCTTTTCTTTTTAGGCTCGTTGAACACAAAGGTAAGGTGTGCAAGTGAATATGCAGCCACCTTATTACCTTCCGGACATCAATACAATACTTGATTTGACCTGGGCATCTGAGCGTATTACTTCCACACCTTTCATAAAATGTTTTCGGAGTGCATAACTCATCCTTCCATTTCCCGACGCTGGGTACAGCAAGATTCTATACTTAGTCATCTATCCATGATGCAGTTGGTATAAAAGGAAATCTATAACATGAATACTTGAGTAACTAATTTTTGTCACTAATTTTTAAATCATACATACAAATTTGGATAATTTGAGGCGATATAGAGCTTTGTTGACAGACAATCACTGTTGCATTCTTGTCCACCGCAAATTGAATGTTGATCCTTGGGATATTCTTAGTCCAGAACAGAGCTCAGAATCTAATAAATGGGTGCACCGATTTGAAAGCAATTCAGATATAAGCTGTAAAATAAAGAAAGGAAATTTTCTTATATTAATTAATAGTGGTAGAGGTCACTTCAAGTATGTTATCGATAATGGTAGGAACAGATTATAGATGCATGATTTTATTTTTACGATTAAACGTCGAAACTTTTTATATTTTTGAAAATCAAAGAATAATTTTGGATACAAATTCTACCGAAAGGACATAATTCTAATTTTCAGCTTGTTCTGTATCTTTCAATATGAACTTTAGCTCGAATCAGATGGGGGCTCTACTACAGGAGACGTAATCTTGGTCATTTTGTTCATCCAAAGCGCTTTGGACACACTCTACAACTATCTCCCCATGTCAAGCACCTCGGTGTCTACCTTGACTGGAAGATAATGTGTGACATGTAGGGGAAAAAGTGAATGCAGCTATGAAGATCTTTGCTCAATGCAGTAGAGCTATTGGCTGTACATAGGGCATTAAACGGAGTGTTGTGGGCTGGATGTGCTCTTCGATTGTAAGACCCACGTTCACATATGCCTCTTGTAGGTGGTAGCCGAGGGCGCAAGTGGTATTGCGATCCATAAGCTGGAGTGATAGCAAAGGCTTCCAATCCATGTACACTTCTGCGCTTGAGGTCTATACTTAATCTGCCACCCCTGTATTTTGTCATTCAGGCAGAGATTTCAAAAGAGCTGTGTGTAAATTGCGCTCATGATGATGTTGGAAGTACGGCTGGACTGGTTTTTCCTATTGCTGATTGGCATGTGGGATGGAACACGAAAATCCTTTGGCTCGCATGCCACTTAATGCGATGGTTCCGGAGCATTATTGTGGATTTTCCTGAAAAGAAATCGTGGACTGACGGAAGTGTTTTATTTAGCCTTCCCCGGTCCGTCAGTTCTGTTATTTATTTTCTTGTAACGGAGATTGTGCTGGAGAACTCAATTGGAATGCACACTACTGTCTGCCAGGCTGAAGTTTTCACCATCGCAATGGCAGCGAAGATAGCTCTTGATATGGAGATAAAGTGAAAGGAAATTGCTATCCTCTCGAATAGTCAGCTAGCCTTGATGGCTCTGAGTGGCCCTTGGGTACTTAGTATTAATTAAAGTGGACATACCAAGACCAGTTTTTCAGGTTACGACTGCTGTTTTTTAGAGTTACGAGGAATTTTAACAAGATTCGTGAATATTTCTAAACGTTCGGAAATACCCTGCATATTTCAGTACCGTCGTTCAAAATCAGTATCTTTAAAGTACCGTTGTAGTAGTTCTCTGTTGTACGAGATATAATGCTTGAATTCCTCCAAATTGCATGTTTATACATACAATTATTCCTGCCGTCTTAAAATTAATATTTTTAGATGGCATCAACAGGCATATCCGGTTACATTCTTTTCATACAATTGTACAGCATAAAAACTTTTTCGCATTTTCTGATGTACGATTTTTCAACGTTATCATGTGAAAATAAGAAAAAAGTTAAAAAGCTTTGTCAAGATATTATGGGTATCTGGGGGCAGCCAGCCCGAGCTTCAGGCAGTTTATTTCGATCCGTCACGCGAGAAGTCTGGGATTTTCATACGGATTTCTTAAATTGTTCTATCGAAAGACTGATAATTTTCTTTCATGCATATACATATGTACATATAACGTATAATAAGAGATGTAAAATTCAAAACGTAAATAAAGTGCAACCAGAGCTACTTACTAAGTTTAATCAAATTCGATTTTGGATTTTGAACTCATAAAAAAGTAAATTTGGAAATATTGGGGCTCTTTTCTTAAAGCATGGACCTCAATCCATAACACCCCCCCTCACCCCCCACCCATCATCATTATTCGTTTCACTGTGTCACGAAATACGTCGTAAGTTGGCAAAGTTTTCAAACTAAATTGTCGTTTTATCTTGTTTCGAAGCAAAGTGAACTTGTACAACTAGAAAATTGTGGATGAATTTTAATAAATTGCCACTAAAACTTTTCCATAAAAGTCAAACTACTGAAGATACTGAACTCAAAAAAGGAAAGTTGCGAATTTCGAATACAAAGCTCTAAAATTTAAAAAACTCTACGAAAATTCGTTGTTTTATGAACCCTCGTAAATTGTCATAGCGTGTGAATACTTAAGCGGAATTTATACATCATTTAGACAATCAAAGAAAAAGTTAAATAAAATCAAATGGTCTAAATCATAGCGTAATGTAAAAGTATTTTAGGCCGGTGCTGAGTGTGTTTTCCGAATTTAGGCATATGCCAGCATAGCTTTGAATATCCAAGTTCGGCACAATTAAGGAAATTTTCATACAGAAGACATGTTAAATCGGTTTGCAAGAAGACCTTCGACAAGAAATGCGATATCAAACTTGACATGGAACTTTTTGTGTACACAGCAAGGATAAGTGATTGTTTTTGGAAGAGCTCAAAGCAGAGAACCTTTTCATCCTGAAGTATTTAGGTGATCCACAAAATCAAAATTAACTAGTCGCAAAATAAAATCACATACTTCGCCGTTCATTATCGGTTTGTCTGTGACAGAATTGGATATGAAAATTAGCATAGGATATTAGACTTTGTACGAGTAGTGGTAAAAAAAAGGTTGTTTAAGAAGACTATACGAGGAATTTTACCTAAGGTGGTTTTTTTATAATGAGAGATTTATCAAAACTAGACTTCATATTCACTTTAGTTTTCCTAATTGAGCACCGTATCATTTTTGTCTCAAAGGAGGGAGCAGTGCGCAAAAATAATGAGCCTTTTCAGAGGATAAAATGATAGTTTTTGCTGAAACTAAAACGAGGATTGAATTTTACGATGACGATCGGATTTACCCACCCCAACCGCTTTTCTACATAAAATCCCCATAAAATTCATCGATTATATATCTTTTGGCCGCTAAGATAATATCGCGTCATTAACCATGGCTTTTGTGTTGTTCTTCAATCCCATATAGTAACGCTGAAATTATGCAGACTAGTACTACTACCACTACTGCTACTGCTATCACTACCCAGAGAAAAATCACTAATAATCCCCAGGAATCTATTGGTTCAGATTCAATTAAATTTTGTCACGAATTTTTATTTGCACTCTAATCTTGCGTAAAAGTTATTCATGGCATCTATGGAGAACTGCAGCTTGTTTTGCTTTTTATAGAAACGCCACATCTCTTGACGGTATCAAGTCTAGTGATATTTTTCATATACTCATATCCTGGAAAATTCCCGGCAATTGCACGGAATAAATAATTTAATAGAATTTTCCTGTTGCATGCGTCCAACAGTTCAAGCTGAATTGGATTTTGTAAATACGGTGACATTGTAACTTGAAACTAAACAAAGCTCATCTGTGCATACTAAAGTAAAGTCACGTGATCTGATGGTTAGTCTAGTTGAGAGATTCCACTGGATTTGCATGGAAAACACCAGTCCCACTTACTCTTCCTAGACAGTCTTAATACGGACAGAGGCAGTAGATATAGCAGAAGGGATGGCTACACATTCCTTAAATATTTAACTCAACAGCAGACAACGCTAAGGTCGGCCTTAATAAAATCATCTTGGTTATGCTAATTTCTCTTATGGCTTAGTCATGGCAGGCATAGTGTTGGTAATTTTGCTAATGGAAAAGAAAATTGCGTATAAAGACAGACTTAGACCTATTTAAAAATAAAATGAAGGCAATTCCATAAGTAGGCTCTACCATCAGAGCTGCTCATAAAAACGTCTGAATTACCTTCTACATAAAACCTGAGCACTTTTCTCACCACAATATACACAAATTTACCATTTTACGATCTTAATGGTGGCAGAAAAGTGTTTTCTCGAAAGTTGTACAGAAAATTTTAGATGCCGACTCGGATAAACGTTAAGGAAATTTTCCATTTGGCTGTTATAAAAGGTCAAGATAACTTTCATCATGTAAAATCTTCTGGTTTCAAATTTCCAATGAAATGACTTAGACTTGCATAAATTTCTTTGATATTCCTAAATTCATATAGATTCGGATGCTGCAGACTTGGTTAATTTCCTTTGAGGTCGTAGTACTATGCAAAACAAAAACTTGACTGAACGTAAATCCTGTCAACGTCAGCATACAGGGTGTCCTAGGTTTCAAAATGACCTATCACACTCTGTACACAAAATGTAACCCTTTCAGCGTTTTTTGCACTTTTTCTTAAGCATATCCAGAGAAATAAAACCGAAACGTTATTACCGGTTCCATACTGCTGACAATGATCGCAAGACAGTCTCTAATTAACATACTCAAGGATATTGAAACTTGACAACCTGAAGCTTCTAGTAAGTTTAACCACAAGTTTCACGTGATTGACACTATGAAATGCTTTTAAAAAATCTAAGGGCGCCAATAGCTACATACTTCTTTTCTATAGCTTTTTGAACATATTCTATAACCTTTATCTTAAAAATTGCGCAGTTATGGTGTTTCCGAAAGCCTAGGTCCACAGGGATAGCATTTTTTTGGTGTTATAATATTTCATGATCTTTTGTTATTCGAACTTAAGAGTCTTGGACAAAAACACAAAATACTAATGGTACTGAAACAACTTGGGTTGAATACTGGCTGAGTTATAATCTTATATGGGTTCACTGTCTATTGCGATCAGGCAAAAGAATAGATGAAACATTTTTTTACTTTTGAGGAAGTTATTGATCAGTTCTTCAATTCGTTAGCTAAAATTGGAACTGAATTATTAGCTACAGGCTCAGATAGGACACAATTCCGTGGCTGAAAATATATACGTAGGTAATTTGAAGAAATCTGCATTGGTTTGATGAGAGGAAAGAATATTAGCCAAGCTGCAATAGTATGGAAAGATCAATGGCATGTCCAAGCTCATAGCTTATTAGGGGCACCGATAACTAATAATAGAAAAGCAAGGCCTGTAGTGAAATGTTCCTGACGATACGAAACTTACTCTTTTGCAAAGAAATTTTTTTTTTTTTAATTTTCCGATGTAAAACTGGCGACACTCGTCCAGTTCCTCAAGTTTATCCGAAAAAGAAAATTTTAGAGACAATGATAAAACTGAGTTGGAAGGCTTTTCTTTGCCAGAATCCGATACTATAATTGACTTTGTATAGAGCTATTACGGATGTGACGAATAGCCTGTTGTAATTGTGACTGAAAAAGTCAAAACAAGCTGCCAGACTGGCAACAGACTTAACTGCTGAACTATAGGAAGAACATGCTTTGGTACAAGGATACTGATATAATTTGTAAACTTTCTACAAAAAAAAAGAAAATTCTTGCATTGTTTCTGTGAGAACTGTCCTCAACCGAAGGGGGTGCCGGGTTTTTAAGAGATAACTCTTTTAATTCAAATATAAAGTTTTAATTTTCAATATACAATACAATATATAATTATATCACAAATTCAGTTCAGTTCTTAAAAATATCCTAACCTACTAAAAACTAATTCAAATAACTATAATTCAATTAAAATTCAAATGATTCATAAAATTGAGTGCCGCCACTGTTTTTGCTCTCTTTAGTTCTGTAAAAAAGAAGAAAACGCACTATTAAATTTCCGGATAAATTCAATACAATATGATCGTTCAAAGTATACTGCAACGTGTGGGCCTTTCTAAGAAAATTGAAAACATTGCAGCAAGTAGCTGTAATGAATGCTGCAGCGCGTAAAACTGTAGTGTTAGCAGAATTGGCTTTATGTTTGTGTGGAAAAAGAATTGAAGAGTAGTTTGCCGTGAAAGTGTAACAAAATGAAAGTTTTGTCTGTGCTGCCATTGTGAGCACGGTAATAGAAGCAGAAATAGATTTCTACAGCTGGAGTAAGTTCATGCTCAGGTGTAGGATGGAAGTGAAGCAGAAGTAGATTTCTGCAGCAAGAGTAAATTCCTGCTCAGGTGTAGGATGGAAGTGAAGCAGAAGGATTTTTCTGCAGTAGGAGTAAATTCCTACTTATGCGAAGAATGGAAATAAAGCAGAAGTAAATTTCTGCAGTAGCAGTAAATTCCCACTTAGATGGAGGATAAAGTAATATTTTTTGCAAAGATAGGAAACCGAAAGATAGGTTCCGAGTAAATTCTGAAACAAGAATGGGTGATTCTGTTATTGCTCGTCGCCCTTTCATGGCCGCCGTGAACCGCTACGTCTTTGCTTCATGATGGGCTGCCCTGGCAACGCTCGATCTCAAAGTTGCATTCCATTGAAGTCTGACTGCGGTGAAACCAGCTGACGTCGTGTAGTGGAAATGTTATTGTAAAACTAAATATTGGGATGTATGACGGATTTCTAGTGAGTTTGCTATTTATTTGTTTTATTTACTGTAACTAATGTTTTTATACTTTCAAGAAATAAATGTAATTGGAAGAAATTTAGGACGGCGCTGGACCAAAGGGAGGTAGTTTTTATCACCAAATAAGTGTTTATACCCTAGATTAAATCTATAGGGTATACTAAGTTTGTCATTCCGTTTGTAACACCTCGATATAATGATGGTAGAGCAAAATGGATTGGACACCCACGCATAATATTAAAAGTTATTTTGATTTTTGCATGTCCGTTTGTCCGTCCGTCCGTCCGTCTGTGTGCACGATAACTCGAGAACGCGTACACCTAGAGAGCTGAAATTTTGTACACGGTCTTTAAAAAAAAAGTAAAATTAAGTTCGAAAATGAGATAAATCGGGCAACTTCTTCTTGGGGTTGCCATAGAAAACTATCGTTTTCCACTATATATCTGGACACTGCCAGAGAACGCGTCGACGTAGAGAGCTGAAATTTGGTACATGATGTTTTCATTGTACTATCAATGAAAATTCCAAAACTGGACTAAATCGGGCAACCACTTCTTGGTGTTGCCATATTAAAATTTAGGTTTTTCACGTATACTGTGAAGACGATCAGTCCAAGACATTTTTATTGTACTAAAAACTTCTTTTGAATACGAAATCCTATAAAATTGGTTATAATTATTTTTTCTGTCCGACAAACCGTTCTAGAAATATGTGCGAAAAACCACTTCAAAAATAAAACTTGCACAGAACAATATGAAATTTCATACGGGCATTCATCTAGGATTTCATAAGTATTGGTCTTAGACTAATTCTAGCTTTTTTACTTGTTTTATATAGTTTTGGTTTAGTTGTCGATTCTTTGTAGATTTTCTTTTGTATCTTTTTAGGAAGCATAAATTTGGGAAGAACAAGCATCGAGGGAATATAAGGAAAACTCAGTTTCTTTATCAATTTTATTTTAATGTAACTAGAATTAATAACGTCAGATAATAAATAGCAAAAAATTATTGAACTCCTCAACACAAGGTATTGGAGATTGTTTTTTGAAAAACAGATAATTTCACACCGTTTGCCTTTATTCGAGAACTCCCAGACGAATTTTCTGTTACGACGACTTGAAGATATACATGGATATTTTTTTCTGTATTTTATTTGTACCTGTTGTCTCAAGGAGAGAAAATATTCCAATGAAATTTTTAAGTATTTGAGTAGGTACTAAGGTGGGGTTCTTTGACGAACTATATTGGACTCAAGTCGATAACAGCTTACGTACTCTAAAGGCTTGGAGACACAGTAGTACGCAAGAGAAATTCATTCTGTGATTCGCATTCGACCCAAAATGGTAGACGCAATTGCAGAATTTACTAAAAAAAACAGTATGAAGTTCATCATCTGCCCTATACGAATTTTAAGGAAGCCCAACACCTCTTTCTACTGCTTTTCATTATAAAATAAATTTATTACACATTGATAGAAGCAAAAAGAATCTTACTTAATTAACCTTTTTCGTTGCACTTCCACCATGGTACCCACCCGTACCCACTTATTTGGATATAAGCCGTTAATTGAAATTGCGTATAGTTTTTGTCAGCATATTCCAATTTTTCAATGTGAATTTTGAAGCAATTACGTAAAGTACACACTTTTGGAACACTTTGCATAAAGGGTGGTCATAAATAGTTTCTGAAGAGCCCGCCCGTGCTTTAAATGTGGGCTGTAAAGCCATGAAGTTGTAAATGCTTGCACTTCAAATTTTAACTTAATTACACGTGCATGGTTTGAATGTGGTTAAATTAGTTCCATGACAGAGATTTTGTAAGTAGACATTTTAATAAATTGGCATTCTGTTAATATGAAAGGATTTAAATTAAATTTCTAACCGTTTACATGTATGCATGTATATTTAATATTTATTATTCAAAAGTAAACCTATGGAATATAATGACCACAAAGCCGAATACATACATGCACCTTAAAAAGTAGCTTTGAGAATAATTAATACAAATAAGGACAAGGTCCTGGAGGTGCCTATACGAATATTAGTATCAATTTCCCAAGAGATTTTCGTTTGTTTTGTTTTGAGACTAATTCGATATGGAAAACGATTTTTCTGGAATCTGTAGATTAAGAATTACTTTTAGTCTTCCCTTTATGGTTACATGTTCATATTTTGGGTACTCTCAAATTTTGTGTAAATAAATAAATGTGGACGTACAAGTATATCATGTAAAAGTCTTCACGATTTGCTGTAGAATTTTTTTTTGAATTTTTGCATTATTGTACTTTAGAGAGCATAAATGGTTCAAAAATCCTTCTGAAGATACTTTTTTTTTTTTTTTTTTTTTTTTAAAGTTACTAAAATATTTTCTTCAGAATTTTGAAGCTCTATCCTAAACTGACAGATGACAATGGTACAAAATAATTGGCTTCATTTGTGTCATTTCATTTGGGGTATGAAATTGATAAAATCAATTCATTGAAATCCTGCATTTCTGCCGTATATTTGCATTTTTTTAGTTCAGTATTTATAGGTATATTAGTTGGCTACTTCTGGTCGTTCCCTTTGTTATAAAATAACTTCCTTGGACTATTATGGGCCTCGTACAGTGGATCAATACTCTGAAGACAAATGTTTAGGATATTACTAAGAAAACTAAATCTTAGGTGTGCTTATTAATACGCTTAATTCCATTTTAGGAATCACCACGATATCAAATCGATTCCAAGCCCGGAGGTAATCTCTGAACTTCCCGTCAAGATAGTCTTCTCAATTAATCCTCACTAGCTATAAACTCTAAGATTCCTGGCGACATGCTAATTACCTTGATTTCCCTGAAAAATTATATTCCACTAGATGCACTTATGTATGTGTACTCTTTTGCCTGTTTCTAAGTACTTCTCTTACCTGCATCACTACCCTGAACTCATAAATACAATCCTTTTGCAATGTCCGTTTCACAAACTCATAAAAGATAAATTTCTTCGCATTAATCTCGGAACCGAAAAGAATGTTCACATTTTTAATATCAAGAAAGCCGACCGGGATTCCAACTATTGTACGATTATAGTTCGGTCAACTCGCTTCGCAATCCGGAATCTTCTTTATCCGTTTGCTGAGTTTGTAAATCCGACGGAATCTCTTGTAATGAATTTTGTTGTACAAGAAACTTGCGGGAAGGTCCGGTTTACATTGTTTCCTTTCAGGACTGTTACTTTTGTTTCAGCAGAGATGAAATAAAAATTCATTTGGCATGGATAATGGGGTTTGCTGTTACGACGTAAAGAAAAATTTCTACGTTTTCATCAGTAAGATGGATATAAAGCAGAGGGTATATATAGTATTGCAGGACTGTGAAGATTAACGTGCAGATTTTTGTTGATACAAAAATGTCACACAAAGTATTGCACTTTGTTTATGTGCATCTCTTAAGAGATCTCATGTAGTCAAAAATAGTCCTTTGAAGTCTTGTAATACTTCATACATATCTAACTGAATTTTTCCGGAAAGGGTTCTAACAGAGGATACTAATTACTATCTGTGCATACACAAAGTACATAGATGAAAAGTTAATGTTTTTCCAATAAACAGACGCCCCCACATCGACATCGTTTCAATATCTAAACGAAGGAGCACAAAAGCGTTACAAATGCATGACAGTTCCATTCAAAATCACCCGGCCATGAACAGAATAAGCCTATACATGTCCTATACCTACGAAGAGCTCCAACGGTATACTCACAAGTATACATACCAACTCCAAACAAAGTACAACATTGATTCCAACAATTGCCATGAAGTACACAACGCCTTTCGTGGGCGTATATTCATCAAGTTAACAAGTATGTAGCTTACGCCTTGCAATTCAAATGAAAGGTTTTAATAAAAAAAAAAAAAGGAAAAACAGTTAATTGAAGTCTCGCTACAAAGAGTTGATTTCGACGTTGGAATTTGGGAAGGTCCTTAACCTATTAATTTGGGTTATTCTGTTTCCGCACCTCCGAGCAACATTTCCAACTCCTCGTTAATTTTGAATGTTGAGCCTAAAAATAGAATTTTCAGAAATTTTGAGGTGGGACGCTGGTTTATTTTGGGCCAATAATATCCTAATTCCGAGAGAAATCTCGCTGACTTAAATAAAGTGAAAATGTCTTGTTTAGATTTCAATATTAAAAAGGAACGAGGATAATTGATAAGAGAAATGGGAGATGTAACATAATTAAATGAGTAATTTTGTGGAGAATGGAATAAATCAAATTTGTTGTTAATCCTCATAGGGTCTTAGATCACACAAAGCATAGCTGTATTGTAGTATTGCCTTAAATAAGCGTGATTACATGGGAACTGTTGTAGATAAATTTAATATAAAATCATCGATGGATACGAAGTGTGATAAAAATATGCGTAATTTTATAATTTTGCGGACTGTATAAGTCCAATTGCCACAAGTTTTTTTTGTGTTGGTGCACTTATCCTTGGAAATGTTGATTGCTGATTTTTGCGAGCCTTCTATGAATAAAACAAGTATTTACAAGGGTATAAGTGTCTCCAAGAAGGTGTTATATATTCAGGGAAAGACAGAAAGAAAGAAGGATTTCTGAATAAAAGGAAAGATATTAATTTTACAAGAGTACTTTCATCACTTTTTATTTTAATAACTACGTTTTAACAATTTTCATCTAAAATACTTGCTGCTAGTTCCAGAAAATTTTATCTTTTTATAAATATTATCAGTTTGTTACCATAAATAATGCTCACACGTTTCGCCTTTTTAGGGTAGCCTCAGAACTACTAACTAAACTAGTCTTGGTTCAAACTGTAAGAGAGAAATATATACCACCTGCATATTGAAACTACCGAAACAAATGTCCCATGAATCGAACTATTTATAAAAATAAATAAATAAAAAACGAAATCACAAACACAATTTCAATTTCAACAAATCTGGGAGAAGAAGAGAACTTTTATTAATAAAATCTATCTGGTCATATTCAGCGCGATCCAGCCATTAATGTTGGATTTCTTAATTGCGTAAATTTAGTATTTATCACTAATCGTCCGAGGCGAAATTATGCATTAACTCTAAATTTTCAACATTCCAGTAGTGCCCTACATATGTCAATTAAATGTTTTGCTAAGCCAAAGGTAGATTTATTTAAATTCACAGAATTGATATGATGTCCAAAATGTTGTTTCAATTGTGACGGCGATTGCTCGCGCGCCAATATGTTTGTCATTAGCAAACGTCGGAATATTTCCCTGGGCAGCTTCAGTGGAGTGAGGGGTCCAAAATGACAACAGCTGACTTGAGTTCAATTTATGTCTTTATTTTTTGTGTTCCTATTAAAAATGTAAAATGAGAATAAGTTAGTGAATTCTTGTCAATATTGAGCGGTGTGATGGGAGGGCTTTCCATTGTACACATACTGTGACAAGTGGATTTCGTTGTTCACGTATTACCACCAGATCTCTGTTTTTCACGTCCTGGCTTATAGGTCGGCTTTACATTATACACGTAACAATTAAAGGCTTTCATTTGATACACGTATAACCAATAGTCTTCCGTTGTTCTCGCACAGGTTTGCTGGCAGACCTTGGGGCAAAGGCAGATTTTCTGGGTTTCCTGGACAAGCTAGTTAAAATTTTTATAAATTTGGATCTGATTTTCGGGTGGGAAGATGAAGATGCCTGATGAATCTATATTGGACTACTTATAATATAAAATCAAAAAGCAAGTGTGAATTATACGAAGGAAAATTTCCTGTAGAAAAACTTAACACATAAATATCTAGGTACGTACAGGTTCGTTACACAATTAACGCTAAGTCTTCCCTATATATATATATTTATCCGGACAGTCAACATTATTTATGTATTATTAAAAAAAAAAAAATAAGCTAGACTCAAATACTTTGATTAAATTTCTCTGGCATTTTTAAGGTGCGCGCTCCGCGAATATCATAATAAACGTCCTCGCTTATTGTTGGGTCTGAACATTAAAATGGCCTTGTGGATCTTCGATGGCATAATCAGACCAATACTTTTCTACGGGACAACTGTCTAGTGGTTTAAAAAAATGCAGAGAGCCACTAAGAGACCCCTCGATAAAGTGCAAAGAATGGTATGTTTAGGCGCCACTGGGGCCTTCAAATTTTATTCTCAACGAGCATCTCTTTATCTATCGGCTAATATTCTTCAAAAGAAAAGGTCTGATGATCACACTTTTTCTGGTATGGGACATCTCAACATCCTCGAGCAGATCAACATTAAAAACAAAGATGCTCCAACATATATTATAGCCCATGTATGGTATACTGGAATTCTGCATTTCCGTTGGTACTTGACCTGACCACTTTTCGGGCAGCAGTCTATCGTATAGAGATTGGAGCTCAAGTAAGCCTAAACGGAGGCTGCAGGAAGTCCAACATATACACCTGTATACACAGTCAAGCTGCGCTCCTAGCTCAGCCCTCTCAAGAGTCAATGTTATTTATCCCAGTAAATAACCCCTTAATAGAGGTAAATTCCAATATAACTCTAGTAGCGAAAATTAGCTCAACACGAGGACCTTAAAAATCTGAATTATGGAGACCGTTTCACATGTTTGTTTTAGCAATGAAGAAATAATCATTCAAACTATCTGGGTCAAGGTCACAACTGTTTTGATTGAACTTAGTGAGGTTATAATTTAGGAGATAATTGAGAATGCAGAAGTATCGCGTTTTATTGAGTAGAAGTGCGTTCGTGCTGAACCTATGGGTTTGAGTTTGTTCCGCGCCCTAATCAAGTTTTCACGAAGAGATATTTATTTATGATGATTCCACGGATTATGTGCGTGATTACGTTGAAGTATTAATGAATAGATTTCGCTTCATTTCCATTTACACTTAAATTTACTTTTATATTATTTGAGTGGGACAAACCTTTTAAACAGGGCATTGACACTAAAAATAATAAAATAATACAGTTGACTATTAACTGTAAGTTCAGGTTGGCTCCCTGTAAAATTAGTTGGCGTCGTATTTCATGCTCCGATGTCCACTTTTAGACAACTTCTTTAAATGAATAACTTGTGGGTTAAATTGTAAATTTTAAAATAATTATGTAGGAATAAACTTAAACATAAACTAATTGTGAAAGGGTACCGTGCAAAATCTGGGAAGAGATGGATAACAGGTGGAGGCGGCCCGAAAGCACAACAAATGAGGTAACAGTGCGGAGACTCTACTCGAGAAAAATTGTACAGAGATTATAAGTCATCTACCTCCATCAAATTTACTTCGAATTTCTTATGATCGAAGCACTCAAATTAAAAACAAAACTAAAAGATCCACTCAATAAGCAGGTTTGAACCGAATACCACAGTCAAATATTGGTTTTAGCCTTGATGAACAAACCTGAATTTTATTTTATTTTCATAATCCTTTAAATAATAAAATCATTTTATTTTCATAATACTTTAAATAATAAAAAGAAGCAAAACAACTTCCAGTTCGTGTAAAAAACTGCCATTATACATATACTACTCGAAAAAGTTGAGTACTACCTACACCTTCCATTTGGTTTGCAATTTGATTACGTCCTCAATGATACTGTCCAAATTTGACAAGGGAGGCAAGGCCAATCGACATTTTCGATATGCAATGTCAACTTGTCTTTATGCGATTAGTGCTGGTCGTGGCAGTATCAGCCACAATACATAAAAACTCACATAAAATTCAAGGGATAAACCAAAGTAGTTAATCATTTTGATGAGGGCAAAAAGTTAAGCTAGACAGGACCACAGCATCCGTCATGTGTTTATCTGATATAGGAGAGCAATCTGATGTACAAACTGAAAAACTTTTTTGTAAATCGCCTTTCAGAAGGTAGGATATATCTGTCAATTGCACGTGTTTGGATAAAAAAAAAATATTTAACGGACACAATGTTTCATACATGCATATACTCGTAAATGTATATAAAATCAAGTAAGCTCTCACGCTTTTCCATGGTAGGCAACAAACGAGAAATCGATTCACGTGAATAAATATAAAAAAAAATGTTAAACATATACATTCGCAAGTCAAAAAAATTTAATAATATAACAAACAATAATGTACCCACAAGGGTTAGAAAAGAATATAAGTCTGCAAGAAGAAGTGTGAACATATGTTTGTCATCCCTCAACCTCCCATCTGCACAGCATTTCTGAACTCACCCCAAATTCTCTTTACTTACCAGAATAAAGGAGCAATTTTTTTCCAATTTAAAGCGATTGCTCCAAGAATGACGAACAAGCGAAAGACGGTGAAAGTCAACCGAAAAACATATCGAAATGGGTTAAAGCGACAAAATGTCTTCAAGCTATGATGCCCCAAGACTGCGACTATACCCAAAGACGTTTTATCCCAAGACGTTTATTTGCTGTGTGACACAACCCCGAAACAAGGATAAAAGGCAATGTTCATTGCCGACCATGTAATTGTTTGTAAGAAAATCTCAGAAGGATATACACTTTGGTAGTAAAAAGGACGGAGACGGAGGCAGCAAAATGCCTTTGATTTCCACTCGAGTTCCTAAGGACGTGATACACTCAGGCTGAAGTTAATAATTTCTTGACTTCGGCTCTTTCATGCTAAAAAGGTCTCGAATAAAAATTACCTTGAAGCTATTTGCAAGTACAATGGGGCTTGAAGGTTAACAAAATAAAATTTTTTTGGCCACGGCTTAAATATATTTGCAAGTTCAAATGAGGACATCTGCCTAAAGGAAAAAAATTGATAACGTTAGTGGAAATGTCGAGAAATTTCTACACGGAGAATCTTTTGGTGGCAATCTGGAAATCATTTTGTATTCGATAGTAAATTACGTAAGAAAGTCTTAAAAAGGCGCTAGAATCTTTGAATCTTTTACGATTAGATTTCATCTTAAACTCTCCTACTCTTTTCAAGAATGTTTTTTTTTTCTTTTACGTTGCAACTCGTCATGATTTCAACCATTCCAAGCATATGTATGAGTGACGCCAGGCTAATCTATTTGGATAAACTACCCTGATGAGGAATGGATTTCATCTAATCCTAATGTAGTCAAAAGGTCCATTCTGTATTTGATGTAGAGAAAACTTTTGCTTCGTAAAGTAATTGCTCCTGAAGCGTTTCTTCCAGACAAGAGAGATACATTCAGAATTAACAACAATCACAATATTTCTAATAGATTCACACACGCCGTTTTATAAGAGCATTGACATTTTTGGGGTTCACAAGGGATTGAACTTGTAGAAGTTGAAATGAATCTGAGCCTTGCATTAACATGTCTCATGATATTTACAGGAAACTGACTATGTATAATGGCGAAAATACGGTCGATTTTGTGCTATTGTGAAAACTGTTTCAATGTAAATGAAGGACTGCATGCATATCTAGATATCTGTGCGGATGGTGTAGTGCGGTTCTCAAGGTTCTGATATCCATCTGCGCATTGTCACTAAGAAACCAATATTTAAAGTTGGATGGATACTGGAGATCTAATCCTACTTGTGCTGGTAAGATTTGAGGAATACTGATTCTAATTTTCAAGCCAGTCTACGGTTGGCAATTTTTCTGACCACCAATGGACCTCATATCGGGATTCGAAGAACATTTAGTCTAGTAAAAGCAACTTCAAAAAACATATGTCACCAAAGTTTAATTGTACTACTCAAATTTTTTAGGCCTTTCAACAGTGGATCGAGTGACTGCCAATTCATATTTTTTGCTTAACTGTGACATCTTTTTCTCTTTCACTGCTCGTGGGAACATAAGCTTTCACGTAGGTCTCCATCGACGCCTGTTATTCGAGACTATGCTTAAATTTCTTAAATCACTTTTGCTCGCTTGTTAGGTGATTAACCAGCAGTAAATATCCCAGTAATGAAGCTACCAGCTTAAAGAAAGTTTTTTGGTTCTTTGGGTTGACGCCTCTTTCAACTATGAAAGCCTTACAATTGTTTAGAATACTGCAAATGTTTCTCCGTTTTTCTGGAGTAACATATTATGGTACCGCTGGAAGAAAGGGGTGAGGGAGTATTGTAGTAGTCATAATCTATAAAAGTCATAAAAAACAAGATTACATTTGAATCCATGAGACCTGGGACAGTAGTAATCTCACATTTCATCTGAGCTACCGAGGCCACACTAATTACGTTTTACGTAGCAGTTTCTTAAGAATCGAAGGGAATCGCCTCTTTTTCGTAAAAATTCTACTTCATATAAAGAGTATAGAAAATTTCGGAGATTTGCGAACTTGAGGCCCATTCATTTGCTTGTTCCGTGGGAATGAATAGTAATGATTCCGTCTATAACATATCTCTTCGAAGAGAATTTTCAATTACAAATTTTGGATAGTTCTATGAAATTAATTGTAATGATTTTTTCTATTTGATGAAACTTCCGTAGACTGTTCATGTGTGCAAACCTTCGTTTTATTTTACTTATCTATGTATGATTATTTCTAGTGTTTTCTATATATCCTGGACGATTTTGACATTTATTTCTTTCCATAAAAGCGGCAGTAAATTTGATATACAAAATTGTAGGCGTATTGCTAAAATTATGCTTTTAGTCTTCATTATAAACTGTTTTGGAATCATTTCAGGATGGTTTTGTGAAGGACAAATCTACTACAAACAAGCTCATAAAATTTTGTTAATCACATTCCGACTATTGAAGCCGGCAAACAATTTATATATTTATTGAATTCAGTAAGGAAATGAACAGAATTAATTACACTATCTTTATTCATAAGATTACTGTTTCAGCTGATCTTGTGACATTCCTGATTTAATTAATAACATGAACCATCCATAGTGTCAGTTCTCACTACCCACTATTTCTCAGTGTCACTACACAAGATGGGACTTGTTAAAGATCTTTTTGGCAGAGGATACCGAAAGAAATCCGAAACAGCGACTCACTTTCTTTGTCACTGTCCGAGTAGGGAGGGTTGGGTTAAACTTTATAAGAGCGTCCAGCTGGGATTTGTAATCAATTGCTCATTATTTGGCACTTATTAGAAATTGCTTAGGCTTAGGGCGAATGCTCATAAGAGTAGAGGATGAATAATGGGCCTTGTTGTGGCCTACGATCTAAAGATCCCCTGTGGCCTCAAACTCATTTCAATACATCCATCCAGTTTCTAAATTTATTTAAAACGCAATTTAAACTTCATTTCCCACTATTTAAAGGAAAGCCTTTTGATCATATCAATTAAACTCATTTTGATCGTGTAGAAAGTCACCAGATAAATCATCAAATACAACAGATTTAAAAAAAAATGGGGAATTCAAAGAATGTTTTTCAGGGTTTCGTACAACAAAAGGATAAAACGGACCTCTTATAAGATGGCTGGTGCGGCCGTCTATTTATCTGTCACAGATGTTTTTCTCGAAAATAAAATGACGTAGGAACTTTAGATTTGAGAATACCCTTTGTGACGCGCAAATACTTTGGCAGTGAAAGATTATGAAATATATTTTTGGGTTGGGATATTATTAAGCCAAGCTCAGGGGATACCCAATGATGCAGAACACAGCATGGCAGGAAGATGGATGGAGATAGGGAGAGGATAAGGGATTAAAACAAACCAAAAAATTAATAAATAAAAATATTTAGTGGATTAGGAGACATAGCCATTAATATGCCAGAATTGCCGTTCCCCTGACCTTCTAGGTTTCTAAAGCTAAAATTTTGATATCATCAGGATTATAGTAGGGATTGAGCCATAAATAGCAGAAAAACTGCAGTTTTTTTTCGTCTGTCTCATAGTTGCTGGAAAAAATATTTTATGTGTTAATTTATAAGACCAACTATTAGAAAATTATTTTTGCGCCCGTCTGTTTGAATGTTATTGTGAGATCTAGTCTCGAATGTAGGGGAAAGGGTGCCGGTAAAAGGACAACTCAGTCTTTTTAATAATTTAAATATAAAATTTATTCAATAGAATTCATTTGCTTAACCTAATATTCCAAAACAATCACAACATAAAAATCAAATAAAAAACTTCAAACAAATAAAAAGTAAAACAAATTAAAAATTCAAATTCATACTTAGTCCTCTCCTGCTCCTTAGTTTGTTGTTTACTCGTTCTGAAAAAAAGAAGAAGACCTGAATTAATTATCTTTCAACAGAATACACTTCAATGTTACAAGTATCACTGCTACTACGTGAAAGCAGAATGGTGGCAAAATACTCCTTACAACTGCGTGAGAGCAGAAGGGTGACAAAATTGTCCTTGCTATTACGTGCAAGCAGAAGGGTAGCAAAATGCTCCTTGTTATTGCGTGAAAGCAGACGGCTAGTAAAATGCTGTAGGGAATAAAAGTGTTGCAGATTAATCTCCGCGGCACAATTGTTCTTCTCCTTAGAAGTTGGCAGGAGAGTAGCAAATTAATCTCTGTGCAGAATTATTCTTCTGCTTAGGTGTAGAAAATGATAGGATTTTTCAAAAATATGAAATGAATGATTTTGTGCTGTGGCTCGTTGACTTTATATATCCGCTGTATCCAGTTATGAGCTATCGTCTCTCAGTATTGCCCCAGCAGCGTCTTGATGCATCTGCTTGAATTCTGACAGGTGGCGTAAATAGCTGACTGACGTAGTGTCACTATCTGTCGTTGACACATGTGAATATAAGGAGGTAGGTATGCTTTGATAGATTTTTGTATCAATTTATTCATTCTATTAATAAATTTTCCATTGTGTTTAAGTAAAGTGCGTCGTAGAAGTCAACAGCCTGCAGAGTTAAGGGTTTTAATTGCAGCATAAAAGTTGATTCGGTGGCAAATTAATTTAGTAAAAAAATAGAATTCTTATGAACTTTAGATGAGTATTCTGTTTTGATTACTGATTTAAAAACTTGTTGGTTTGTGGTCCCTTTTCTTGTTCGTTTTAGGATTTATTTAAATCGACGGACAATACATACATAGATCATCTGGAAATTACATGATGAAACTGAAGTTGGATTGGTCACTGGATGTTGCAGGAGACTACCAATTAGTAGGTGAACCGAACCATAATTCAGTTATCATAGGTAATTTCAATTTGGTCGATCGACCGTTGATCGTTGATAAAGTTCTGCTACGGAAGGCTAAATACGCTGGCCCGACTCGCTCGTAACCGAATTGTTTTGCTATTCCGTAACTATATGTTATTAGATTATAGATTAATATCCCGTTTTCTAAAATCGTATTTCATTTTATACAAGCAATTTTTCCAGAATATTAAAAATATTCGATTTTTTGGGATTTTCAAAATGGCTTATTAAAAATGGGATATAGTATCAAACCCTTTTGAATATTATTCTTCGGGGGTTATTTTTTTAGGATTTGTATTTGGTTGACTTTGTCTTTTGGGTATTTTGATTTCTCGAAACTTTGCCTTTCGAATTTTTATTTTGACGGATATTGATGAACAGATTTTTTATTTTCCTTGTTTTGTTGGCTTGGTTACGAAATCTCGGATTTCAATATTTCGAATACATATTCTGATTTTTATAATCCTAGAAGTTAAAATCGTGAACTATGAGATTGGGAAATATAATATATGAATGCTAAAGGAGGAGGTAGAAATATGATATTCCGGGGTTTTGGTCTCTCTACGCTACTGATATCTAAAACATAGCTAGGCAATCACTGCGAAGGTCGTGAAATAACCGGTGGACATTTCGTTATTAGTGTTGACGCGTGCTGGACGTTTAAGGCATAAGTGAAAGGTTTCCTTGTACATGTTTCGTTTTTCAGATTATATCTGTACATTTTTTAGTTTTAATAAACGAATACGTTAAATTAAATTATGTTTACTTTAGTTTTAGAATACAATTATATATTACACAAAACTCACGTTTTTCTCACTAAATTACTAATTTTACTAAAAACAAACAATGCAATATAAGATACTTGGTTTGTAGTAATATTTATATTTCTACCTACTATTAAAGCAGTATTCTAGATGATAATTATGACTTTTGTAGACCATAATAGAGATATAGAGTACATGTTATATTACATTAACGAGTTGGTATCACTGATGTTGTACATTTTTGACACAAGGTTTCGTTTGTTTATGATATTATAATACAGTCTCCAAATACAAGTACACCAAATATCCTATCCTGATACCACTTATTTTTGGGATATGTCTATTTTAGGCCCTGTTATCATTAAAACTTTAATAGGTATCCCATATCGGTACCCTCTCCTCTCTTATATTTCAAGTTCTGAATATGTAAAAAATGCTTTTGAGTTCGCTTTATTTATTTAATTTTTAATTTATTTTATTCTCCTGCCGTTTCAGATATTCTATGTAAATAGACCCGTCAAAATAATAGTAACCGAAATTTGCAAAATGTGAGGTTTTTTTTATACCTCAGACAGCCTGAATTTACTTCGTAAAACTATGTGTGTGAAAGATGTGAGACTATCTATAATTTGGCATTATAACAACTTATAGCCACCAGAGGCACAAGCCAAGGCTATGACGATGATGAAATTTGTTCGCTAAGACGATGATGATATATCTCTAATTTGAAATTCATTTTTAATTATGCACATTTCGAAGCTATTTGATATTTAAATCTTCAACATGAAAGAAATCATAATCACAAAAAAGCTCTGCATAACTTTTTCTATGTCAGAATCTTAAGAAAAATGCAGGATCTTAGTATCAAATAATCAAATAGCATCCTTACAATATTATGATAAAGCAATTTTTGTCTACCACAATTTCTGAAATTCCGTTCCCAAATGAAATTTCTGTTGAAAGACATTTAAATGCGCATAAAAGTAAATTCCCTTTGTCTCAGCGAAAATCCAGATAACTTTCGATTGATAAAAGCTACATATGTAGATTCCTCTTTATTACGTCCTATTCCGACCACGAAACTCTGATGGAAACATCTGGCTCTGAACAATACACGCTTACGCCAATCAAACAGGCGACTATTCAATGCTTCGCAATAGACAATTCAATTATGCAAATTTGTAATATCAGGGATGAGCACGTCCAATAACTGTATAAATTGTATTACCAATTGATGTGCATACCTATCCCTCACCGAATCCTGAATAAACTGAAACTGGCTATGAGAATTTGGGATTTGTCCTACAGTGGCACCTATTGCCATCCACTACCCTACCGACATAATAGTTGGTAGTGTGTTGGTGAAAAGTGAAATCTGAAAATCCTGACAGGATAAATTGAATTTCCTTACCTCTCATATGTATGTACACCATATTCCGCATATTTCTTCTGGTAAGGACAATGGGATTCAGGACATTTCCAATAATACCCAAAGCACCCAAACCACCATCCACTTGCTTACTGTCGCTTCTGGACAAATTTGCACCCCATATACTCAAGCACAGATTGGGGTCCTCCTCAAGGGGATAAAGTCGTGTTATCATAATTTCTGCTCCCTCGTCTAATTATGTAATAAGGAATCTTCGAACAAACCTGATCTGTTCAAGTTGTCGCTGGAAATTTTCCTTTTTCTGTTTTACACTTGCAGAGGTGATTAAAAACTCAATGAAGCTGCGGGATGAAGATGATCGGCGGAGGATATACACAGAAGGGAAATCGGACTAATGACTATATTCCGTAGGACTACGGTGACTAATATTTATCTGATTGGTGTCTTATGAAGTGACAATTAATCCTCTTGTCGCTGGCACTTAATTTACGCAATGCTGTCTTATCAATTATAGTCAAATTGTGATATATTCGCCGAGACAGGTGGAGCTGGTGGAATTGAAGATTTGGGCTGGTTTGGTGACTTTATCTTGATACAAGCTGCACACCCTACAGGTTATGGGACATCTGTAAGAAGAAAAGAGGAAGTCAACATTTATACTACCAGAAAAAATATTATATTTGTTTCACCCTAAAAATTCTAATGCGTTGATACATGTTCAAGAATTTTTCAGCACTTTATACTTCAAAAACGAGAATTTTCAGTGGAATAGAAAAGCAGAAAAAAAGGAAGGCCATCACATCGAAAATTCCTCTTTCTGCAAAAGCTTCCCGTGATTGATGATTCAAATGAATAGATGTATGGGAAAAGTGACATAAATAAGGCCAAGGAGATAAGATGCTTGTGGGTACCTAGCTGTTTGTATTGAAAGACTCTTTAGAGCATCTGTAAGAAGTTGCATAAGGAATGTGACTTCAAATGCTATTTATCCATCGAAGTACTATTGAATTGGACGAGTACTTTTCCACCATTATCCGTCGCTTTGATAAATTGGTTATCGCAATGCTTATAATCCATAATTAACAGAGCTAATCCCATAATTAGGAACCATCATATCAGTAATGCATACCTAGAGGCTGACATTTCAACACCCAGCTGAGGGTTACTTCCTCACCGAATTGGATGGGTGTAATAATTCTAGGTATTCATCTCAGTAATGCTGTATGCATCGAGGTATTGAAATACGGTCCTGATAGGGTTGTCATAATAGTTGATATTGTCGCATTTATTATTGAGGTCATGGTATTTGTCAAATCAAATATTTGTTCATTTCATTTCAAGTGATATTAACGAAGGTTCAGCCCACACATTTTTCGCTGTTAATAGTCTAAATTGTTTACTTTTGGATACAGGACCCTGTAATTTGTGTAAATTTACACAATGGTTCCATTATTGTCTGAAGTATCGTATTTCTCGTGCAAGTGCAAGGACCTTACTACTGATCTCAAGAAGCAGTTTTGTCATGAAAGCCTCTTATGAGATTAAGGAAGAAGTGCACCTAAATGGATTACATTATTTTTGTAACATTCTGTAACGGCATTTTCTGTAATAAGAATTAACTTATTTTTTAAATAATTATTAATACAACGCTAACCGTTTAATTTGGATTTTCCTTTTAATTCAAACTCAATTGTGGGAAACGTGCGTAGTTGTGAGCATCATCGTAGCTTCACAGTTGAGTCCGAAATGAAGATGCAGGTAAACAGAACAAATTTTTACTTGCTTAAGCACTAGCCGGAATTCTTATTTTTAGTATGTTTTATTACAACAAATTTTGAAAATTAATACTAAAAAATTGAAAGAGAGATGTACCAACTGGTCAGGCGGACACTGAGAAAAATGCATGGAAAAGATGATAACCTTCTGCAAAAAATCAGTACAGGTACAAACATAATGTTTCAAGTATTGCAAGTTTGTTAGTTCTTCACGACAAGTTTGTATAACCACGTAAGCTGAAATGATCATAAATATACTTATTTAAAAAATTGCTTGTTGTATGTTGTATGTATATTCTATGTTTTTTTTTATCGCAAGAAGCCGCTAGATTGCATCTAAAAAGTAACTCGATTTGTGAGTAATCGGTAGACTAATACCTGAGATACACAGTACTAAATAAATAATTATCTAATGACTCATTAGACGATAATGATGTCAAACTAACATACTTTGACATTACTTTTTATTTATTTTATTTTTCAATTTAACAATTTGGAAATGAAAAACTTTAGAAAGTATTTTGATAATATAATTTGTGCGTTGCATTTCGTCTTCTTAGTATTTTTCAAATGGGCCGGTGCATAGCGGAGCTCCAGATTTATATTATATTACAAAATAAACTCACTTTTAATAGATTTTTCCTCATTAGTGCTCGAATGAAGAGAAAAAAAATACGGTATTAGTGTACATAATTATTATATGATTTTCGAGCCACAAATTTGAGTAGTGTGCGACACAGGTCGTCATAATGAATAATAAAGGTTAATGACTCACTAAATCGTGCTGTGTTGTAAGCAAAATTTTCATAGATAAGATTCCACCTGATTTAGTGACAAAAACACAAAATTGGTAACACTGCTGACGATGTGACTTATCATTCATTACCATTGAAATGTTTCAGATATTAAAGGTTTGTTATTTTAACATTAATAACTTTATTTTTTACTTTACAAAAAATCAAAATACTGAAAATTTTTATACATAATCTCGTTTTCTTCTTCAATTTATACTAATTAAATGTGAAATTATAACAAATATTATTTAACGTTTCTACTCCAAAGTCCGAGGTATGTTACCATGCTGCACTTCAGCCGGAAATCTGCAATTTGCAAATAGTGTCTCTCTTCATAATGAGCTATAAAAAATATTATTTAATACAGAAGCATGCGATTTACATATTAAAAGCAAAAGTAACAAAATTTACGGAGCTAGAGAACTTCAATAAATCTGGAAATCGACAACTGTCCACGGTGGACAGCTCCCCTCATATATTCTCCGGAATAAGTCAATGTTTATGTTTTTCCTTTCACTTATTGCTGTCGAATCGGGCAAAACTTTTTCCATCTCCTGTTGTCCAGAGCACGACCAATCCCTTCCTTCTTATATTAAAATTTCTCACATTCAAACTCAATTCGTCAGAGTTGTTCGTCAGTTAATTCCCATCGATCGTTTCTATATAACGTCCTGAGTTCGGATAGTACTTAATAATGCACTTTTTGTCGAATTACACTTTTGGCTTATTTCAGTATTTTCTTTAATGGATAGAATTATATTGGCATACCAGAAAAGTTATCAAATTTAATATTTTTCACTTCCAATGTGCACTGTCCTTAGGCTTTTCTCAGTACGTATTTCAACTCGATATTTTATACCCGTGGAAATTAATTTATTTTTTTATTTTTACGGAAAAATCTACAAATCTGTTTCGGAATATTTTCATCCTGATGAGTCTCTTTAAGATTTATGAAAAGTCTGTAATAATACGCATAAATCTTGAAGATTTTCTTCGTGGATAAGAAAATCCTTTTGGCAATACATACGAAATCCGAAGATATTTGAAAGATTTTATCTCTGTTAACAATCTCGTGCCGTTTTTGGAAAATTCAGACTTAACCTGTGAATCTTTTGTGGTTATATAGATACGCCCTCGGCTCATATAACTAAAAGAGGATAATATCAGGCCTCGTTTGCCTAAATACAGGACCATCTCTATGTCGCACATCAACTATTTTAGATACATGGATTCGGTATGTGTTCATACCTACCTGCAATGGAGCAATGCAAGGATTTGCATGGATATGAAAATGGAAAGGATAATAGCACATTGAAAATTGCAAATTTTATGCCTTCAGGTTAAAAATTTAGAGGACACTCCGTACGCATGCACGGTACTTTGTGAGGGAATTTATTAAGGGAAGATTGTAGGCTTAAAATTAGAACTTAAATCTGGTAGGCTGAAAGGAAGGAATCATGCTTGGGAATCTTTTGATAGCGTGTCGAGAGAAAAAGTGCTTTGAAAGTTACTTGGCAATCTATTCCACAATCGTGTGGCATCTTGGAAAATTTATTCCTACAGAGCGTACAAATTGTATTTGCTGAGAAAATAAACCTTTTTGAGTCTATACGCCGTGTAGAGCATGCTAAAGTACGATAATATTGTTGATATGCGATTAGAGACTACTTGTTTATGTTACTGAGATTAAAATTAATTATACTTCTAAGAAGTTTTCTGATATCATCAGAATAAATTTGAACGATAAAATCACAAAATGTATGTCAATGATTACGAATACCTCAGGAAAATAATTATTTTTTGTGTTTAGAGGGAAAATCCTTAATTTACATTTAACTAATTGAACTGTATGAACTTATCGATCTCGCATGCTGCAATGCCTCCAGGAGACTGTGCCAGGGTAGGGTATATCCCATGATAATATCAAGGGATACTTAACATTAAAAAGCTATGGAAGAAAAAATTGATTTTTTAATATAGATAACTTTATGAAGAAAGAACAAAATTATCACAGTTAGCTAAGCATCTAAAGACTACCCACAGTAGAGAATTACGGTGAAAGGAAATGTGGTCGTATCTGCTCAATCCATAAATAAAACGGATGCAGGCATTGAAAGCGACATTCGTCCTTCTACTACAAATCAAATCTAAATGAGGGAATACAATCATTTCACTTGTGAAATAGGGCAGACCAGCCTAGAAGGAAGAGTAGTAGCAGAATCTTCGCAAACAAGCATATCCTGCGAAGTATGCCATCAGTTTCAGCTAATGAGTTTTTAATGTGGTCGCAGCAAGTCATAGAATTGCTGAAAATATTTCTCAGATTTCGAACTCAAGTAACGTAAGGTCAAACTGTGCTAATCAGAAGTACGGCTGGAAGCTGTGAGGGATCTTTCAATTTGATTTATTGTAATTCAAGATTAAGTAATGCTCTTGGACTATTCAGAGATTCTGTTCAAGTCTGTGCCAATTCTTTCGGCAAAATCCTCTATCAGACCAACCGTCATATCCAAATATATCTGGACGTCATCCACATCCAAGTGTACTTTAAAGTCGTCTATTACACTGAGCAAGTTATATATGTGCATGCTGAATAATAATAGGCCTATGGTTGATCCCTGAGGTACCCCACTCGTGAGAGGCGTGAGCTTCTCGAAAGTAACTCATGAACTTTGACTTGCTGAGACCGACCAATAATAGAGCTTTCGAAAAGTGCAGCCGAGTATGAAGAAAATCTTATCTTATTTAATAGAACATTAAGGTGCTTAGAATGGTGGACACTGCTGAAGGCTTTTCAATAATTCAGGAAAAAGTAATTGCTTTGTCCGGTTTTTGAAGCCGACTGACTAGTCTAACCGCTAAGCAAACCGGACAGATGCTTTTTCCTCTAGTATTTCTTAATTCTTTTGCTTTCAGCTGGCATTAACCAGTATCGATGGGGGCGCTTAGTTGTGAGAATTGCCCGGAGAGCGGAGGGTCCCTGCTTCAAAACCCAAACATGGCAGTTGCTTTGTTATCTTGTTCATGTTGTTGATCGGTCAAAAGTTATAGGGTGATTAGATAATTATGTTCACTTTTATTCGAAATACCCTATTTCTTATAACGTAACGTTTTTTTTTTCGCGTAATCTTAAAAAAGTAGCTTTTAATAAAAAACTTTTTATTGTGAATACTAAGCGAAAGACGAGTTGACTGAGTTAATTAAGTAAAACAAATTAAGGATATTTTTCCAACTTAAGATGCAGCAAATCCGTAGCATGAATTCCTTCAGCAATAATTCTAGAAAATATCTAGATGAAATCCTCAAGGTCAAAGAAAGGAAAAGGTCGAGAAACACATAAAATCTTCTCTTCTAATTTTTAATAACCTTCTAAATCCTTAAAACAGAGAGCCATTGAAAATAAAAGGACCATGGGAAATCGCCTATCGAATTTCAATTACTGTCCTTGAGCGGAGTAGAGGGGTGCGTGGAATGGGAATTCTCAAGGTATGCGAAATTTATAATTATCTCCAAGCTTCGAGCTTTCCAATTTATCTCAGGCTAACATTATAAATTTATCGGAAAACTCCATTCTAAAGAAAGTGATTCCTTAATCAATACAAAACTTTGTCAAAGCCAGTAAAATTTAATTAGAACCTAATCCGGTGATTTAGTACTGATGTGATACTGTTAAGAGCCCGGTGGCAGCTTTAAATTATTATCTTGATTCGTACATAGGGAATACATGAAAGTTTTATGTAACTAGTTTGGCACATGTCGAACTTATTACAGAATTGGGCCTCGAGGAATGATACTAATCAAAAGATGTTGTGGGTAGAGATTTTATAGGCTCAAAGACGTTCCACTGCATAAGGCGCAAAATTAACTTGTACCACAATATTTGACTAGTCAAAATTAAGCTTAATTTCGCCTCCCTCTTGGGTAGATTTTTTACACGAGTTAAAGTAATATTTAATTTTTTTTTTCTAATTGTAGGGAGTTTTCATAATGTGTAAAGTTGCAGTGTTCTAATAGTGCACTTGGGCATTCTTTTTATACCTATCTAACAATTTGTTATAATCCATGTTTCGCTATATAAAGGCTCGTTACAAACTTAAACTGTAGTAGAAATGCGAGACGAAATCTCTCAATACATCTCTTAATACCATTTTCGAGATAATTTTGCCATAAACTCTATTCCGCAAACTCAATAACAAACGACTCTAAAATGTAACTTGGAAAATCGACTAAGCCTTTGGCAAATTTCTCTTTGTAATTACATTTTGAACATTTTTTCTTGATTCGATATTCCACAGAATTCTACTTTTCTACTGACATTTGAGTTGATATTAACCCTTAAGACTGTCCAGACCTTTCCGTTTTTCAAACAAAAACGAAAACGAAGAAGGAGTTAATTTAATGCAGCGACCTGAAATTTCATGATATTCTCAACTGATATGTCTACAATTGAAAACAGGTCGAAATTTTGATATTCTTTTCAAATTCCGAGGTGGAAGCAGCCAAAAAGGTATTGCTCGTATAACAGTCGGAAATGTCTGTTTAGAACAGACGAATATATTTTGTAATACTAATTGTATGGAAAATTGATTAGTTGGAATCGAAAACTTTTTGTCGTTATTTCTGTTTCTTTCGAGAGGTTTGTGAGAATCAGCTTACAGAGTGTAGTATGGACTATGGACAAATGGACTACCATTACTGTTCTTACCTACTTAAACACACCTTTCATGAGTAGGTCTGTATAGACATATTGGGTGTGTTATAAGTTTCTGAGGAAAGTGTCTACATAAAGGTTAAGACACTTGGATTGTTTTCCTCATTTAAAATGAGAATAGGCTTTAGATTTATTATGTAAATTTCTACTATTTTTAAATAGTTTCGAATTGTTGATAAAAATAATGGAAAATAATTCAAATTTATTACAACATGAAAAACAATTCGAACATCAATGCAATATATGCTCGAAACTGTACTCTTCGCAACCCTCAACCTTTTCAAAAATGAACAACAAAAGAGCTTGCCTTTACCCTTGACAGAATTACTTTCTGCTATTACTATTTATAGCCGATGACTAAAAAAATAAATGACGTTAAAAGTAGCCTCGCCCATTACCTTGACCATAACAATATTGCAATTTATCTAAACCCATTTTCTACCATAAGTTGTTAACTGTTTTGCTGGCTTATCCTGTATGTGTATTCTATAAAAGTCCTGACTGTAAGGCAATTAAATAAATTGAGGTCACAGAAAATAGGCAGTTCTTAATAATTATCGAGATTTAAACGACCTCGCTCATCGATTGTTATTTGTGAATACGTAAATTATCGGAACATTTTATCTTTAGCCGTTTCTAGAAGGTGAAAGCTAACGTAATCGAACAACACATACTCTCTCGCCATAACTTATTGCATAAACGGGACCGTCCTTAATATGGGAGGCGCTAAATTGACATGAAAAATAATTATTCTGGTACTAAATATAAAACTGACACCTTCATAGAAAAAAAGTAAAGAAAAAAAAAACACACAAATTAACACAGTTTCCTAAAAGATCGTAAAATATTTTTATATTTTTTCAAAAATTGATTATAACTGATAAATCGAAGAAGGACATAGCCGAGAAGTTGTTGGTTGAACTGATAGTCTCGAACTAATAATGAATTGCCGAATTGATTTAATTATAAATTGGTATGGACATTTTTGGCGCTGTAGCATACTACAGTTCGCAGGATATAATCCAGGGTGGAATAAGAAAAATTGAAGGGATGAAGGGGGAAAAATGCCTAACCAATCTTTCGTGGAGATTACTTTCGAACAGACTTAAAGATTTTATAACGTAATGCCTAACAATTTATATAGACTTATCGAACTAAAGAGAAGTAGGATGGACGCTGGCAATGGAGTCCCACTTTTGCTCTAAACCTTCCATCCCTCCCACTAAAATCATTCATTCCGCAATAAAAGGAGTGTAGTCACTTAAAAGCTCAAGAGTCCTTTATTGGAAATCGCGGAATCAAACTTTGGCATTTGTTCCATAGTAATCAGTTTTTAGAGAGGGAGATTCTTAGTTAGTTAGTTTCCTTTTTATTTTATCATTTGTTTTTTGTTAATCGTTTTTTAATTCGAATAAATTTTTTTATTATTATTTTATTTTTGATTAGTGTCGAATTAATTTTTCTAGTTACCACCTCTTTCGGTCTTGTTGCTCAACACGTATAGTGCACAATTTTTTATTTATGCCCCCAAAAATCATTCCCAGATCAGTCCTAAATATGATTTTCAAATGCTAGACAAATTTAGGAACTTAGTCTGATATTGAGTCTTGTCAGGATTGATGATTCAAGTGGGGTATTTTTATTTTGACTTCTAACAGTAATTGTTACACCAAAGGTAAAATAAGTTTTCATAACGAAATATTTATACCATCAGTACAAATCGAACTAGACTTGATCAAATAAATAGCAGATTGCAGATCATAGACTGACATAGAAGGTGTCAAACATTGGTTGTCACCAGCAAATATTAATTCCGAAACCGTTTCAAACAGAGTAACATTGCCAGAATGAGATAAAGAAGATGCATAAGACAAATTACAACTTAAGTAGTAACTACACAAAAATTACGGAGATTCTTCTAAAGACATTTGGATCCTACCCTAGCTTTGAGTAGAGTTCCATAATACCCTTCCTTGGTAAGTCAGGTCGAACATCTGACGTGACTTCATTACGGGCATGCCAACACTTCAGTCCATTAGTCACAGTCCTCTGAGTTTTTCAGGCATTGTAATTCCACACCGCCATAAATCGAGTAATATGATGTGAAAACCATGTAATATCATGACGTTTCCATAGTGCCTTAATCTGTGAAAATCCTCCGAACAAATTATCAATATTATCATTAAAATTTGATATTTAAATGTAATTGGTAATTTGGTAATTAAAATCGAAAATCCAAAAATTCAATACAGAAATTTTTTCAAAGTATAGGTACTGCGTGTAATGTGTTTCGATCAGCAGTAATAGAGCGAGCTCATCAGAACTGCCTGAAATTGCCTGCTATCTACACTACAGTGAACTCAGAGGCCAATAATTTGCTGGTGGAAAGAAAAAAGCTCATTACCGCTTTGTATTTATTAGTTAGTTAGAAATGGTATGCCCAAGAATTATTTTAATTGTGAAGACAGCCCGTTTTCCTTAGAATGATTCACATTTCGATTTTTAAATAAATCTGTATGTATCCACCAACCACTTGTTGGCATCTGAGCTCACTGTAGTGCAGGTAGCAGGCAGTTTCAGGATTTCAATGCTGTCCTGATGTGATCGCCCTATTACTTCTGATCGCAACACATTACACACAGTACCTATACTCTAAAAAAATTTCTTTATTGAGTTTTTGGATCTTCGGCTTTAGGCCAGAAACTGACAGCACTTCGGTATTTGTCTTTTAATTTTCTCTGCTCATATGCCGTTGGTTGATAGTTGCCTGTTTAATCATATATTGTGCCGGTCTCGAAAGAGTAAAAAACTCATTACCGCTTTGGTATTAAAAATGGGGCAAATCATCACCGGCAGTTGAATAATCCATTATTTTCTGAAGAAAATTTTACATTGTACTTTGGAAATTATGCAAAATATAGTAGTATTGATGGGGAAAATGCTTTTGCAGAATATGATAAATTTCAAGAAACTTATCCAGTTACATATTTCTTATCCTGATCATCTCTATGTCCGTAAGAATAAACTTTCCTAAATCATTATTATATTTAGAATCGATAATCCTTACCAAATCTTTAAAATTTCAATATATATCAGAAATTGGTGTTCATTCTTGGGCTTCCTTATTTATTGAGAATATCCGCACCAGTTGATTCACGAGTAATTTATGTTGAAGTTACTTTTACTCTGCTTTTCGTTTATCTTTCCCCTTAGTTTTCAAATCTCAAACTTTTACTCTTTGTTGTACGATCCAATATTACTAAAGTGAAATCAAAACATTGCTTAAAACGTGGAAGAATCAGCAGGGGAAAATGTTTATTTGAACTTTTCATCTGAACAATGACCTGATGAAAGCCTTTCAAAGCAAATAAAAATACCCATCTGCTGCCTATTGGCAAGCAAAAAGCTCACATTAAAGAAGCCGAAACCGGGCAACTCAGACAATTAATTCCATTGAGTCCGGAAATATTTTCACGATTTAATTCGAAACGGTCCAAACCATGAGTAATTACTTGAAAGAAAAACACCATATAAATGCAAAAATATCCCAGGAGTCGTCGTTAGCCATTAACGTCGTTACAAATTAAGTAAATATTCCATGAGAGTTCCTTTCTGTGGCGGCTATATAGGGTGTCCTTTTAACACAGTGTAAACAGGCCCGTTATAAGTTGGCCATCTATACAAACGCCTCCAACTGTAGTAGACGTAGAAAAGCTTCCACTAAATAGTAAGTGGAGATGCTATAAATATTCGCCCGGAACATGATAAGTCTGAAGAAGATGAGGACCTCATTCATATGCCCAAGCAAGCCTCCGTACTTGCAAAGCACGTCAAATCCATTACAGCAGTTAGCTTTGTAGAGAAAATTTACGTAGTGGATATACCAAGAATGTCTCCCATAAACAGATCTCAGCTGTGAGTGGACAAGTTGTGCGTCTCCATAATGTTCCTGAACCCCTCAACATCGCTCTTGCCGCCTTCCCCGGTTCATGAATCTTGGTGATAATTTATGTACCTACCCCGCATTCATGGTGGTAGTTGATGCGGCGGAGCTATGTGAAAAGTGTTTTTAATTTGAAAATGCTGTAATAGAGGTGAGGGGTGTCTGACAAAAATACTTTTCTTCGAAAGTAAACCGCATTTAAAGTTTAAATCGAAAATTTCAGTTTCGTTTAACTTTTCTAACTCACAGCGGAATTTGCTGCAATTGATTGTGGCTTCAGATTGGTACAGTGATGTTGATGGAAACAACTTCATGACTGCATTTTGGAAGCGTCTGCTTACAACGTCGCCGTAAAGCGTAAATAATTCCATTAAGAGATCTGAAAAATATTTTCGTAGATTGATGTTTTGAATATTTGTCAAGAGTCTCTTTATATTCATATTTTGCTATTTTTTATATTGATATCGGCACACGAGTGAATACGAGGCACTTTAAATATTTTGAATGATGGAACGATGCTAGACTTTCAACAGCTCTTTATTGGATCCCAAAACCAAATTTACTAAAAAGTCTGACCCTTGTGGGCGCAATGAAATGAAATGTATATGAAATATATTTTTCTCAGTTTCTGCAACTAAAAACAGGTGAATCTATGATTCCATATTTTGGTCACAATATCCCAAAACCCTCGAAAAATACTTCCCAAGCCATGAAAGAGAATTCTATATGTTTGCGTGCTAGTCCAATTCTCTAAAATGTTTTATATTAATTCTTTTGGAAAAGTGTCTATCCATTGATTTTATATATTCCATAAAGCTTAATCTACTATCCAGACAGGAAAATAGTAAATTTAAGCTTGGCTCCTTACCTCACTTAAGAACATAATAAAATAGTTTTGATTAAAAGGTCATCTTACCATTTTACGCTCAATAACTTTCAGCTGAGTTATAGTTGCAATAGTATATGTGCGGCCGTAGTTCGGATCTGTAGACAGATTGATTCGAATTCATCCGAGCACGGCACATTAACATATGCAATTATTACTCCAGTTGAGAGTTTTTGTTTGGGGAATCGTAGGCATTTGGTTAAGATAAATTTTCTAAAATAATTTTGTTTGAAAGATATAAGAATTCGATTACGGTTGGGAATATAAGAAAGTGAGCTTAGGATTATCACAAGACAAATTTTCTTTATGAATAGTATTTTAGGGCGCAGGACTATTCAAATCAAACTTTTGACAGTTTTACATAAGAGCACTGCAAATATTTTAGAATGTATGGACTATGGTAGAGCTCACATGTAATAGTAAGGGGTTCTGTTTCATGGCTTAGGAGATATTTCTCGAGGGTTTTGCAGTATCATCAAAGAGCACATACATACATGGCAAGCCGATATGATTCGGATTGAAAAGTTGGTGTATGCGTACATGATTAGGACACCTTGTCCAAGCAGAACCCTATCATCGTGAAGGTACTGGCAAGACTAATTCGGATCTAGGTATTAGTACAGATCAGTTGTGATGAACGTGGTGTCCAAATTGATGGAAGGATTTCCAATTAATATTTACATAAGTAACTTCTATACCACTTTTCCTTTACTTGCATCATTGGAAGGGCATTAAGGAAGAGGCGTTATTCATGCCAGCAGAGTTGAAAATACTCCGCTACAGTTGCCTCAAGTAATAAAAACTTACTCCCGCTATAACGATAATAATACGGCCGTCTACTTGCCGTGATGTGGAACTAATGAGTTTTGTACATACGTCAGATTTCCGGCCAATTAAGAAGAACAAGAGAAAAAGGATTATAGCAGATTCGAATTAAATGAACTTGTAACAACAAATAAAATCCAAAAATAATCTCTTCCTCCAGAAGAATTAATTTAGTTCCGAAAAGGCTAAGTAAAAGAACAACAAATGTCAACACATATTCGAATTTCGAAAACTACTTAACGACTGAAAATGTTGGCTAGTTAAAAGCTGAGGTTTCTTAATTCTTGACAAGTAATTTTATGGGAAATTTTATGGGAAATCCGACCACTTATTTTTCTAGATGTAATCGTATCTATGCAAGTGTACTTCCATTGTTGTGTAGATACCTGTAAGGCCTGCGAGGATCCCTGATAGCTGCTGATTCTGGCGAAGGTATCGCAAGTACGAATAGCAAAAATGATCAAAACTTTGAAGGTAAAATAGAATTATATTTCGTCCCATTGTGGGTATCTACTGTTGATCGTAAAAAAATAAAAAAAAAAAAATTCACGAGAGCAACCCTCAATAAAATCAAGTCTCTTCCATATTAACTATTTCAAAATGACCATGAGAAAATCTTTTCTTTTAGGTCTAGCAATCTCATCCCTTCACCTTGCCACGTTCTAAAAAAAAAGCAAAACAAAACAGGTGACATACAGGTGTCACAATAGAAGAGACATTAACTAGAGCATCGCCTGTCATTCTGCTTAAACCGATATTGAGCTCGGTGGCTTTTATCTAACGTATTTAATCGATTTCCATGGTACGTGCTCAAGTCGACCACTTGTCTGTTCACCCGTTCCCCAATGGGACTTCATAGAGTTATCGGGAAAAAATAAACTAATCCTGACGAACGACAGGAGATGAATTCAGTAAAAATGGGACGTGACCCAGGCACAATGCGCTTTATCAATGTCCAAAAGAAGAAGGGTTTACGCTATCAGTGTCGTCCTCTGAATTAAATTTTTTTCCAGCAATTTGGTGCTGTGGTGTAATGGTGCTTTTTCATAGTGAAGCAAAAATCCTTCAAACAGTTTCATGTGATGGTAAAATAAGTTTTCCCTGTGTTCCGACAATGCGAGCATGCTGGCAATTTTATTGGTCTTATCTAGACGATAAAGATGGCAATACGATCAATGTGGGACAAGTGGTGTTCCATGTTATCTGCAATTCATTCAATTTTTGGTGGTGGTTGGTAGAAAACGGTAATGAAATGAATGACATAAGAAAGCTTTCACTTTTTAACCCAACAGATTTTACTTATAAAAAAAAACCTTCACAAAGTCATCTAGTTTTGACTAGATGTACTAAATTGTTTTGATATTTATGTAGTGTGTAGTACATACGTAAGAAGATATCATTATGTACTAGCTAAAGTTGTAAATTTTTGGAACGGGATTATCCCTTTTTTTACTTAATTTTTTTTATTTTTTATTTTATGTAAATGTTTAATTTTTTTTAACTTTTCTTTTAATTTTTTAATTCTTAACACGTTTTTATTTTTTAAATATATTTTTCATTAAAAAAAGCTTGGATTACTCCGCGTTAGAGGCAGTCTGGACTTTTCTATGTATTCATAATTATTACTAATTCTGCCCGAAATTACGCTCAAAATAAATTTCACCTTTTACTACATATACATGCATTTTTGGAATGATTTGTCATAAAGACCGAAAATTTTGTACACGACATTCCTGTAAAAAATAATCCAATTTAAAAAAATTTCAAAAATGAACAAAATCGGACAACCTCTTCGTAAGCATTGCGCATTGAGCAATCTTTGTAAACCTAACAAGATTTTTAATTTTTTTAGCATTTTCTCCTGCTGGAAGGTATTAATTCCCAACACGCTCCTGGAGACAGAGTTGAAGCCTATTGTTTTTCCCCGATAAAAATTATACAAATTTTATAGTATCTCCAACTACGAGTGAAAATCCAGAATTACGCCATTTTGGAGCATTTTTCATTGCATTTGTTTAGAAAAACGCTCTAAAAACACAAAGAGCGTAACATTCGAAATACATTATTGTGAACTGAAGTCTTTTCGCTTGTTGGATTTTCTAAGAACAGCTATTTATTTTTTTATAATAGTAGTAATTAAATAAATAAAACTGTGGTATTGATCCTTAGTTTGAAGCAGAGGTGTGGAGAGAAAAGAGTAATAACTCTTTACAGTGCTCCTTAAATCATCTATGTAAATATTAAATTTCATCAGAGTCCAAAGTATGAGGTCTGATACAAAAAAGACAAATCTTTAACCTCTCAAACTATGCATTTTAGGTGCGCTTTCCTTACAAGCCTTGATTATGACACCACACGTAGATCGATAAATATGTATTGAAATAAAATTTTCAGGGTCATCCTATAAAACTATAATTACAGTGGCTGCGAAGGGACGTTTTTTTTGTTTGGCTAGCATTTGTAAAATATTATAATTTTCCTGATGAGATAGTATTATTAAAATAATTACAGCAAGGTAGAAGCTCTTATGATAGCTAAGGTAGAAGCTCTCTATGATCTGGTAAGATTTTGTTAGATGAATCAATTTACTTCATTTTGGTCCCGTAATGTCAGGATCACCATTTTAACGGATTTATCTATGTTTGTCCTCCAATATAGTTTAGATGCTAATATAACTTCTTCGCCTTTTGGTTCGAAGGTGACGTTATAATCTCAGAAACTGTGCCTCTGAAATGTTATGGAACACTAGATTACAACTTGTTACCTAACTCAGAAGCTCTTGCAAGTTTGACTGAGTCATCCGCATATGCAACCACTTTGATTCTTTATAATGTGGATAAGAATTTTATTAACACTGTAACTGCAGCTGGTATGGGATTTTAAACTAGTAAATACCGGTAGTCGAGAGGAAAGCATTCCAGTTAGCAAGTTTCTCTGTAAACGTTTCCAGAAAATGCTCCATCCTTTGAGTAAATCCCCAAAATCCTCTCAAGTATCTTCATTAAAAGTCATCTATTGAAATTCTGAGAAACTACATGTCAGCTTCTACCTCAATTGGGAATGAAGAACTGCCGGAAAAGTTGATATCAGGTAGGCAGTATTCTAAAGTTTCGGTGAGAGCACTAGGATCCTTCGACAGAATCTTCCTAAGTTTAGTGGAATCACGATACTTCATCTATATGTACGGGTATGTCGTATTACCTTCTCAATCAACTTATACAGTTTTCAATACTTTTCTTGTATTCAACCCAGTTATTCAGGCTCCTGTTTCTTTCGACATTTTTAGATAGTCCCAGTTTGCTAAGACTGATCAGGCTGGTTCCCATTTTAGGAGATGTAGACAGGATCCATTAATATGGTAGGTTGAATCTCTTTAGATCTATTGTATGGTAGGAGTTTAAATCACGCCATGTTAAAAAGTCGTGCAGTAGAAAGTAGCCTAGTGGGTTCGAAACTGAATTCACCCAAAATAATTAAAATAACTTGCGAATGCCGGTCAAGGTGTATCATATCTCAACTTTCTTATATTTCAAATTCGAGTGCGATTTGAGCTATATACGACTACGAAATTCACTCAATTCCTAACAGGTCCAATACGAACCATTGCTAACTTAGGTGCTTTCATTCCTGAACCAATTGAGGAAGAACTATTTTAATAGAACTCGTATCAATAAATATATCTGGAGTGTACTATATTTTATCGTATGGTGCTAGATCAAATAGAGAGGTGTTGTTTTCCGACCATTTTCCTCGATTATCTAAAAGAGCAGTAGATAACTACGGAAAAAGGTTGTCACTCTAGAACGAAAACTACCGTTTACTAGAACTTATCTAATTCTGACTGGCTCTAAATAAATATGCATACTGCTAAAGCTAATAGATTATTTTAGAGCTACCAACTACGCAGGATGGGAAATGCTCATAACTTACCTGAACTCATCTTGTTTGGCACAAGACCATAGCTTGCTCGAAAATGGTAACATGAGAAATGATTGGGAAACCATTTGCTCTTCGATTACGTGCCTGCAGTTCCATATAGCATTTGGTAGTCGGGACAGCACAACTACCATACAGGGAAAAATTTCGAAGAGAAAAATAATGGCTTCCAACCAGGAAGTGTGCCGCAATGGTTAATGATATTTTCAGCCATGATAAAAATAAATTTATGAAATTTGACTCTACGGCGAGTGTAATTTTCCGGGGAAAACGAGCAAAACATGCTGCGACAGTGATTTTGATTACGGGAGACCAATTTTCAGGAACGTGTTTCGCAACATAATCTCCCTTCTATTGACACAGGTATAAAACATGTGTGTGTATGTGTAACAAGGAGCTATTGCTGTCTAGCGTATATGAAAGGACAAATATTTAGCTATAAAACGCCTCCGAAAAAGTGACATAATGCGAGTAGAATAATAATTTTCGGTTAGTTAGGTGGGAGGAGGAACCGCATGTAATAAAGGAATGATGTAGGAGAAGGCGATTGAAGGTTTCTGTGTGGTTACCTGTTTCTATTTTTATAGTAAACTCGGTAATTTCTAATGTAATTATAAATTTTTCATTAGGAAAGTATTATGTTCTAGAACAGGTACCTCAAAAAGGACATTCGAGACTGGGAAAGTATCATTAATTTATTTGAAATTATTTTCAGATCATGGGGGCCTTAATTCGGGCTATTGTAACGCAATAATTTCAAATAATTCTGGAATGTAGGTTATAAGCTTAAATTTGAGAACAATTCCAAGAAATTATGAATTTTATTATCTTCAGAGCAGACCAGAATGTCTACCGATTTTGTGTGGGGATAATTTTTAGCTGATCTGCGTGTAAAAACCAAATGCATTACGGGCTATCTTACAAAGTAGTCAAGTATTCATTGAGAAAGTTATTTCAGGCAGAAATCATAGATTTTCAATAGCACTACTAAAGTCGAAAAATGGGTGCGTGAAGGATGGAAGCTGTGACCTGCGATGATGAATTACCATAGTAAATATTCCTTTCACCTGGCAATTGAGTGTTTGGCTATAGATACCTAGCACCATTGAATGCTTTTGATGTAATCTTGTAAAAATTAAAAATACTACTGAGAAAGGACTAAAATCGAGGTCTAAGTACAAGAGTACTCTAACATGCCCGTTAATCCAATCCAACAAACAAAATATTAGGTTTACACCAATGGCCGTTTTTAGCCAAGTGCTGGCCCGGGCATTTGAAGAATTCGGTGCCCCTTAAAAATATTTATTTTCTAAAATACTTTGGATTTTCAATAGGAATAACAACGTAAATTATATTAAGGCCTCCCGCGCACTGGAGACTTTTTGTCAAGCAACTGTTTTGTTACCATCGTCAATTTCATTAGGCTCTACTGTAAATGAATGCATGAAGTGACGTGATAGCAACGTGAATTTTTGGATCCTCCAGCTTGCAAATTGTTGTTGATGAAACTGCCACCACGCTTTCACGTTTATATCGCTGTGCACGCACTTATAATATATTTGACTGCAATTGATTTGGGAGTCGTTGTAGAGCTTGGAAAGAACTTAAGCAACTTTTTTGAAAAATGGCTGTTGCAACAATAGTATGAAAGGAAGATATAAATAATGAAGAATTAATACAAAAAGTACAAATGTCACCACCCCTATACAATAAAATTTTAAGGAATATTCTGATAACAATTTGAAGATAAAAATGTAGGGAAAATCCATGAAACTGTTTATAGACCTTAGAGTTATAGCAAGTCTCTCTTCGGTTTCAATTGATGATCGCTAATTCGTACTTTGATAATTTATGGCATTTATCAGAATCCGTAGTAAATCATCAAAGCTTTCAACACTCATACGGAAATAACAAGAGAATTTTTCAGGATGGCATCGCAGTTCATGAAACTTTAAGTGATATTTTCCTTTAAGTAGCCTTTCGCTCCTAATTGGACGGATTTAATAGCATTAATATTTTCTATATCCTTAATACAAATACACATCACAGCTGCCTCCTCGAAATTTATATTGCTGAATGATGATATAAAACATGAGTTTTTGGGATGATAGTTTCTCACTGTCTACATACTAAACCAACAAATGACGACAGGATGGCGACAGTGACCAAAAACTTGAGTGACAATAATTCTCCGGTACGCGTTAGGCCTAACATGAACCAACAGTTTACAAAATTTCGCTGATTACCAAGTACAATGAGTTTGGTTGCTGAAAGTATACCATGAAAAATTGCCAGAAATTTAAACAACACTAGTCCTGCAAACACAGTCGCTATACGTTACTTACATAGAAGTTCGAATGAGTTCCACGATCTATTTTCAGTAGCCAAATTCTAACAGCCAAACTTACTTATAATAAGTTGCCTTACTAGTTTCAGATTAGGTCATTGATTGTTCTACTATCGCAGGGTCTAGGGTCCCCTGAATCGAGGGGAACTGGGCCTATGCTCAAATATGACACTGATTGCACTTACATCATTAAGTCAAGTTGCATAGTGGTAAGTAGTCCCGTACGAGTGATATTTGTCATGGAATGCATTAATTTTTTGATACGTAGGCATTCCATCCTTAAAAACTTGCCATCTGCATATAAAAAACTCTAACTTACCCGCACCACTGACACAGAGAACAAGAAACGAATGAACATGAACTGACTAGCCTCGGATTTATATGCAGCAAATGTTCAGATGAAGTTTTTCGGACAAGGAGAACCCTACGAAGGAGTTAACCGATTGGTTCCATTTTTTAAATATCTTGGTATGATGTAAGTAATGCACATTTCCCGCGTCCTTGTTGCCATCTGCTACCACTTTCGCACCAACCAAAGTGTCTGCTATTTTTACCATGCTGCCACACCAAAAATCAGCCTTTGTGAAATTACGTAACTTAACCAGTTTTTTTTTAATCCTGCGGGGCCATCTCGTAGCGTCCGCTATTGGAGGCCAAGCGGGCTTCCGAATAAACTTTCTAAAATGTTAAGAGAATATGAAAAGATGGAAAATTTTGTTTATGAAATGCCGTAAGTATTTTGTTCGCCAGCTCTTAGTCTACTACCAGCTAGAGCTTTTCATTTTATAATATGAATGAAAAAGTGTTGCTATCAGCATACTGCCTGTGCTGATACAATTTTTTTAAATGGTGATAAGTATTCATTTCTTTTCTTATCAATTTACAGGAAAATATTTTAACAGTTTCTTATGAACTAAGGTGATCTACAACGTAGTCTAAATTTGTTTACAAATGTTTTGAACATTTTTCGTTTGGGTAGAAAAATAATTTTTTCAAAGAAATAGCATCAATTTTACCAATCAGTCGTCCAACCTTTGTTTGCTGGAGTCCTGCAAAAATTAAAATTTTCTATTAACTTACACTGATTGTCAAAATTACACAAAAAAAAACATAATAATTATAATAAATATAATAATAATCACTAATCAAAGCAAATAAAGATTCAACAAATGATTGTTAAAATTAAATTGATCGATAGGAAATTTTTCCAAATTTAAATCATATTCCTAATATATACTAGGAATTTTACAACAACAAAAACTATTATAGTTACGGTTACTAAAAAGAACAAAATGGATATTTTTTCATTCTAAAAAACAAGCATGAAAGGATCAAATTGATAAAAGCAGGCATTTCTACATAAAGCCCAAGCCCTAAATGCTTTTGCAAAACTTTAGCCACCTTAAAATTACCTCAAACTTAGCTCGTCATCAAGTCGCATGCTTCCTGCAGGGAGCCAATGTGGTTGCAAGTTCATTTCATATTTTCATATAAATCGGACATGAATTGCAATATTTAAAATTGAATGCATTTCCAGGGAAATGAGTTTTAAAATTTATGCAAACAAAAACAAATTCATTAATTAGCAACAAAAATTCGCTGAGATCTTGATGGAAAATTCATTTCCATTACTGCAAACGTTAAATTATTTGCGTATGATCAGTTCTAGGTGTAATTCAAACTCTGATCTGCGTAAAATGGAAGCAATTATGCCTCTGCTCAGTATGCATCTATCGAGTGTGCCCTAGTTAATTATTTATGCAAATTTTGTATATTAACAAATCTCAATGGTTAAATTGCCTTACCAATTAGCCTAGCTGTATTGAGTACCAACACTAAGTGCGGAAATATTTGATAATTGACCATTTTTGAAATATATACATAAAATCATCCGTTTTATACCTAAGCGGATTGATCCCCATCCCTCAAGAAAAAGGTAAATAAATATCCACTCATTAATTAGGACACCTCCTGCGGTGTTCAAGGAGAATAGAAAATGGAATTTATACGGTATACCTAAACAGAAAACCCTTTAGTCAGTTTAGGATATCTACCTCTGCCTATTCTGTAGGTACAAAACAAACCACCGAGGAGACGGTTCTTTTGAAATTCCGAGCAGCTTAGTTTCGAGGCGATAAAATTTATCATAAAAAAAGGATCCAAATAAACAAACAATGAACGCATCAGTGAAACATTTGTCTCCCTCAATCCAACATTGACCCAATTTCCAGGGCTCCTTGTATTTTCTATTTTGATTCCGCTCTTCAGAAGGTGGCATTTTACCACTATTCTGATCTTTTTATATTCTTTTCACTGCGAGTGACGTTGATATACTTAAGAAAAAAATTCTATGTTTCCGTACTTCGTTCAAATAGATGCCGTTCTCACGGGATGTTCACTACATTTCGCTGGATCATCACATCCTTTTCTCGGAAGGAACAACTAGCTAGAAATCGATTACACTTCGTAAAGAATTCATCGGCAACGTACTGTATGAACTTCGAAGAGCCTTCCACCAGAACACCACGGAATATGAGAAATTTTAAGATCTAGATAGCTTGCAAACAGCTCGAGTACAGCGGACTAACTGACTACTGGTTGCCTGTGAAAACAACAAAGCCACCAAGTGCCGTTCATCCACCACCTCCATCCGAAGATAGTAGAACCGACCGAAGCTCCTTAGATAGGCCCGGACTGCTTTTAGAGGAGAGCTGTGGAGCTTCTATGGCATCCACAAGTTGTGTATGGGGAAAACCATTTTTCGTAGACCACGGCGAGAAATTGCAAATGTACAGAGATAGCTTCAGTTCAAACGTTCCAGACTTGATGAAAGCTTTCCGAAGAGGTGGTTGCCAATGGCAACAGCGACGGGTGCTTTCTGTAATGGAATGTTTGGAGTCCACTTTCACTTGTGCAATATTTGCATTGCATTCCCCTGAAATGGGGTGGTTGACTGTGGTCAGGGGTGGTTCGTTCACTGGCGCCAACCACACTAGGTATTCTTTTAGAGGTATGCTGGTATGCTCTAGTAGGAGACCCACAAAATAGGAAAACTTGGACAAAACATGCAATCAAATGCAGCAAGAGGTTCTGAATGAATAAATTTTGTGGTACTAAAATCGTGTATACAGTGGCTGACAAAAGCTTCTGTAGAAAGTTGGTAATTTGCAAAATGTGGTGGCAGTGGTGGTGACTGTTTGAAATAGCTTGAAAGTTTTTTGAGTCAGTACATTATGTAACGGCTTACTACCGTTTATTTCTTAATCTAACTTAACTATTTACAACTGAGAAGTGAAAAGGAGATATTGTTGCTTACTTTCTATAAATGGCTGAGATTAAAGACTAAAATAATTTGTTTATCGAATATCAAAAATGTAGCGAACGTGTTTAAAAGAAAGCTGGGTTTTATGATGGAAATTAGATGAAACTTAAAGTAGTAGTTCCACGATAAGCGATTTTCTACAAGCGCAGAGAAATTCTATTTTACAAGAGAGCGGATTTTACAACTGGAAAATTTCCCTTGCTTCCGTTTCATGAAACACAAATTTTTGATTCTATAAGAGTTGGATATGTGAAATTCCATGGCAAAATCTACCACTACCAGTTAGTCCACAATGGATGAAATTAGGTCTTTTGGCAAGCTTAATTTTGTCTTTTATGGTTTCGATGGCCCCGACGTCTCCACGACATAATAAATCTTAGATTAGATTTAATTAGTCTTAAGAACTTATGATCAAAATACAGACTTGAAGCAAATGTTCAGTTACGTACTGTGATTTAAATCCACATTAGTAGCGCTGATTTTGGTGGACGAATTCTGACAATTTGAACCTCTTATTGAATTGTTCAATGTTTTCTATCGAATATATTTTATATGGACTTTAAGTATTTATGACTAACTGCAAGATCAGCCCAGCTGAGATCAGTAGTTGGTTAGGTTAGGTTAGAGTGGTAGCTATTATAATACCCACAATCAGCGCCACTCTTAGAATATGGACTATCATTATGGTGCCACCTTATCGGAACCTTACATGGGAAAAATTGTTAAATTTAGGTGGTGCGTTGGCACATAACGCAAATGTATCCTTGAGAAATGCCGTCCGGTCCCACTTATTAACTTAGGACATCCGAATGTCCCTGGTAGCTCTCGTCCGCTTCCCACGGAATTTGCCGCGGTTGATAGTTTACACATTCAATAATGTTTAATTCTCATTGCAAGCATAATTTAGGAAGTCTTACCGACCTTGTTGTTTATTTCTGGGATGTTCAAGAGCATACTGATTGGGATTTTCTTGGACTGTAGACATATCTTTTATGGGAACATATTTAAAAAACAGAAACGCATTTGAAGTCCAAAAACCATTTACTTCAATATTATGTCTTTTCCAAAAGCAGTTTTAAAGCAAACTGAGATTAGTGAAGCATATTTCATATTTCAGAAGCTTCTGGACGTGTAAAAAATGATTTTCTTATGGTAGTCTCAATATTATCCTGTATTTGTCTGTAAAATTCTGAGAATATTGATAGTGCAGAGTGTTATGGGTTCATATTTTCTATTAAATCTAGTGCTTCTGGTTCTGATAACATATCTCCTAAGTTCCTAAAACTATTGCTGCCTTACATTAGTCGCTATATACTATTTACTTTTAATACTTTTCCTTCTAGATGGAAAATTGCTACCTATACCAAAAATAAGACCTGGTTATAGCTGTCAGTCGGCTGTCCTAAAGCTTACTACAGACTTAAGAACAGGCCTGGATAACGACGAGATTGCAACACTGGTTTTACTCGACTTTGCAAAAGCTTTTGACTGTGTAAATCACTCTATGCTCCTCAACAAACTTCAAACATTTTTCCGGTTTTCATTTAGTGCCGTCCAATTGATACAGAGCTTCTTAGGCGATAGGTATCAGCAAGTGCGAGTCAGCGATCGTCTTTCTGATTTACAGCCGCTTTTCTGTGGCATTCCCCAAGGGTCTATTTTAAGTCCACTGCTCCTTTCCTTATTCATCAATGATTTACCTAACATTATTCAAGAGGTTAGTGCCCATTTATATGCTGATGATTTACAAATATACAATAGCCGACCTCTCGGCCAGATTAAAGACTCCATTGCAAGGATTAACGATGACTTAATGCGTATTTACGATTGGTCTCAACGTAACCTTTTGATGTTAAATGCCAATAAATCGAAATATATAATTTTTTCCAATAACAGCTTGGAAACTGATATTCCACAGGTCATGTTTGTGGGTAAAATATTGATTAGGGTAAGTGAAGTTACGAATCTCAGTGTCGCTCTTAATGGGAGAATGAAATGCTGTGATCATGTACGTGCAGTGCTGAGTAAGAGGTATGGAGGTTTGCGTCGACTCTGGCTCTCTGCCAAATTATTAAGCGTGAACATCAAATGTAAATTGGTGAAAACTCTCATCTTGCCGTACTTTTCTTACGAGAATTAGATTTTTCCTAAATTGGATAGTACTTGCTCTCGTCGAATAAATGTAGCCTATAATGATTGTATTCGCTATATTTTAAATTTACGCAGATTTGACCATGTCTCTAATTTTATTCCCTTCTGGGCTGATTACTGAATATTTACTTTAGACGCCAGGCAATTCTATTCTTCTTCAAGCTTATACACACTAAACGCACTGAATACTTAATGGATGATCCACTTTCTCCAATCTCAGCGACGTTGGGATCTTCTGATTCTACGTCATAGTCGCTTGGTTCAGGAAGGCTCCTCCTTTTTCATTCAGATCCCACGGCTTTGGAGCTTGTTGCCTGCAGCCTTGCAGAGAGCAGTTACTGTTGGTGAATTTAAGAGGCTGCTATCTTCAATACAGGTCTGAATGGTTTCAAGAGTGCTGCTAATTAATTAAATAATAAGTTTTGTTCTTTTTTATAGTTGTGATTTAACACAATGGAATTATTTATCGCTTCCCGTAGCATATTTTTGTATTTTTGTGCATTGAATAATTTCACTTAAATTTAGTTTTGGTTATAATTTTATTATTATTTTAATCAACATATGACATTAACTCTATCAGTAACTATTTGAACATTGTTTTGTCTAAAATTATATTTTCGAGTGCTTACAAAGATTGTAAATCGCGTGTACCAATCCAGCTAAATAAATTAAATTGAAAATTGAAATTGAAATATTTTGTTTGAATTATGATTTTGCAAATGTTCCCATTTAATGTACTTGTGGGATTTCCTAGGTAATATATTACGGGAATATTCTATTAGCTCCTAGAAATACAGTTCTAAGTACTTATATACTGAATACTTCCTGTTTATCCTGATAAAGTTTTGGAATCTACAGAAAAAGAATGGGATATCCCTGATGGGTAATTTTGTATGGGGCGATTCGATTACTGTATTTGACCTAATACTGAGTAAGCCCCGGCTCCTACTACCAAAACCATTTTCGAACGATCTGTCAGAGTCATTTTCCACGCAATTAACTCACTTTTCTCTACTAGGAATGCTAGTTGGAAAACATTTCTCTAAATCAAACCCGTAGGACAGTGTAACCCGTGGCCCCCATGCAGTAAGAGATCATAAATAAAGAAGTTGTGTGTGATGGAGTAAGTGGTTGATGCGTGCATTCATCTTGTTTTGATCATTCTACAATATGTCCTTTTTCTAATGTGATGACTTACAGCCAATGCTTGAATATCATCAAAATATTCCTTATATGTGTGCATACGGCTTTAAGAACCTTTATGGTTGCAAATTTTTGGCAATTACTCCTTTATTCTCAACATTGTTAATAGCATCTTATAAGAGCGAGGCGAATTTTCAATCGTTCATCCAAGTAAAATATCAACGCAGAGTTGCCAGATGATTTTTTCTAATGATCGTATACGTTAGAGTCCTACGCTCCATCATTTCCATGCTAAAAGGACATGCCCAAATATGTCACTGGCTCATCTTCTATAACATCTTTATGGGATTGGACGTAAAGAGAATTCTGAGGCTAGATATGGGAAGTTGAGATATAAAATAGAAATTGGAAGAATAAATTTATTATTAAAAGTGAGAGCAGAAAAGAACAGGAAGAAGATGCATTCAAGTGTCAGTGGGGCTAGATGATGGTACCTCTGATCACACCTTTTTGTCTAATTGTGACTGTGCTACAAAAACTAATTAAATAAAAAATAGAACCTGCTTGGAAGGTAGCATATGTGTAATAAACTGTGCACTGATTGAAAACACACTAAGTCTATTTTAAACTATATATTAAACATTGTATGATGTTGAGCTTACAGTGTTCGACTTCTGACTGAAGATCTAGCTATAGATTACATCGACCGATTTTTATCACACTGTCTAGCTGAAAACTACAACAATAATTCTTAATGTACTTAATAATAATATTTCATGTGTGTTACAATTTCATATACATTTATAACAATAAGCACTAAAAGTAGTTACATTTGATTTATAGTACGAAAATTCTTCAATATTAACAAATTACTTCTGCGAAAAGAATCCAAAAATATCTCAACTACTGAATATAAAGCACGTTGCGGTCCATGCAAAGTAATACGAATCCTTTGTAAAAGTTTAAAGCTAACGAACAAGACAAGACCACTCTCGACGCCAAAATGTTTCGTTATATATTTCAACAATAGTCGCAGCCACAAAATTATCCACATTTCAATTTATTTCCTTGAATGGTTGATGAGAAAACCGAGTTCTTCCATCCACCCACCCAACTGTAGTTGGAAGGTTTCCTTGAAACGGACTGAAGAAACCTAACATGAGTAAAATTTTGCCTTTTTGGAACAACGTGACCAATTTTGGACGCCTGTTGAATACATTTTCCGCCAAAAAGTCGAAACAAATTCAGGAGTTCGTTGAACTCAATCGTAGTGGGAAATAATGAATTGCTATGACATGCCTATTTTCTGGTTTATTTTATTAAGTCAGACTCCGTATTCCTACATAGACTGGCGGGATAAACACACGTTTCTCCATAAACGTCTTTATTTCCACATAGATTCTGGACACCGCTAGGATCCTACTACTGCTGCTATACGAACTAAAAGCAATTAATCACTTGGCATAAAGACGTTGAGGAGCCAACCAGTAGCCGCATACAATTATTTTCTTGCACGGCAATCGCAGGGTTATCAATTTATCTGCGAGAATGATTAATTAAGTCCATCCAGGATTACAATTTCTTGGGTAACCTGGAAAATATTTCTACAGCGATCGGGTCAATGTAACTGCCATAATAATATTGAAATGTCCCCAAATATTATGACACCAGGTCCATCTTCCTCCGAGCAGAGATGGTCCATTGTTTTGGCAATATGCTGACCTGCATTGTCTTTATCGTTATGTACCCGCATTTTCTTTTATTCACAATGCCTCAGGGGCTCTATGTAACACAAAATCGATTGATTAAATTGCAGAAACGAGTTGAATTCGGCAATGATTTTCGGTGTCTATTGGAGATGTACGTCATATACCGTTCAGGGTAGGATTGATGATTTCGAAGATTAATGAGAAAAAGAAATTCAAAAGAAATAATTTTTCTAAAGAGAAAAAAATCTTTAGAAATTATGCGCGGAATTTTTCAGAAAGCATTTTCTCATTATATATGTTATTTTTCCACTCTGTTCGTATTGAAATAAATTCAATAGAAATTCGCACGAAAAATTTTATCTTGTCATTAGTGTGCTCAGGCACTTCATGGCAGACGAATTGTTTCGACTCGAGAAGAACAGCGGGGACATTTAGGACTCCAAATTTAATAAATTTTAGACCTTAGTACAAAATTTTCAACTGTTTTTTAAAGTGAAAAATAATACGTAAATGTCCTTAAAAACATATCCGGAATATTTTAAATTATTAATGCTTGACTGAACGGTCATACGCAAAATTATGTGCATATCACTTTATGACGGCACAGTTAGATTATCTTCCCTTAGATACCTACCCTTGTATAGGTTTTTAAGCAGTTTGGATAGCTGTAGCTCCGTTGGTATAGCTAATGTTGCGGGCAGCTTTGAAGACTTTACTCTATGGAGGGGGAACAGCTGTAGCTCCGTTGCTTGAATAGAGCAGCTCTGAAGTCTTGACTCTGTGGATTAGAGCAGCTAAGTTAGTTCTAGGTCCGTTGGTTGGCTAGAGCAACTGGGCAGCCATTTCTCTGATTCTTCCTGCAGGAGTCTATACAGGATGAACTCCTATTCAAAAGACGCTTTTGGTAGAACTGAATACCTTTATTGTTATTCGCAGCTGACTTGTAAATAAATATTGCTTACCTCTAGAAAATAGCCCAGCTCAATATATTTTGTGCATTTCAGAGTGCGCAGAGGGAGTTTCCTCACAATTATAATAATGCAAAAATGCAGGTTATAAAAAAATCGTGAGTCATAAAGTAGCTCAGCGAAAGAGAGCGAAATATGCTAACTTGTATTTTTCTTTTAATGTGTGGAATGACTAAGTTATTGACCCAGTATTGAAAATTTGTTAGTTACTTTATTTATAGTATTTATTATGGGTTTATAGCACAGTATACCGGCTAATGTTCCCGCCTGCCTTGTGTTACTGTAGTAAAGTGATCAGCACCAGAATTTTCAAGATCCTGGAAAAAACTACGTCTGCGTGTTATAAATGTAGATACTGTACACTATATGGAGTATTACATGACAAATGAAACAAAATTAAATAAAAAAAAGAAGCTAAAAAACCTGGAATTGATCTAAGACCAATTCTTGCGAAACCCTAGATGAATTCCCATATGGCCAACCCTCTTTCTAAGTTTGACTACAAAGTGGTTCTTCGATTTTATAGAACGATTTGTTCTACTCCCCATCATAAAAGTATACAGACCAAAATTTTCATCCTAAAATTCAGCTAAGCCGAACAATAAAATCCGTTTTCCGCTCGGTCATAACCCTAAAGGCCAAAACACAGTGAGAGCGACACAACAATGTTGGCAACTTAGTTGGCGATAATGTCGCATTTAAAACACAATGAACGCGACTCGACAAATGTTTTTGACAGCTATCTTTGCTTTATTTATTGTAAAAGAAATGGCACAAATTGCACAATATAACTTTTTCCCTCATTTTCTTTTTTAATTCCTCCTCAAAACCCACTGTGTTTTGGCCTTAATGGGTTAGAGTCGCTTTAAGATGCAAAGAATCTAGTACGTCATTTCGAATAAAAAAAAGGGAGATTCCAAAAATTGCGTCTGGAGATGGCTATAAACTGCTGTTTGAGCTGCCCTGTATAGGAGTTTGGGTACACAAACATCTTCCTCAGGACCTAAGGAATTCTGTACTAGATTTTCCAAAATATACTTGATCAACATTTGTCACACCCCACCCCCACCCTCCGGCTTCACCCCAGCAGAAATTACGAGAATTTAATTATCCTACCACAATAGTCCAAGTATTTAACTCCATTTGTTATATCGATTGGAAATTTCGTTTACTCCATTCTCGAGATGCGATCTTTGAAAATGACGTTTCATCCTAAACTCATAAAATTTTTAACGTGGACGTGGGAATAGAAAAATATAGGTCAGCTATATTCATATTCCATACAAACTTCGAAAGTTGCATCCAAATCGGAGATGGTTCGACTCCAAGATGATCGGTCTCGTGGGGAATGTGGCTGTATGCTATATGTGCATATGAATGTATTTCCCATTTAACAACTTAACAGCTCTTGAGCTTTAACCCAACAGTTGGTTGGAGGTGAAATCTTTAGGAAGAAGTACGTGTCTTCTTTACTTTTCTAGTGTAAGAAAATGATGCTCTTTCCTCTTGATAACAGAGAAATTACCATTACAAATAGAGTTCCATGTGTGGAACATGTGTGGCAGGAGTGCCTTATCGCGGAAACTATACCGAAAAATACACTAAAATAAACTTAATTTTTTCGGAGTGGGGCACTCAGTTTTCATGGTAATGCATACGCACATCTTCACCTGGGAAAAGTTATGACTGATTTGAAAAGGAAGTACGAGTATATAGAGCTAACACACGCATTGTGCCGTACGTTGTATAGTCCAGACAGAGTCCGTAGCCCTTAGATTTATTACCCTCGTTGATGGAGCCCATATATACCGTCCTCCAAGAGCTCTGTGAAGCAGTGACCCGAGGTACCCCTGAACTGAAAAAAATTGGCATTCGAAACATTGGCATCCAATTATTGATTAGCAGCAGGACCATATCTATAGAAAGATTGTATGTATAAATAATTTGTCTAAAATAAAATATCCAAAGTAAACAAAAAAGGCGTAATGCAGACGCACCTCAAGGCCTATATAAAAAAAATCATTTTCGCCTTCCGTGAATAATAATATTGATCAGAAATTTTTTTTCCAGACTAAACAACATTTCGTCCATCCGTACGCAATATTTGCTATACATATTGGACTAAATACCAACAATATTTTCTTTAAAGCTTTTCCAATATTCCCACTCCTATAGTAAGGAAAGAAAAAAGACTTCTCAAAGAGTTTTCTCACGAGCTTTAGTAAAAATCAAACAAAAAAGAAAACTAAAAGAGGAAAACAGATGACATTTCCAAGTCAGTAAAGAAATGAAATTGTACTAAGAAAAACGAAGGATCGAAAGAAAAACTTGTTTCCTAGGAAGGACTTCTAGTTATCCTCAAAATTGTCTCCGACAAAAATATTGTCTCTTTGTTATCTTCCTACGTTTGCGCCTGTTCGGAAAAACTTCTTGACTCTTTCGCAAATTATCAGGAAAAGTTTTGTTCTGATTTTTCCTCTATGCTGTGCTGATAAACAGCGGAAAATTGTGAATATTTTTCTGTAGTGGTTTACGGTTAAATTACAATCTCTTCCGGGGGTAGGTATAAAACTGAATTGCTCCAGTTATATTAGGAGACAGTTTGGCTGATTGCAAAATATTTGAACATTTCCTTCAGGAATATTCTTTTCTGTTGAATATTTATACGAAAATCATGCAGATATTATTAACAATTTGTGAAAAATCTGATTTTCGTATTTTGTTTTATTCATGACGCAAAATACAAATTTGTTGTTATAATCCATCCCATGCATAACAATTAAGGTGTAGCAGTATATAGTAAGTTGTTGCTTTGATCCGGGAGAGCTACTGAGATAATTTCAATAAATTTTACTGAAAACCAACTAAACTGATGTGGTGAAGTCGCTGTCAAAAGGTTTCGATACAGGATACCTAGGGACGGTATTTAAGAGAGCTGCTCTGACCTTTTCAACTTCTGCAATCGTTATTATGGTCGGGGTTCCAGTCCAATTAAACTGTTTTTTTTTTCTAGTTTTTATACATATGTACATAGATAATTGTCTCCTTAAAATCTTGCGGTCGTTTATAAGACATACGTTAGAGCAGAGTTCAAGTATTATAACATCTGGGAAGGTTCTGTACCCAATTTTTTATCATCTCTGAGCAATACAATGACAACTTTGAAAAAGGAAGGCGGCCCGGTATACAACGTTTCGATACTATAAATATAAAGAAGCGAGCCAACAACGAGGGCCTTAGGAGCTTTTAGTTGAATGTCTAAAAATTCTGAGTTTACCTACCAGAGACAGAAGGAAGTACGTGGTTCCGACCTACTAACATGCGCCATCTCATTCAAAGAATAATGAGACTACGACGGATACCAATCTAAGCCCGCTAGGGTAATCTTTCCTGCATGTGATGTGTTGGAAATGGGTGACTTATCTGGACTGCCCTATTAAGGGACAACGGCTTCTGACCATAACACGCAAGAGAGTATTCAAGAAAAATTTCATTCTGACTCGGCTGAAGTCGAACAAATGCTGTGAACCTCTCGAAGGTATTTTCTTGATGGCGCATGAAAATACTAGCACTGGGCATTATTTGAATGTAAAGGGAAGGAAGCAGAAATGGTGAAATTTATACACGCATAAGTTGACCGACGATCGTCAACCTTCGATTACTGAAAAAGAATGAATTATTTTGCACTCTGATGAATGTCTTTACCTGTTGTAGTCCTTGTAAGCTGTCTTCTTTTACCTAGGTCCTTAGCAATATTATTGCCTCCATTGCCCTTATAGCTTGGTACCAATTAACCTATTAAAGCCGAAAGTGAATCTGTAGGTGAGATTTGAAATTTTGTGTTGTGCATGTTGGTAGCGTTATGAAGTATAGAAAAATTGTTTTTTGATTTCTTCAACCCGTTTTCTAACTTTTACCAAATAAAACAAAACAAAATAGAGGAAATATAAACAATTAATGCTACGAAAAAGTAGTAACTTAACAATAACACAATATAACAAAAACGGTATTCCTAATATGAAATATAATAATATTCCAGATAAAAAAAATATTCCAGATAAAAAGAAAACATAAAAAGTTACGTAAATCGAAATAATATTTCTGGAAGCAGGGAACACATAGATCAACATCGTATTTTGCACATTCCGTAATGCATTCAATTTTGAAACCGTGGCCATTGTTTTTGTTGCTTGTTATTCCCCAAAAAATGTCTAACTCAATCATATCTGGCTTCATTTTCCATTTTTCCAGAGGGCCGTCGATAGCCAGAAGTTGGTCAAGGTTCATTGCATGAGCGACAAAACATGTTTGCGAAGCTTCTACGAAAGTCTAATTGAGTGTGATTGTGGTATTCCTAACGACTAAGTAGAATTTTTGATAGAAACATCCGCCAGCCATGTCAAAATTTGAAAATTATGTTTTTTTCCCCCGACCACTTAATCTATGAAGAAACATTTTGGTATATTCGGTCTACACCTTCCACATGTAGGTCATATAGCTGTGTAGACATTGCACGTGGAACTTGAACACGTTTATGTTTAGCTCCGGAATATTTAGAAACGAAACAGATTTGCATTAAACCAAACAACGTGGGGGTGCCTGTAACGCTGCATTATTAACCCAACTCGAATATTCGAACATTCTATTGGTGGGCTGTGTATTGCACCGAGTGGCTAGTCTTTCATCTCATATTTGGATGGTAAAGGATACGAGGCAGAGAACTAAAAATATAAGTTAAGATATCTTTAACAACTTCTGCATCATCATCATAACCATCCAACCATGAATCTATCTCCTGTTGCATCTCCTTTGGCGCCAAATATTTCCTATATTGAACAATAAGTCTAGGGAGCCCTTCGGCGTTGCCCAACGATAATATAGATTCATAGATGGTTGGCGTGGAGGTTGAAAGGGTTGGGTGGTTGAGATTCATAATATCTAAGCCATCATCTGACTCGATTGCACGATTCCGTAGTCTAGGATTTCATTCTGCGTGTGTGTGCATATGTTCATATGCATGAGATAGTGTAGCTCTCAACGTCAACGCGTTCTCAGACAGTGCCCAAATATATAGCAAAAACCGAAATTTTTATATATTTAGCTACCCTACGAAGAAGTTGGCCGATTGGTCCCATTTTTGAACTTAAATATCTCTTTTTTTAAGTTAGGCTCATGCGTACAGAATTTTAGCTCTCTACGTCAACGCAAGATAGAGTGTTGAAATATATTTGAAAAACTAAAGTTTTGTATGGCAACACCAAAAGTGGTCGCCCGATCAGCTTCCCTTTTGACCTGTATTTGCAATTTTTATGAAAACGCCGTATACAAAATATAAGCTCTCCACATCGACGGCTTCTCAGGCATCTTACAAGCATATAGTAGAAAACCAAAAAGGGGTCCATTTTCTCCACGTCGATGCGTTCTCAGACAGTTTGGCAATACCAAGAAGATTTAATTCATTTTTTGACATTTTATTTATCATTGCTATAAAAACAGCCTATATCAAATTTCAGCTCACTACGTCGACGCGTTCTCAGACAGTACCCAAATGTATAGTCAAAAACGAAACTATTGAATGGCAACCCTAGAAGGAGTTGCCCGATAGATTCCATTGAACCATTGAACAAAACTTTACATTTTTCTGAAAATGACTTTTACAAAACCCAAAGTTTTGTATGGAAACCCCAAGAAGGGTTTGCCGATTACAATATTTCTTTCCCTAAGGTTTTTAGGACTATTACGAACATTTAAAAAAAAAATTTCCAAATCGGTCCGTTCTCAAGTAATGCGATTACCAACGAACAGCATTTCATTTTTATATACATAGATTTTTATATTTGATATTTTGTACACCAAGGAATATTTGTGTATATACGCTGACAGAGGAATTAATGGGTTAAGAATGATATAATTTGTCATCGGTAACAGTTTAGGGTAAGGTGAGGGTTTACAAACACTCCCAAGTTACTCCTAACTTGCAGAATACACACTTTTATACGACAAAAATAAAACGAATTCTGTAAATACAGCCCATTCCATAAAAAAAACGCAGCTGACATAAATCCTATCGATTTGTTAGCTATTAAGTTTTCTCGTTAGCACATATCTCATGTGGTATCTTTCCTCAGAGACTGCCAAATGCCAAGCAAATCAGGCACGAAACATAGAAAACATAATTGCATTGTCCACATGCTCTGACCCTGTGATAATTACAACATTACTAGCATCGTCCCGACTGTACTCTGGGGCATAACTATTTTGACAGAAACCGCATCAATTGAGAAAACAATCCATTGGGATTGGGGAACTCCCAACCAGTTTCTCCCAGTCATACACAACGCATTTGATGGGAGTCCATTTATATTTTTACAATTCTGTTTTACATAACAAATATTAATGCAACTATTACGTTCAGTATGTAGAGAATGTCAGCCTTAATTTATGAAAAAAAACAACATGAAGCGCTGTCCAATTGCTTTGCAATACATAATCAAATAACAACTCATCCACAATATCCCATTACGCAGTTGCCAAACTTTTGTCCGATGCCAGCAATTTATTCCATGCCGCTTAAATTAATGGCAATAAATTGCGACACTTTCATGAAAGCTTTGCGTTAAATCTCAGCGGATTTTGCAAATGTGTCTCTAATGATACTTCGGAGAGAAGATGTAGAACCTCTTAAAAAGAATCGGCTCGTAACGGAATAAGAGTGTTTTCCCACATTAACTTTGGATGAAGATAACCTAAAAACTGCCATTTATAGGCCACCCCCGATGAGCTATTTTCATAATAATTTCCAAGTTTTCTGTGTTTTCTTTTATGATGGTCATATTTTCCTTATGCGAGATCGTTTTGATTGTGGGAAGGAAGTTTTTCCTGAAGTATTTTTAAATAATCGAAGTTTTCTGGAGGGTTAGCAATTTGAGCTGTCGTCCTTTATATGTATGTGGGTTTTAAATGTTGAAGCATAACTAGTTTATATTTTATTAGTTTGAGCTTTTGTTAAAAATAAACAAAAAAGTGTGGACAGAGTTTCGAAAGCATAGCTGCCAAATATATATGGAAAGTTGCTTGGTGTGAAGGATGAGTTGAGTAATACATAATATTTCTTAACTACGTATTCGATGATAGCTTATCAGAATATTTTATAGTACATGAATGACAAAACTCCTCTGACTGACAACTAGCTCCCTGGATTTAGGATTTTACGTATAAAATGCCTACACAACATAAGTCACATATCATTAATTTGCTGTAGGGGCCCAGGGGGGATTCCATATTTTGTTTTCGAGATATGAAATAGCAAGACTTGAATGTAAACGCGAACTAATTATTAAGATCGAAACAAAAAAATTGTTATCGGCCACGAATAGTGCAAAAACAATTCTAAGAAAATGTTTCGAGCATTTGGCGATGCCGTAAGTGTGTGTCACACGAGGGCGACGCGGCGCGGAATTTTTAAGTTGCCGCTGCGTAATTTCTCTTGTAAACTTAAATCAATAAGTCACATAGGATGCGCTGCGGCATGGTTGGCAAACTAGTTGCCGCGTGGCGATTTTTGGGAATTACTCGAAAACACAATTTTGCCGCTGCCGCTAGTGGCCAAATTTCTTTTTCGTTCGAAATAAGTCGGCGCAAATCGTTAAATGAGGCTTTTGGCATTCTGACGTACTTTCAATCGAACATTATCATTTTTCTCTGTTTTCTTCAACCAGAGCTACTCATAACAGAAGATCTTCATCGGAACTAGAGCACAAATTTGGGTAAATTCCGCCGCTCCCGGTATGAATACTCTATTTTTTAGCGTGTCACTGGCCGTTCCGCGTCACGTCGTCCCGGTGCGAACAGGGCTTTAAGCTTACTTCCAACAGCGCGTAGTTTCACGAGTCACACCATTTAGGGCAGATGACCTCGCGCCACATCCATTACAAAATGACGCGTGAAAAATGACACACCAGCTCTAGCCACCACGGTCCACCTTTTGTACGCTCGTGGGGTACCTTTGAAGTTACTGACTCGAAATGAATCGGACGCACCATTACAGGCGACCTCGTGCCACTCACTGACGTATAACAATGTACTGAACGTATTACCATTTCCCTATAGGAAAGAATGGCACAAGTTTTGAAGTTTTCTCTTTCGCGCTATGGCAGAGTTGGAGCTACCAACACAAAATATTGTTTACTGAACATTTTCTTATTCTATTTGATGTTTTTATATTGGTTGAAGATGCAGTCACCGTAGGAAGAATAAGGTAAAGATAGTGTTTAGCATGCTTAGTCCCTCTTGCTCATACGCAGGATTCAGGTAAAAATAACCATTTGAAAATTAAAGTCGGAATGGCTTTAATTTCTTATAAGTGATTAAAATATCACTCGGACACTAGAAAATACATTTTTTTTAATTTAATTTTACTTTCGGGTGTTAAATTTCATCTGATTGGTTGAGGTTTACATATTTTTTATGTACTAAACGTTTCAAAGGGTGCTCAAACCCTGATATACGGAAACATAAAATGTGTGCCACAAGAAATAGCAAAGCGCTCAGTCCGTCGTTATAAGTCAGTGGCGCCACCTCAAGCCATACCCTTCCCACGGCAAGTTGGCTCGTACTCGTACGGCGCGCGGCCTGAAATCACAGGCCATGGGAAGCCAGCTTTAGGTTAACGCACAAACATAGCCACCCCTTTGAATTTTGAAAATATGCAAATTAGAACGTTAAAATGTTTTTTGCATTTAATTCAAAAAGTTTTTGTCGGACAGTAAAAATTGGTACAACCAATTTCATCGGGATTTTCATTTGCAGTAAATTTATTAAAAATGATGATCATTGTTGATTTCGCATAATTAACATTATTTACAAAATATTAAGATAATTCTTAGTCTGCAGTCCATATAATTTCCCATGCAGTTAATTCTCACGAATTCATATCGTTGTGGGTAAATTGTGCGAAGATCATCATATTCTTTGCGACACCTTACACCCGATCGCATTTCGTCTGGCTAATTGTCTCGAACATAAACTCTGTGCATGGTACTGTACGTAGAATATAAGAATTATTTTTTATGTTGTCTTCTTTTTAGTGTAGGTACTAGAAATAAGAAATTGTTTAGGTTATTATTTAAGTTGAATTGCATTTAATAAAGAATCAGTTGTGATTACGAGTCCTTGCATACAAAGCCTTTTAATTTTGAACCTCTTGATGAGGCCGCCAAGAGCGCTATTCTTCATAGTCAAAACCTTCAATCAGTGCTCTAATTGTGCGTCCATCATTGGATTTTTAATTATCGCAGATTATTACATAGAGCGGAAATGATGTACCTATTGCTCTAACTAAACACATAGAACCTTAGTGGCCCCAACAGGCGGTGAATAAAACAATTCATCGCGATATAAACAATCATTATATGCCAGTATGCGTGTGTATGAAAAGTCTGATAAATCTTACAAAAATTTTTTGTGACCATCCCACAAAGGCGCTGCTGAAAATCAGAACTTTTTTATGGTAACACTACAAAGGAGTTGCCAAATTTTATTACTCAAATCCTACCGTTTTCATAAATTGAAGTGAACGAGTTTCAGCTCAATCGATTTAGTTTTGTTTCCGACTATTATATTTGAGTATACACGGTTTGAACATTCAGCTAAGAACGGTTCCAAATATAGTTAAAGTGGCTGCTAACCATAACGACTTCTTTATGGTGTTTTGTGTGATAGAATATAAAAGTTTCAAGCAGACAAAATAAATCGCAGGTGTAAGGTTTCAGTCGACTACTCAATCCACATTTATAGGACACCATTTTGATTTGACTATTCCAGTAAGACGTAGTCGAATGAACCCAGTTTCAACTCGAACCGTGTGCACATGGAATTTAATCTGGGTTGAACCATGGTTAACGCTGCATGTAAACTTGGTATATGTCAACACGCTCTCAAATTATCATGCGGATAGACGAGCGCTAATTCAGACAGGCAGACAAATATACAGACAGGCAGATGGACAGACATGCAACATATTTCATGATTCTACGCATGTGTTTCTAAATTATTGTTTTCGTATCATCATTATTTTTATGCGTTACAAACATATGATCAAAGGTAGCATACCCTCTGATTTCTCTCAGGTAATAATGCCAGAAATGCCAGAAAAAGTTTTTGAACCATGGTGGTTTGTTTCACAGGTAGACAGACTTGAATATTTAGAAGATGTTAACGCTAAATTTGATTAATTCCATTCATAAAGGTACTTGTATTGAAGTAAGATTAGCAGTTGTTGGTACTTTCTTTCTTGTCCCTTGTTTTGAAAACAGGCATTAAATGATACAGAAAAAAATTCATGCAGTCCAATTTGGACACTGCCTGTGACAATATAAGTTTAATTTTTTTAACTTGTACATTTCAGGTTAGTTTACTTAGCGTTTACCAGAAAATATCTGTTTAAGTTTTGTCTAAAACCAGCTAGAGCGCAGTTCTAGCTCATCTAGGCACAGCTCTAAATCAATCAGAGGTCAACTTGGCTATAGACGAAATTAAACTGAAACTTGAATCACTGATAAACTCGCTTTGTTTAATATTTTAGTCAAGTTTATTGCTGGTGGCCTATAATTTTTCAGTTGTAAGCATGCGGTTAATAGCAAATCAGAAACACCGTCATATTTGCATAACTAACGCCAAACACAGCTGATCGAATACTAGCTCAAACCAATATCATAAGCTGACATTTCTCTTTCATGTGTGAACCCTATCCTTATGAGAAAAACATCAGGTGTTGGAAGGAGGGACGTTCAAGAAATCTGACGGTGTTTAGGATCAATAACTCTATCAAAAAACATTCACAAGAGGCATATAATAGCACAAGGTCAAAACCAATGTATCTAATGCTAACTTTGGCAGTATGGCCAGCCTAAGTGTCACTGGTGCAATTCACACCGCTATGTATGGATCAAAAGCATGAAGCAGCCAGTACTTCATATATAATAAGTCTAGAAACCTTTCCTGTGAAGGGATAGCCACCTTCTAAAGAGCAGTAGGATAAATGTCAACTGGTACACCACCTGCTCGCTATTGGTATTAGAACTGAATCTATCTGTAGGCTGTAGGCACTTTTATGAGCTTATGAACAGAACATATTACGTGCTTATAAGTTCATTCACTTCAACTCAACGTTCGCAACTACCTGTGTTGAAGTAGATTAGAGGGTTGCCACTCTGCCATACTGTCAGGTCCATGGTGCGCTATATATTCATGTGAATCTATCCTTATAGAGATAACCACAGATCAACCCTGATTCTCCAAGGAACATTACGTACAAGTGCTGAAATTGTGATAAGCTAAACCCACACAGTACAAAATTGTCTGTGGTATGTTAATCTAAAATCTTGTTGGGGTATATAAATTGTCTTGGGAAATCCCGTCCGGTCCCAAGTAGCAACTTAGGATATTCCTGGCCCCTGGGAGTGTCGAATGTCTGGGGTTCGGATTTCCATGGTACATACGTCCCATACCTTTACCACAGGATTTCTTGTGGTTTTACAGTAAAATTTCCTCTGCAAACGTACTCAGGACGACTTACGGATCTCCTAGTTTGTTTTCAGGATGTGTGGGGAAATATCGCGGGATACTATTTAAGAATTCCTGGGAATGTAGAATGTTTTTTGATGATTTGAAAAAATATATAACTAATGACTGTAAAGTATAGAGGTGTATGAACTTGCGCAAAACATAAACACAATATTAAAACACCAAGATCCGAAATTTAACCAACAAACTTTCCCAAAACACAAAGAAATTTCAGAAGCGAATAGATTTATTAATAGAATACATATTTTGTTATCCTGTTTTTGGTCTCCAAAATCGACACAAGGAAGCACAGCAAGCGAGAAATTAGCGCATTCACCAGAGAACCACGGGAACCTCGAGAACCAGAGAACCACGGGAACCTCGAGAACCAGAGAACATACTGAAAGGAAGATGGAAAAAACAACTTTCCTATGATTGTCTTAAAATTGTCCTGCACATCCCGTATGTATTTTTCTGTACAATATTGAGAAGTTTCCCATATGGGATATCCCACGGAAAAAATTATGGGAAATTTAGAATAACTCCTGGAAGTAAAGTGCTAAGTACATACTGAACATTTCCTGTTTATCCCGGGAAAGTTATGGTATCTTTATGAAAAGAATGCAATGTCCCTGGGTAAGGTTGTGTTGTGTAGGAATAGGCTGATGAAAATGACTTAGGGACTAACATCAGTGATCTCCATCATCATTTATGGCCCTGTCTAAAATTGGTTCCAGCGCGTATAGAAATTCGAAGGTTGGACTAAATCTAGATCAATTCAGTCCATTTTGCATGTACTTGAAACACTCAACTTTTGTTGTAAACAGAATAAAGAGGAAAAATGGAGAGCGCTGCTGGGAGAAATTTTATGTTGAGACATCTATAATGTCTCAGTACATTTTCATTACAAAATAAGTCAATATCCATATAGTGAAAATAGTAATTTAGACACGCAGGATAGGATATCCTAAATTTGTGAAATACCATTAATTTTAAAGCCTTCCCCATTTAGTAATTCGCAGAACTTGGTTTAGAAATCCCAAAACCACAAACTATTCCTCTGCGACTTATGCTCACATACTACCGTGATTTACTCACACTGTTATCGTTGCTTCAAATTTCGCTGTTGGTTAATCCATTTTTGATTATGCTGACCTTATGAAAACAACAACAGCTGAAAGCTACTATGTTCACCGAAGGCTGATTGAAACCACGTGAATGGTCCCACTGCTAGCCAAATGTTTGCTTACTTAAAAAGAGGTTAAACACGAAGCCGGCCAATCAATGGATGGCTATTAAATAGGACAAAGTCACACTCAGAATCAAATCACCACAAACAACTGAATTTCACCAACACCGTCCATGCTGCAGCGAATAAAGAGCTAAAATAAAATTTCGCTGTTGGCTTGGGGCTGTTCACAAAAGAGCCAGACAGTGGTGCAATTTCCAGCCGCAACATTTGGTTGAAATCGACATATTTTTCCGCACACATGTTAGGTCCTGGTGGGGGATTACACAAAATGAACAAAACAATGTTTTTTTATTCCATTTTCATGGCTCCCATACTACGAGGATGAAATATATGCAAAAAGGGTGTCACTTTATCCGACATGGGTACGACTTGATGTGACGTTTTTAGGACACCAAAAATAAGGAATTGTAATGATATTACATTCAACTCTCGGATAGGACTCAGTTTTACAAGGCATCCTTCCGCTGTCATTCCAGAAGACAGACCTTCAGTCCAACACACGTATAAGCTCCTGCAAATAAAGATCCATTAGGAAGGCGAAGGATGGCTATAGAGATTTAGTAGAGGTGGCACCATTTCTTTCTCGTTATTGACAAACGACACAACAGCGAAAATCGAGCACCGCGTACCGATTTAATTTCGAGGAATGCAACCTGACGTATCCTTGTTTCACAGTGGGTTAACTACTCAATTATTTATGAATCCTTTCTGCACGATAGCGGCATACTGCCGCTGTCGTTTAAGTTTTTTCCTGCTTCTTTTGCTGCCATTTTTTATTCCCCACTTTAGTGCAATTTATACAGCTTGAGTTGTTCTCTTTTGGCACCTCGATAAATGGAGCTCGGCACCATCTTCTACTTCTAGTACGTAAGTTGTATGCTGCAGCTGTAATATTGGGCGCCTCTATAAAGACTTGTAGCTATGTTTCTGATGACGGAATTGGGGTAAGTTCCAAGTGTTTATTCCTGTGTCACTAGATGAAATGAGATTTATTAAAGATGTTTACATTCACTAACTCCTTGACTGCGATTTTTAATGAGATTCGGACCTTGAACAATCTAAGAAGAACGCAAATGGGCCAAGGGACGTATTATAAATTATGTGCCTCTTCAAGTGGTCGGTTAGATGGAACCCCTTCAGTATAATACTTGAGAGTCTAGAGCGAATGAATTCCCATCATGAGCAGCTATTCTTGAGGAAAGTAATGGATAAAATAAATTTCATATTAAATTCATGTGAAAATCCTGTAACCATTTCACAATCCGACTACACTTGAGACCTATAAGAGTAATACAGAAGTAGCTGGAGGATAAAAGGGAGTTACCGCATCGTGTTCTCGTTTACATATATAGATATACTCATATCGAAAAATGGAATGGATACACATGTACCGTGACTATCTCCACTACGTTGATAATAAATTGAGTACAACCGATAAGGCCTTCACTAAGGGATACACATAAAACTCTATGGCGCAGGAGAGTTTTTATGAGGCTCGTGGCGCCATTCTTGGAGATGTTCATATGTCAATAAATTTTGAAGGTTATAAAGTAGAGAAAAAAATACATACAGGAATTACACACGGCTTTAGATTTGCGAAAATGCGAGACTTTACTTTTGTTATCGAAAGCAGGTCATTGACAATCCAACTATCAATTTAGGGCGTAATGACATCCATTCGCCCAATTAGCAACTTATTATACTCAAACATACGATGGGTAGACGTCGATCCAAATAAGGGGAAAAATCTAAGCTATTAAAGAAGTAAATATTAGGTATAGAAATTTCACCAATAGGGCAAGACATTAAATATTTGATAGCATTCAGGGGGACCAACAGAGTTACAATTAAGAACATCGCAATCTTTGATATTTTTTACAAGGAAAATTTAATGCATATAACTTCTTTTGGTTTTGCCAACTAATCATAAAACATAAAAATGAAAAAACTTGCTATACAAGAAGATCTTCGAAGAATATGAGGCTTCAAAAAATTTCGAAAATGCATTGACTTCTTGGAAAACTTCTCCTGATCTACGTAACGTGAAAATATCTTTAGAGCTCATTTGAAATGCTGACCTTGACTTTAACAAAGAAATAAACAGATAAAAAAAACTCCAAACGAATTTTGTCAAGGACAATTAAATCGCCCTTTATGCTTGAATATCCTGTTTTATGCAGTTTCGATTTCCTTTTTTTATACAACTTTTATCCACTCACTAACCTTTGACTAAATTACTTTGTGCCTGAGAGTGACGTGTAGACGAATTTACACAGGGACTCTTGATTTAGAATGAGCGAGTGACGAGTTTTCTGAGGGGGTAAAATTTTTTACGTTTCTTGTGATTTTGGGATGGTGGGTTTTAATTCGGGCTGTATGTGAAATCAATGTAAAACAGTTGCTGAGTGTGTTAAATGGCACTATTTTCTTCAGCAATAAAATTTTCTTGAGTATATCACTGAGAAATATGAAATTTTTTACTTTTAGTCCTTTTAGTCCTTATTCTCAAAGATGAAATACTATCTATGAATTCTTTGTGAATTCTGTGTACATGCGGGTGCGGAGCATTTAGAATTAGGTAATACATTGGGAATTTTCTTAGACGTGGGAAACGACGATTCTAGACACATATTAAAGACATGCTAAAGAGACTTTAGGATCATATACAAGACTAATTTGAGTAATTTCGGTGATACCTGATCATAATCACATTCATTTGGTTTCGCCAATCTCATATCGAAAACTAAAAAAATTATAGTTCTCAGAATCCATCAAAGGATGGGGCAACCATGTTTGGGAATTATCGCTACCAGATGCACAGAATTAATTTCATCTCATGGTTTGAGAAACTCTCTTTTGATATAACATTCTCGTCGATTAACAACTCTTTATCTGAGGTAATTGAGCTAGACCCATCCATATACATAATAATTTTTTTTTCCTTTATAAAGGATGAGTATCACCCCACTTGGCGAATTTGGGTTTTTGAAGTTGTCTTCCTGCAAAGATAATATTCTGAGTGCTGAACCTATTTGCCTCGGTCAAAAATAAATTTGTATTATCGAAAACATGGTTGAAAAATAAACTGAATTTTTTTTACTAATAAAGTTATAATGTTAAGGAGTATAATTGAGATAGAAATAGAAAACTGTTTAAATATAATTACGATTCGAGCAGTGAATAGAGGAATGACCACTGGCGGGTACGTTGGTCCTTGCGTAAGGATAACGTATTAGAGCCTGGTTTGACTAATACGCTCAAGATATGAGTCCACATAATGCTGAAAGCCGCTCAAATTTCGAACGAAAGGGGCTCATTATTTTAATTGAGTGGACTCAAACTAGTTATTAAATTGAACAATGAGTTAAATAAAAATTTTAATTTTTTACAATTTCGCAGTATATATTTATGTTGTTTAAAGTGCAATAATATATAATAATAATATAATTCTCTTCTCGTAATTACACCATTAAGATCATGTCGTAATCGTTATCAAATGGTCTAAAATATAAGAGTCAGCGATATTGAGTTATACTTGATTTAAAACATTTAATCAGAAATAATCGTTGGGGTTTCGAAATTTTCTGGCAATAAATTAAAACTTTACTTTTAAGGGCTTGTAGCAGCATTTCAGCTAGTGTCTGACATCTAATTGAATTCATTAGTTATAAGTAAATACATAAGCGATACAAATAGGGCAAAATTTACATAATTTATTCTTGGATTCATCGCATAAATCAATTTGTTTCACTAGAGCAGCTAGAATTTTGGTCAGAATTTGTCATAATAAAGGAAAATAGACTCGTCTTCCTTCAGGACACCGAAATTTATCTCCTCGTTAGGATTAATTCTCCTGCTAAGTCGCCATAAATTATTCTCCATCCGTCGTCTTCGTCGGGTGGAATGCCATCATAATAAATTGACATTTATTGGAATTCGCTGTCGACAGGTTTTGATTTGACCTAAATCGTCTGCTTCTAATATTATTGAGTTGTGATTTCATTTATTCTGACATAAGGAAATGTGTGGATACGTGCAAAGATAGACAAATGACATACAAATAAATAATCATCATCCTTCCCAAATATACGTTATTGTGGGCAATTTAATTTGCTAAAAATATCTAGAGATTTACTTTAATTTTAAAGAAGACAGTTCTGTTGTAAATTTGTTTGTTTCTGTTTTCTTTGTTTTTTTGTTTTGTTTTTATTTAATGGAAATGTATACCCACATATTTTCATAAATAGTAGGTAAAAGCGTAAATACAAATCACGAGATATTGTTACGGCTGAACACAGATGTAACTTGGAACGGAGAGATCAATTAGTTAGACAAAATCCTATAGCTTGCAACCGCGCCCTACCTGAGTCTGTTGCCGCGTATTTCTTATCCATTCAAAAGATTGATTCTGCTAAAGGATTTCTATAGTTCAGATCAAAGTGAGTGTTATTAGTTATACTGATATTCACATATGTCGTAATGATACCCGGGACTGGAAAATCACTTTATTGAATTGCTGAGAGTGACTGGAGTTTGTTATATATGGAATGACCAAACGAAGTATTTCAGGCTGCACCAATATCCCTCTATGATCCCAAATTCGAAATGCCATCAAATGACATTACATCGCATCAGGGTGACCACAAGTGCTACGATGGTAGTAAAATGCTACAATTAACATGTTCGTCACTACCCTCTGAATTGTGCTACGCCCCTGAAAAAATTGTGCTATTTTATCTTGTAATTTCATTCATGTTTCGCTAAGAACAATTTTCTGTGACAAAACAAGAATAAGTGTGGCGATGTGGCATTGATTTTGGATTTTGGTTGGCTTGGCGCTTGGCTTCTTGCCTTGTCGGGAATGGGAGCGGAGGGTGATCAATCCTATCTGAACGTGACTCACTTCAGCAGTTACTTCACATTTCACTTCAATGCAAACACCACATCACATTACATTACAACAATTCAATATTCATTTCATTTTTCCCTGACGGAAATCGAACCCACACTTGTTAGAATCGATTCCGATGTAAATAAGTACTGAATTGCAGAATAGAAGAATTTTAAGACCTTTTTTTTTAAACGATTCTAAATCAAATCTTAATAAGAGAGGAAACAAGAACCGCCTCATCCGAGGTTTGAATTCGGGGCTTGCGCTTGCGGGTTCGATTACCGCCAGGGAAAAATAAAATAAAAATTGCATTTATAAATTTATTTGAGGGCTTCCATCGTTACTTGTTAATACCAGCTGAAAGCAAAACGTGGCTTAGTAGGCTGGATACAAATTAATAAATACAAGAGGGAAAATCATCTATCTAGTTAGCTCAGTGGTAAGAGCAGTAGCCTGGCAAGCGGAAGATCGCGGTTTCAAACTCCGGACGAGGGGATTGTTTTCTCCTCTTGTATTTATGATTTGATTTAGAATCGTTTAAAGAAAAATCGGTATCGTTTAGTAAGTTGTAAAGCTCATCTGGCATTCGGAATTTTTTCCTAATTTGATTGCCTTGGTTGAAGCTGTTTTAATTGATTGTAGAAAGTACAAGCACTGAAAAATTCAATTTTTAAATCTTATTTTAGCTTGTGTTCCATAACTGAAATAGAGGGCATATGCTTTTGTTCTGCTCAGAGCACTTCGAGCGCTCTGAATACCGATTTCTTGTAACTTTACATACTTTCAGAGTACTCTGCGCGATCTTAATGTGCTCAAACAAATCGTAGGTAGACCTCTAAACACTTCAATGCATCAATAGTACCAATACAGCGAAAATACGCATACTTTTTAAATTCCACAGTTCCTTCTTTTCCTTAAACCCCTTATTTATTTAATAACTTTACTATATATTCGCCGAGAGTGTTTTGTGTTTCTATAAAAATATCGAAGAAAGTTTGTACCATAATTAAAGGAAAAATGGAGTTTGTAAATCATTTGTTAACATTAGTATCTAAGATCAGAAGCTTTATTATACAGTTCAAACAAGACAATATTGTATATGTTCCTATTGTTCTTTTCTTGATTTTTGTTTAAAATAAATTTTTTTTGTGTTATGTGTTTTGAAATAATTAATATTTTAATATGACTTTTTTTTTTGTTAAATTTTTTGTTTAACGGATTTTCGATTTGAATTGTATAGAGCTTACTTATAGTGTTTCTAAATGACTGTATACTAAACCCGTATTAATATCCATATAACAGTAAGTATTTAGTATATACATATTTATGTAGTCTGTTTAGTAAGCGATCCCCAAAATAACTAAAACTCTCATGACAATACAACTTTAAACTATTATTTAAGCGCAACTGTGCCGAGTATGATAATTACATCGAGATCAAGCCGGTAGTTGGGGAGTCATCTCCCGGCAGTCGATAAAAGATAAGCGAGTGAAGCGGTTAAGTAAAGATTAAGTACATTCGGCTTTTAAATTTTTGTCACGGCCAAGTTGATTTTTATTTAAACAAATATTGAATGGCGTACTAAATCGAATTAAATACCGAATTGAATTAAATATATACTTGTATGATTGAGTTGTCAATAAATTAAAATTTCTATCGAAATATCAAACTTTGTATTCCTTTTACGTGAGAGAAAAGAAATCCCACATTTATATTGAAACTTTAATATATACATTGATATTGTTCTTTGCTTCACTTTTGCTACGTATGCTACGTATTTATAGCAATGCAATTGTGACCAATACAATTTCATGTACTAAAACTATGCTAGTGCCTCTTTTAGGATGTTTTGCTACCTGAGTGCTACGTTAATTTGCTACATTAAAAAATTTCCAAACGATCACCCTACATGACATCGATGTTTTCGCCGTTGCCGCAATCAGAATTGATGGTATGAATCTGCGATGTTAGCGATGTCAGGGCAACAGATCACGAAGCTAAGACAGAGCTCATAGCCTTATTCTCATTTCAGAATCTAATCTGAAAAGATCAGAATTTTATTTGAGCTTTCCATACCATCTAAAACCTAAATTTTGCTTCCATCTAAATAGGAACTTACTCGTGCTGCACAGATTTACCTCTACGTCATTTCCATCCATCACCTGAGTATGAATTTACTCCTGCTGCAGAAATCCACTTCTGATTCATTTCCATCATTCACCTAATCAGGAATTTACTTCTTCTGCAGAGATTTACTTCTGTCATTTTCTAGGGTACACGCAGTAGCTAATTTTTTGCTACACAAGTATATAACTCTTTATCTTACACGCAGCAGCCATTATTTTGTTTTAGCATTAATTCATAAATTAATGTTAGATTTCTCTTCTTCTTCTTTCAGAAATAAAACACGCTTCCAGCTCTGAATTTATGAATTGAATTTTATGCTTTCTTGAATGCTGAACGTTGAATTCTTCAAATTAATAGTATTAGGCTATAGGCTATTTTCAAGAATTGAATTATTATTATTGAATTGTACACAAACTTCTGATATTAGTATCAGCAATCTTGAAATAAATTTTGCATATTTGAATTATAAAGGCTGAGTTGTCCCTTTATCAACCGATACCCCTCTGCACTTGTGCTCAGATCTAACACGAATTTAGAGAGATAATTTTCTCTCACTTCTCCGCAATGATTTAAAATGATATCAGTCACTTTTTATTGAAAGTAAGAATATATTTTATTATAGCACAAATAATATATTATATAAAAAAAGGGAATACAGTAGTAAGATCCACCCATTGAGTCTGTATATGCTAAAGATTACAGCGCCTGTAATCTTAAAGCTGCCTAAGGAGCTAGAATGTGCGATACGTTTAGTATGCATGCAACGTCCATCAACGGCACCCAATTATCATCTTAAAGACAGATTAGTATTTTTACACAATGTCGCATGCATCCTTTCCCATTGCACACAGTTGCATTGCGCGTTGCAGACTACTCAAATACAATCAAGTTACAAACAGACGTAGCGGTCTCTGAATTTAATTTTAATTTATAATTTTGATTTTGATTTCGATTTCGACTTGCCCATGTCACTTACAAAAAAAATACAAAATGTTAAAATAATGATAGTAGTGCTGGAGGAGGGAAGGTGAAATATTTGATGTTTTCGTATTTTTAACTTTTAAATTTGATGTTTGATCACCATTCGGCCCACCTGAGGCATGCCTTGCAAGAAATATAGTTTGGAAAAATAGTTATCAAATTTTCGAATGGAATTCAAATTCGAATAAAAATTTCGAACAGACCTTTGATAATTCCAAAACGAACTGAATAATAAATTTATTTGAAAATATTAACAATTGAATAAAATTAATTAATTTCCGAGCTGTTTCGACTCTGAATGGTTTCACATTAATTCCAGTGTCACAATAAAAAAAATCAGTTAATAGCGGTTCGGCCATGCGCAATCAGGGCTCCATACTAGAACTTTATCAACAATCAGTCGATCAGTAGAATTTAAGTCAATTTAAGAGGAGTCAGTACCAAGATTTGCAAGTCTCATACATTTTTCAATGCAAATTTCTGGCAAACTATTTGTAGCAGAATAATGATTTGTATCTTAAAATAAAGGTAATGAAGGGGTCTAGTCGTGAAAAAAAATTGATTTGAATTGAGATATTGGCTCGGAAACTTGTAAAAAATGGTAAAACTTGAAGTTTTTTAAATCAAATTCCTGTTAGCAGGCATTCTCTTTTCTTTAGATTGTGACTATTTTCGAAAGATAAAGCCTAAATCTAGCAAATAACGTCGAGTTCTTTTATTTTTAGTGTCGCTTCAATTATTTGTCTCTAATAGTACTTGTTTTTTCTCCCGATATTTCAACGACGTTAAATTGCAATATTTCGTTGAAAGTTGTTGAAATACAAAGCAAAATATTATATTTAACAATTGTGTGCAAAAAAAATTTAGGAGAGTTAATTCTCGTTAAAAATTATCAATTTCTTTGAACTGTAAATTTTCATTTTTCGTCTTAAATTATCGCTTGCTGGGTTTCTGTCTTTTACGTTAGATGTCTCTAATGTGACTTCTGGTCTCGGCTTAGGCTAATTTTATATGAATTTTCTCATTTTCAGGACACAAACCTACATATAGTAAATCTTATTACCTGCAGGCTCGCTGGTATCTAAACTGAAACTTTTGCTGAGTACTGACTCCTCTTAAATCTCATGCAAATTTTCCTATGATAACTGAATAATAGTGAAACTGACGGATGCAAGAGTATTTTCATAAGAATTGGTCTTTTAAGTTTACAGAAAAAAATTTTTTTTTTATTCAGATGAAACTGATGAACAATTGGGCAGTTTTTCTGTTATCTATGAATCAGTGCTTAATTCGGATAATATTTTAGAAGAAGATCGAGGGGAACGATTTTTTCCGCATATTTTGGCCTATTTATTTATAAACAATTCTCCAAGAATTTAATTTTTTTTTTTTTTTTTTTTTTTTATCCTTGAAATTCTTTCAAACGATACCTCACACGATTCTAAACAAAACTGTTTTGAGAGCCCAATAAGAAAAAATATCTCATAATTTTAGAAAGTAGCAGTTAGTACGCCTAGCAATCTGCCAAATGGAAAATTCATAGTATCGTCGTTTTCGATAAAAAAATTCTGTCACAGATAGACGGAGGGACGCAGAAGTAATCTTATAAGGGTTTCGTTTTTCTCCTTTTGAGGTAAGGAATGAAATAAGTTTAGTAAAAGATGCTCGGGCTATCGGTCTCTGATTTCAACAACTAACCATAGATTAGTGGCTAAATTTTTTTATTTAAAATACGTCACAACGCTTCACGGGTGAACACTCAGCATCTTCAGCTGGTCTTCTTTATAAGGTAACTATACTAAGTCTTTGCTAAAACTTACAATCTCTGTATTACTTACGAAAAACATTCATAATAATAGTAATTCCTTAAACTTATAAATTATTAACATATGTACAGAAAAAAAAGGAAGAAAAACTACTTTTGAAACACATATGAGACCATTTGAGACCAGCATCCACAGTGCGCGATTTATCGTTATTTATGATCAGATGAGAAAATGTTTTTTGATTGTACATCTGTACACACCCGTATGTGTGTATATGTTGGGAAAAAGCCCTAGTTATGGGTTAGCTAAGAAGTGACCAGTACACTTAATTTATGTTGACCATATCTGTTTTGCGATTCATTGTATTGGAGGTGGTGTAAGGGACATCCTCTTCCTAATATTTTTAACTTAACATAAAATCATTGTATTGTTGAAGTCTGGACAGTGGTTTGCTTCCACACAGTGGCCAGTCAAAGCAGTCTTGTTGAACTGTTTATTTTTATACCCTAAATGAAATCTATAGGGTATACTAAGTTGTCCGTCTGTCCATCCGTTCGTGCCCACGATAACTCGAGAACGCGTGTACTTATAGAGCTGAAATTTTATACGCGGGCTTTAAAAAAAAAAAAGTAAAATTAAGTTCGAAAATGAGACAAATCGGACAACTCCTTCGTGGGGTGGCCATACAAAAATTTCGTCTTGTACTATATATTTGGACACTGCCTGAGAATGCGTTGACATAGAGAGCAGAAATTTGACGCATACTGTTTTCATAGTAATAGCAAATAAAATTAAAAAAATGGAATAAATCCGGCAACCCATTCTTGGTGTTACTATATAAAAATTTAGGTTTTCACGGATACTGTGAAAACGATCAGTCCTAAATATTTCTATTGTACTAAAAACTACTTCAGAATATGATGTCCTAAAAAATTGGTTATAACAATTTTCTTTGTCCGACGAACCGTTCTAGAAATGTATGAGAAAAACCACTGCGAAAATCAAAATTGCTCAAATGGGTGACTATACGAGATTTCATACGTGCATTCATCTAGGGTATCATAAAAATTGGTCTTAGACCAATTTTAGGTTTTTATTTCTTTCTATTCGATCTGTGACCCGCAGGCCGATTTTTAAGCAATTGACTTGTGGTCCTACATAATTTAAATTGCGCTCTGAATTGTCTAAAAATGAGTCCATGTATGGAATATTATAAACCCGATCTGTCGAATGTTCCTTATCTCTCCTACATTTTTCCTGGCTGAAACACCGCCTGATGGTGTTGTCAGCTTTAAAGGCCGTACAGATCCGGTCATTTTTTGCAGTAACTACCTTTTTGAGTTTTCAAATACACCTGGAATATATTTGACACTTCGATATATTTTGGCTGTATCATGTTTTGTGGTGTCAGTTGAGTTTTCGATGCTGTTATTATTGAGATGCTTAAGATTATATTTGGTATTTAAACATTTAATCTTACGTACAGGAAATGCATTGTCCATAAGGATTTTGTAAATTTTCTTCTTATTCCTTTTATGGAAACAACTTTCACTTAATCCTAGTATTCTATCAACGAGACTCTTAGCTGTATTGATTTTCTGGTAATTCGAATAATAGGAGTTGTCGTTCAGCAATTTAGCTGTTGAGGTTGGTTTCTGACACCAATCTGTAATGATAGTATCGTTTTTGCGTGTTGTTTGTATTTCAAAGTAAAAAGTCCTACCATCCGATTCAATTTGTACAGTAAATTGCAATTTCCTGTGAGAACTGTTGAATATATTGTTACGGGTGTAGCCTTAGTTCGTTATTTAAAATACAATAGTTCAAATATCATTCAAAAGTTTTTCTTTATTTAACTTTACTGTTTACTCTCACAAATTCACAATCAATTTAAAAATAAACTCTTTAGCTATCGCTAGTACTGTCCATCTAATTATCGCAATCCAAGTAATTTACTTTGTTCACTTCACTGTCTGAAATAAAACTCGCCTCCTGGTTTTGAGGAGCGCCGTAGTTATACTCTATAAATTATTCTAGAGGAGTAAATTTAATTCTCCGAACCAAAAGTTTACTAAGATGTCACTAACCCAAGCTTGTTTCCATTTCCAACAGATGTCGCTTGTGTCACTTTGTTGCGCGTAACACTATTTAATGCAGCCGGAATATGTTCCTGTGGTAAGACAGTAAAGAGATCGTCAACATAGTTAATCAGAATTTTAGGTTCATGCAGAAGTTTAGTCATAGTGATATCCAACAACACTTTCATGACAATTTCCGCCATAATGGGGGAGAGCGGTTTACCCATTGTCATTCCGAAAATCTGTTTGTATAATTTTCCATCGAATAATTACATTTAATGATGCCGAATTGTTGGATCTCCATGAACTTACTTTTTGTATTATTTGTGATATCGAGATGTGCTCCCACTTCTCTTTTATAATGCGTAAGTAAAGACGGGTAGGAATGTTGGCAAAAAGAGATGTCACATCTAGTGACACCATAATCTTAGTGGAATCAAGGTGGAAGCTTTTAGCTCGTTCCTTGAATTCAAACGAATTTTTAACATTATATCTCGAGCTAATCGTTAATTGGCGTAGAAAGCTTGCCATATTTAGAGAGGTCATCCGCTACTGAATTTAATTTTTAAACAATTGGTCTGATTGGAAAATCTTTCTTGTGTATTTTGGGCAAGCCGTACATCTTGGGTGTTCCCGCTTTATACGTGCTGATACGTATCCTTTCTTTTTCAGAAATGAAGTTTTTTTGAAAAAGGTATTTGGCGATTTCATAATGTTCAGTAAAGACACATAATTTTTCTGTTGTCACAGTGCGACCTTCTTATCACTTTCTGACTTAGTTAAACAAAAATATTCACAAGCCCACCAGAGTTCAGTATAAAACCGACATTGAACTTAAGTTATTAATTAACTTCGCCTTTTATCTTTTCGAAAACCTATACTTTGACACAATGCTCATATTTCTTATATCGATGATATCCTTCTAATGAAAAGGACACTATTGTGTGCCTGTATTGTATCTGTTAATTCCCATATTGAGTTCAATTTAGATTTACAAAAGCAGCTCGCATCCATTACAATATAACAACTTCAGGGACTTCTGGTCCTATGCTATTTATGTCCTGCTGAGGTTTGTGGAACATATATGTAGATGCTTCCTGCTCAAACATATGTACATTCATATGTAACGACGTATAAATGGAGATATGTATAGATGGACAAAAAGCATTCCCGTCGATTGGGCAACCAAGTGATACATGAACATCTAAAGTGTAGGTTCTGGTGCGCCAGCCCAAATCAGGATGTAGGTCAGGTGCGCTCAGGGCCGCAAGTGTCTCTCCTTTTATTTTATTTTTTTTGTATTTTTTGGATCTTTTGTAAATGGAAAATGCATATTTGCAGACATCTCGAAAGCATGATAGAAATCTTGCATTTGGTGTATTACTTTTTCACTTTTTTCTATTCAGTTCAGCACAATACATAGAGACTCGTTTATTTACCTTAACAACAATATCGCGCGCAAATTACCTGAATTCAGCAGGGAAAAGACGGTAATTTAGTGAAATTATTCTCATGGGCCCGTAAGAGTGAAATTTTGCTTTCAGCAGCATCAAGAGATTTTCTGTAAAACTCCTGGTTGAATCTAAGCACGCGAAGAAACAATGGGATGAATTCCGAACGAATCAGTAAAAAGCTTTCATCGCTTTTTTATACCCAGCTTGAATGTGCTCATTACTCCAATCACATGGAAATATTGGAAAGCACTTTAGAGTGTCCTTCAGAAATCCTGTCACCAGAAGAGTGTTTTATATTTCATGCACAAAGTGGTTGTCGAAGGATGTAATCAAGTTGTTGTGATTGAAGCGTAGGATTTTTCGTTGTTATTCTTTTCCTTGCTTTAATTGAAAGCAACTGTACGTGTGTATATGCCTGAAATTTATGACTCCGGTCGTCATAATACATAACCAAACAAAATATGAGTCATATAGAAAAATCATTCAAAGAAAAACTAAAATGAATATTAAATGAATGCTTGTATATCCGGTATGTAATGTTATCTGCGATATGTACATCAACCACCCTTTGTGTGCCAGAGTACTTACCTTTTCTTATTAAAGTGTTACCCAGAGTAAAACAAGCAAATATATTGTAATACTCTTATTTCAAAATTCACAAATGCGTTATTTCTCCATCTTAAAATCTCAACATTTTGACAGAGCATCTGAAACTAGAAAAAAAGGAAGGAAATCCAAGGTTAGAATTTGAAAATGTTGAAGAATAAAGGATTCCTTTGGAATCCTTGTAATCATTATTTCTGAAATTAATTGTTTCTATTTTCTATAGATACCTTGAGGCTTTCATTTTATATTAACTTTTGTTTCATAAGGCTGCGACTATAACCGGAAATATGAAATTTTGAAAGTAATGCGGCAGGTGAAAATTTAGCCATTTTTGAAAATTTTAAATATCCATTTTTTAGAAAATAACTGATGGAACAAAAATAAGTTACTTGCTTTCTATTATTATACAATTAAATTCCCAACATTAAATTCGAAGAGGATGTTTTCCGCAATTAACTAATTTTGGACGAATTTTTATGAAATGACCCAATAACTTGTGTAAAGTTGATTGCATTGAGTTGCAAGGCATTAGTCCCTGTGACTTTTGTATATTCTTTAAAATTTTAATTTTACTTAGACCTGCATTCAATTCTCCAATCCAAAGTAACTATCTTATCAATGGCGGTATTTAGCCAAGTGGGAACCCCAGGCACTTTAGGATATGGGGGCCGCTTAACAACAATTATTTTCTAAAATATTTTGGGCCATCAACAGGAATATAACGCAAAGTATGTTAAGGCCTATAGCGCACTGGAGACTTTTTGTCACATAACTGTTTTATCACCACCGTCAATTCCATTAGGCTCTAATGAACGCATGAAGTGACAGCAAAGTGGCCTTTTGGTTCCTCTAGCTTGCAATTTTTGGGTGATGACACCATCACCGCGCCTTCACGTTTATACGGATGTGCACGCACTGGTAACATTTTTGTCGCCGCTTGACTGTCCCTGTTTTGGGAGACGTTGTAGGGCTTGGATGGAAGTCACGCAACTTTTTTGAAAAATGGCTGCTGCAACTATAGTGCCAAAAGAAGATATAAATATAATATAAGAAGTACAAATGTCACCACCCCTATACAGCAAAAATTTGAAGGGATACTCTGATAGCAATTTGAAGATATAAATCTGGGGAGAAATATATATACATATTTTCTATATCCTTACGACAAATACACATCACAGCTGCATCCTCGAAGTTTATATTGTTGAAAGATGATATAAAAAATGAGTTTTTGCGGTGATAGTTTCTCACTGTGTGCATGCTAAACCAATCCACAACAACAGGCATAACATGAACCAACAGTTTAAAAAATTTCGCTGATTACCAAGTACATTGCGTTTGGCTACCGAGAGTATACCATGAAAAAATGCCGGAAATTTAAAAAATACAGGGCCTGCAAACACAATCGCTATACATTACTTACATGGAAGTTCGAATAAATTCCACGATCTACTTTCAGTAGACAAATTCTAACAGCTAAACTGACTTTTATATTACTAGTGGCAAATTTGGATCGCGGGGTCCTGGGCCGAGGCCCATAGGTAAAGATGACACTATGCTTATCAGTTGTTATAATAAGTAAAATTCGACCTACAGTCACCATATTTTTTTACTGTTTAAGTACTTACATTTTACACCAACATTTCTTCAGCGTTCACTACAGTTCACCAAGCTAGTTATCGGAGTTTGTTCCCCAATTCAAAGTGGAATAAGCTACGGGTGATGACTAAAATTTAAAATCATGACTGTCTTCAGTATCAACTTCGATCTTACTTGGATCCAAATTTAGTGCAACAGTCACGAATATTTTTTCTTTTCTGGAGGCTGACTATTATATACACTTGCCACAATTTTGGTTTGATGTAAGACTAAGATGCATCATTTCTCACAAGATAGAGGCTCACTGTTACAGATGATCAAAACTAATAGCAAAAGTTGAGTACAAATTCCGAATTAGTGATTCCTTGATACTGGAATGAATCCCAATCTGTTTTCGTTTACGTTTTTTTTTTTTTATTATTACTTTTTAAAGACGTTAGAAATGTCTAGGAAATTTGTTTATAGTCTCTAAAAATGTCTAAGAAATTGTTTTTTATATTCCGAAATTATGTTTCTAACCAACAATAAAAATTAAAAGCAAATCACCTCCCAGTTATAACTCAAAATCAAAAGAAAAGTTGTTTGTCTTCCTAGAATCTTGAAATAAAATTCATGCACGTGTGGCATATTTTCTAGCATCGCATGAATTAATATGAAAAATTCAAACTTCCGGAAATCAAATCAAACACTTCCAATTTAAAACGTTTTATTGATGTCGACGTAGACACTTTACTTTCTACTTCCTCCTTCTACTACCCCGCATAGATATATCAAGAAAAATCACTGTTCAAGTCAAGCTAAGTCTCCTCCCAATGTTTCTGCATGAGGATGGGTTTCCTTTTATTTTATTTTTTATGTTTTTTATTGAATAATAGCGTTTCCTTCCTTCCCATCTTTATGGAAAAATCCAATAACATTCAACTGTTCTTTGATAATAACAATATAGACAGCTTTATGTATGTCTTCAGGGAAATAATATTTGATAGGGTTGCTTTTTGTGGAAATTTCAATATTGCTCCTGTATCTGTTCAACTCTGTGAGGCAATTAAGACAGATACTATTTTCATTGAGATGACCCCCCCCCCCCACAATAAGAAAACAATAAATTATTTATTGACAGTTTCTTCAATTTTTCCAGAAAAACAATTCCACCAAGGTTTTCTTGTCCAGAGAAAAGGGAGAATGAACTCAATCAAGGAAGCCACAGATGTTTTCTCGCCTCTTTTCATTAGATCACCTCCATCCATCCAGAGTTGGTACAGTTGGTCTTGTTTTGGGTTGTCAACGGAACGAACACAGGCGTAAAGTTAGGAAAAATATTTTTAAAGTTAAAATAGCTTGACCCCCTTCCACCATCCCTTAAAACTTTGTTTTCCCTTAAGTATTGGACAAAAGTAAAAGTTTCACACAAAGGGACATAAATTTTCCCTCTCTGGTCCGCCAATTTTAAATCGAAAAGCTAATTTTAGCCGATAAAATCTTAATTACCTGTTGTCGACTGGCGTCTTGTTTTAGAGGAATTTTGATATCTCGCTTTGCCCCCCCTTTAATTTAATTTCATCTATTTTCTTTCATCCCCCATCAATTAAAAAAGGATTAAGGGGTGCTTTGGCTTATTCTCGGTATCCTTTGGCGAATTTTAATGGTATTTCATTGAATTTCGCTAAATTATTTACTAGCTTAATCCGTGTTTACCAGGGAAAACATTAATTTTAAAATTTTTGTTTTTTAATTAAAGATTTCTTTTGAATATTTGTTTTGTACTGTAATGAGGTGAAAAATTTCCCGACCTAAGTAAAGCTTTAGTATAAATGTTGCAAAATGGACAGAAGAATGTAATTTCATTACCATGTAGCTGTATACTGCAACCGAAATTATCTATTAATTCAATTTCGAAAATTTGGATTTATTTCTGTTTAATGAAAATTGCTAATTTTTTAAAAAAATACTTATCTAAGGACATAACCAAATTGTAGAGACAATAGCTCCACCGTTCCGTAAGAAGAGTCAGCAAGTCCTCAGATGAGTGTTCAGACCGGAAGCCATATTGGCGATCGTTGACATGTTGTCTAATTTCCAGATAATTGTAGTATTATTCAAATACCTTCGAAAGAATCTACGTAATTAGTCGGCAGTTTGAAGGATCACTACCTTCTCCAGTTGTAAAAGTGGAAAGAACGTGGGCTTGTTTCCAAGCAGTTGAAAGTTTTCTCACGAACAACATAAAAAGAATAGTTTGCGTAGAGGTTTAGCCAAGGATATGACGGCACAGTTTTTAGTTAAGAGGGGCGAGGGTTGTAAGAGTAGAATAATTAACTCTATAAAATTTGTTGATTGGGTTTACACATCACGTGGAAATCGTGATATGGGCCCTTGTATAATGATCGGAACAGCCGAAATATTCATAATCCAGTCTGGGGGATTAAACAATTAATTTGATTTCGACTTTGAATCTACCACTCAATTCTATAGCTTAACTTAACTTAACTAAAAGAAGAAATGTCTTAAAAAAAGAGGGCATTACATATCAGCGCGAACCATATACCATAATATACAACAATATCGGTCAATATCAAATTGGCTCAATTAATGAGATCGTTATTTTTTTGTAAGGCAAATGGACGAGAGATGCCAAGAACGAAGTCCGGAACGGCCCATTGTGCTGTTATGCTAGAAGCTCTATCACCAAAACTTTCCTGTCCTCTTAATGAGAAGTTTTTTTAACTCCTATACAGATATGAGGTCAGAACCTAACGTATTCAGCCTGTTCCGAGCGAAGGCCTGACAAGCACACAAAAAGTATTCACTTGTCTCAAGCTCTCCTTCCAGGCAGGTCAGACACTCAGAGCTGTCAACATTCCTATCCTTGTTATATGAGCATGAAGCGACCTGTGGCCGATGATGATGCCAACCATAATTCTACATTGTTCCCTTCCGAGCCCCATGAAAAAAATCAAAGATATTCCTATTGGACCCATCAAAAAACAGTTTTGTGTATATGCAAGTACTCAGGTTTGCCAATCTCTGCTGACACTTTCTATGAATATCCGTTTTTATGAGAGACCCGATACTCGTGGTGGCAATACCTACGACGGCCTCTAGTTCGAGAAACCGAAAATCATAGCAGGCCCTAGCTAAAAGATTTGACGGGCAGATAGTGGCGTGTCTTCTATGTGAGTACTCCATCCAAACGTAAGATTATTAATAAGATTATTTTTGGCATGCGGGAATCGAATTCACATTTTTTTTTAGAATCGGTCTTAGCTGACAACTAGGAGAATTTCAAGAACTTTTTTTTTAACGATTCTAATAAAATTAAATTAAAAAGTAAATAAAATTGAAAAAAATTTACAATTTATTTCTGCGCTTTTATCATTACTGGTTAATGCAAGCTGAAAGCAACTGTAGCTTAATAGGCTAGATAATATTACGAAATACAAAGGGAAAGGAACCTGTCTCATTAACTTAGAGGTGACCCATACTCGATTGGAAAGCGGAAGTTCCCGGCTCAAATCCAGGACGAGGCGGTTCTTTTTTCCCCTTATATTTATATGTATAAGTAAGTGCTTTTTTATATATTGCAAATTCGACAATAGGAATCAGCAGATTTCACGGTCAAAGGAGATTTTTTATAGTATGACATGATGATTTCCTTCTTGTTAGAAACGCTGTTCTCCGGCCACACCTCGAATATGCTTCTTGTTTTGCTGCCATAATTTTTAGAGCACATAAGAGAATCATTGCAATTCTAGTTTCAATGCAATAAATAATAGAATTCTTCAGGAAAAAAGTCATGAAAACTTTGCGCAAAATGTTAAAAACATTTAAACCAATTTGCTGCAAATCCTACAGCTGGCAACGAATAAGGCGTTTCATATCATTAACCAATACTCATCAACACGGCTAGATCTTGCCTACCTGCGTATCTGATTAATTCTCTGAACTTTAACTGAGATCGTATATGGGGCCAATTGGGAGTTTCCTTTCAGAATCCTATGGCAGGCAGGAACTAGCCCTACTGATGAGTATTGGTTCCAGAAGATACGAAACACCGTCTTTGGTGCAACTAAATGTTTGTTTTCTTCAATCAAAGCTTTTTTTATTATCCGCGAAATTTTAATAGGACTTACATCAATTCTATGAAATCGCAATTAAAATCAAATTCGAAAGTAATTACGGTGACCAACAGAAATCCTTTTGAATATTCAAAGTTTTCAAGTATACCTAGTCACCGAAGATTACTAAAATCAGTAAGTTTGGAAATATCCTTAAGACTAAATGACATCATTTGAGGATTAAAGCCTTCTCAGTATCCACAGGCACACACAAATACACACAGAATCTCTAGCTGAATAATTTCAAGAAATAATTATAAATGGGGAGCCATAAAAGCGGGTTAGCTTTCTGGAACGCTATCCAAAACAAATCATAAACCAGATGCTGTTTGCTATAAATCACTGGGGAGACAATTTAAGTCACTTAAGGAACTTTTATAGGCTTTTCAATCTCTTATTGATAAAAATTTTAGACAGCCGGCTTTGCTCAACCAACACAAAACTCAACATATTTTGTATAGCATGAAGGTCTACATAGGCTTTATTATTACAAAATTTGCGTTGTAAAACTCCAAAATTAATTTTCCCATTAAGTCCTTCTGCTCATCTGGCAACAATCGATGGGGTGCGAATTTTAAAAGTTACCGAAGCGCAAAGAATTAAGGAAGACCCTAATCATATTTTCGTTGCCTTTGGGTGAGAAATCTTCAATCGTATCCCAATGTTTTTTTATATAGCACATTTCGGTAGATAATTGAAAAAATTGCTGAAATATCCTGAAAGCTATTCTACCCAGATTCGTCCTTGTGTAAATTCTAACAAATGTCAATGACTTCAAGGAATAATTGAATTTTATAGGATGTTTGTTTTCTATTTAAAGATCTTTGTATAGAGTATACACGTTTTCTATTATTGAGTCTTGAGTCTCCTTCAGCCCTGTATCCCTGTCCTGTGTTGAACCTTAATTTTGTATACTACCATAAGAAACAAAACAAGCTCTGGCTTAACATATATTTGGGAAAATCATCCTCAGACAAAGAAAATCAAATATTTCTTCATCCTTTGTTTGGTTGTGCATTATTTCGCAACAATTCCCTCAAATTCTAACCAAATGTTTTCATAGAAATTGAGAAATTGGACCCTGTAAGGATTTAGAAAAATTTCGAAATTCCCCCCAGGTTACATATAAATGCTCATCCCTCGACATCACTTAGGGCTTCGGTTCGAATTTTAAGTGATCGCTTTTTACTCTCATCCTACTTTAAAGATTGAAAGTACAAGAGTGAGTATTTGGTATTTTATGAGGTTTCGAAATATAGCAACGAAAAAAGATATTCACCCCGAAGAAGGTTATGGATCCCAAATGAAAATCAAATAGCCTGAGGATGTGGATTTTTTTCCAAGGACAGGATTGGCGTTGTCAATATTTGCTCGATGGGGAGATCTGATTGTGAAAAAGGACATTTGTCATATTAGTAGTTATAATATATTCCAATTGAGATGGTATTGTGATATGTGGGCAGATTGTTCACAACTTTGAGGTCCAACCTCTGGAATAAATGCGATAGATTATCACGTGACGAGCTAGATCTATGAGCATCCTTATTCAAGTCCCCAAAACAAATTAGAATTTGGTATGCCCAGATAAATGAAGAGAAAGCTACTTCCAGTTCGGAGGAATTTTCTGAATTATAACAATTTAGTGTACAATACGTTCCAAAGAGAGCATATTTTTCGAATCGTGAGCTAATCTCATTCCGATAAGAGAACTCTTTGAGAATTGAGGGATTAAGGAACGCATGGATATCTATAGCAAATCCTCTCCTCTCCTGTGCGCTATTCTTGTTCAACTTTAAAAACCTTATAATTAGGTAGAAATGTAAATACTGAGCTTATATTCTTGTCCGGCTATGTCTCAGATATGGACATTGGATCCATTCAACATATGTCTGAGAAGATCAGCTTTTCTTATGCTACTTGCATTTAAATAAGTACATTGCGATAGAAGTCCTTGAGGGTTTAACGTGGGCACGGGTCAAGAATGCCTTAATCCTACGGTGGTCTTCACACACGGACTGATCTTGTTACGTCAACCATCGCCCTCCAGAAGCATTTCTATTTCTAAAGATTTAGTACCTAGTTCTAGTAGTATTGATAGCGCTATATATGAACGTATAAGAAGTTCTACAAGTGCTCAATAATGCGAAATATAAGCTGTCAATTTTGAATTGTCCACTGCCAGAGATTCCTAACAATGCATAAACGTCTAAACAAGAATCTGTTAAAGAACATAGTGCAAGTTATTCAGAGTAACTATTGTAAATTTTCTAAAATGATTGTTGTTGATATTATTTTCGCCTGAAAAGTAGAAAACCTCAAAAACCATAGGTGAAATTACCTCCACCAGGTAAAGCTGTTCCACAACCGTGATATTCCAACATCTTGGAGAGATGAAGAGAGCGTTGAAAGGAATTCCACATTAAACCTAGGAGGAACCAATACCTATGTACATGTTAAATCTCCTTCAGAGCAACTATAGAGCGACAACATAGCGACAACACAGCGGCTACAGGGCGACGATAGGGCGACAACAGAGCGACAATAGAGCGACAACAGAGCGACAATAGAGCGACAACAGAGCGACAAAAAAGCGACAACAGAGCGACAATAGAGCGACAACAGAGCGAGAGAGAGTGATAACAAAGCGACAACAGAGCGTCAACTGAGCGACAACAGAGCGATAACCGAGCGACAATAGAGCGAAGACAGAGCGGTTACAGCGCGACAACGGGCGACAACAGAGCGGCAACAATAGAGCGACAACACAGCGGCTACAGGGCGACGACAGGACGACAGCAGCGCGACAAGGGAGCGACATCAGGGTGACAATAGAGCGACAACACGGCGACAACAGGGCGACAGAAAGGCGACAACAGACCGACAGAAGATCGGCTACAGAGCGACTGCAGAGCGACAACAGAGCGGCTAAAGAGCGACAATAGAGCGGCAACGGGGCGACTACAAAGCGACAACAGGGTAACAACAGAACGCCTACAGAGAGGCAACAGAACGACAGTAGAGCGACAACAGAACAATATCAGGGCGCCAACAGGGCGACGACAGGGAGACAACAGGGCGACAACAGAGCGATAACAGAGCGACAACAGAGCGAAATCAGGGCGCCAACAAAGCGACATCAGGGCGACAACAGAGCGATAACAGAGCGAAATCAGGGCGACAAGAGGGCGGCAACAGACCAACAACGGAGTAGCTACAGAGCGACAACAGAGGGACAATAGGGCAACAACAGAGCGACAATAGAGCGACAACAGAGTGCTAACAGAGCGATATCAGGGCGCCAACAGGGCGACAACAGACCGACATCATCGCGACAACAGCGCGACAACTGAGCGACAACAGGGCGACAATAGAGCGGCTAAAGAGCGACTCACAACTCAGACTACGCTTGGGGAGGACAGAAATAAAAAGACATGCTGGTAGAATATCACGGGGCTCAGACAAGCGAAAAAATATGTAAGTTTTTCACAAGAGAGGACAAAACCGTTCCTCATACTCAGCAGAAAATATTTAAGGCTCATATTGGACCTAAATGGTTAGTGCCCTGCACTTAGATATCATATTCAAAAGATTGTTAAAGTCAATGATGCTATCTGTCGCTTCTGTATGGAAAACGATGAAACCGCTAAAGATGACCTGTGTGACTGTGAAACTCTGTGCCACATAATGCTAACGCATCTAGGAGAGGCATTTTCACTGCCAGAAGATGTCGTAAATTGCCCCCATGAACCTCATAACCTTTATAAAAGACCTTATGTCCAAATGGGAGCCCGGGGGCATTTAGGGGTAATGTCACAAAGGATCTTATAAGTCGCGGTGACTAGAAGAAAAGCGGGAACTTTGCCCGCATGCCCCCATAAATAATAAAAATAATTGTTAAAACCCATAATAAAAATATGACTTCCAAATATTAAATAGGGAATAATCATTGTAATTACTAATTTCAAACTCATATTTGTGCTCAGAATCATCGCCGAGAGACAAAATCTTCTCAACCCAGCATAAACCTTTTTAAGAATCATATTAACGTTTTCGCAGCACATCATGTTATAGTTCCAAACAATGCCCAAATTAGTACTAACTTACCTGGATATGAAAATCCTTTAAGATCACAGGGGGTATATCGACAATGGTTAAAGCACTATTGTCGAAAGCTATTCGCTATAATTTTGCAAGATTAAACAGAAGTCCGTTAAGCATCGACCATCCGTGTATTCGAATTTCATAGCAGATCGAGAGGACAGCTTAGATACACCTGGCCATCGTCGGCATACATGTATACCTTAACGGGTCAATCTCAGAGCCTAGTGGAACACCACACAACACAGACAAAGCAATTGAAAATTCAACACCAATCTTAAACTACTACGAACGACCACTGTTAAACGTCCTAACCAAGGAGATAGCTCCTATGGACTATATTTGTAATTGGTTGCTAATTTATGAAGTAAAAGGCTATGGTTCACACTATCGAACGCCTTAGGAAAGGCCGAGAGAACTAAAATGCCAAAATCATTATTATTCATGGCAGCCCTTATGTCCGTAGTAACCTTCAATATGGCAGTTTCACAGTTGCGAAATCCAGATTGTCAAGGATTCAGAAGTCTGTTCACATCCGCCCAAACTAAGATCTGATTATGCACGAATTTTTCGAGCACCTTCGATAGTAAGGATAGGATGTTCATGGGGCGAAAGTCACTAAGTGACTTGGCATTAGCTATCTTCGGAATCGGCTGGCCAGTAACAGTCTTCCAAATACTGAGAAAAGTAGACGTTGACAACATTAGAAAGGTATTCAAAATTTGAAGGATATACTTATCAATTACAGATAATAGTATTCTTCTTAGGAGTGATGGGAGGGAGTCTGGCCCAATCGCATCAGCCTTCACTGAAAAAATAGCAGAGCTCGTGTCATCCAGATCAACTACGCGAAAATAAGAACAATTATATGAGTAATAATGAACAGGCAGCACTTAAGTGTCAAGGGAGGGGTCAAATTTCTATTTAGAAGGAATGCGAGTGCACAAAAATCACGAATATATTTTATCAGGACGTCGTGAGCAGGATGATCTTTCTAGACCACACACACTAGCTTCCCACAGATTAAGCCAAAGAGTTTTGCATTTCAGATCAGTGCTAAACTTATTACCGTACACTTGTAGTTTAGCATTTCTTAAAGCTAACGTAATTTTGTTGCGCACAATTTTATATTGAATACATACCTCATTAGTTTTCAAACGTCGATATCGATGGTACAAAAATTCTGTCTCAGCTATGAATAAACGAATACGAGGGGCCACCATGGGCATCCCTCGATCAATAAGTGCCTGGATTTAAGAGGAACATGCGTTACTAATAGATATCTGACTAAAAAAGAAAAAAACAGCAGCCTGATCGTTCACTGAGGCACAATCAAATATTGTGTTCCATGGCATTTGACTGCATTCTTGAAACAAAGATTCAACGTCAATGGTATTGTAATCTCGGTAAGAGTAGTTTGTTGGAGAGTTATTGTGCATTAAGAAACTGTAGCCCATAAAAAGAAGATCATGATCTAACGAGGTAAAAGGGTTAATCTGATCGACGAACAACACTTTACCTCTATCCGTCGCCAAGAACATGTCGAGCAGTGAAGGGTTTGTTGCGTTAATATAGATTGGCTGCGAGTTGAATACATTGCGATCAGTTGATTGGAAAAACTGTAAGATCCGATTAGCTAAGAAATCATAGAGGAGGGTATGCTCATTAAAATTACCTTCAACTATGACAGCAGGATAATTTTCAAAGGCCCTTGATAGTAGATCCCCTATATTCGACACTCTATCCCAACTAAAACTCCCTGGGGACAGTATTAAGCAGACATTATACACTTTTGGAACTTAAAGTAGACCATCAGGCCAGCTGAACATCTACAAAATCCAGATCAGCACTATTAGAAGAAAAAGCTAGTTTCACATCACCTTAACATATATTCCGACACCTCCACCAGAACGCTCCTAACGATCCTTTTTAAACAAAGTTTAACCCAGAATAGAAAGAGGAAGGAATAATTTTAAGAACTTTTTAATTTTAACGATTCCGAATTAAATCATAAATACGAGAAGAAAAAACAACCGCCTCCTCCGGGGTTTGAAACTGGGACTTTACACTTTCTGGGACACTCATCCTACCTCTGAGATAACAAGACGGATGCTTTTCCTTCTTGTATTTCTCGATTTTATCTAGCCTTTTAAGTCCATAGTTGCTTTCAGCTGGCATTAAAAATATTTTAAATTTTTTAACTAACACCCCTCTTTTTTTTTGCTTCTGTTTATGATTTAATTTAAAATCGTTAAAAATAAAAAGATTTTAAAAGTCGGTTATTCTCCATGTGTGACCGATTCTACAAAATGATGAGTTCGATTCCCGCATGGATAAAAATAAATAAAACTGGAATAGAAACGTGCGACGTAGGTATAATTTCATTCAGCCATGTTTCACTGACTACAATCGCATGGACAGCAGTCCCAAGAAATATTTCAGGAAATTCATCGGTTTTGTCCTTATGTCTCTGGCATTAAGTAAGCAAATATTCAGGCCTACATTCCTGCCACAAAAAAATTTTAGCCTAGTTCTCACCCTGTCCATAAGCCCCTAACTTTCGACTGAGACATTATAACCATCATTAGACGCTAATTCTTAATGTAAATACAATATTTGTGTATCATTTACTTTTCGACCTAGCTGTCGAAAGCTCCTAATTATCTCTGAAATAAAAGGTCCCAGAAGTGTAATTCATCCCGGATGCCAGGCTCAAATTACACTTTCGTTTACATATGAGTGCCTGCCTCTGAATGCTGAAGAAAAAGTTTACTGAACTCCTCTCGATTTATGGCATGGCAGTGGAATTAAACCGAAACCGGAAAGCTCTTGAGCAATAAATTAAATTCACAACTTTTCGGGGCAGGCGGGTATTGTTCGTGATGTAGTGCTATTTACTCCGGACTTGGTTGTTCACACATGGAGGGCTCTTTTGCATTCGAAACGCAAACAGAATTGTGAGGAAATTTTTGTCCAATAATCCTCCCTTTTAGTATCCATTACTGGAATTTCATATTTCAATCAATCACAGCTCAAAGATCGACACAAGGGAAATATACTATCCGAGGAGGGTGATTTTTGAGTTTTTTTTCCCTCTTTATTTATTTTTGCTTTTCTGATGGGGGTACTTCAAATTTGTAGCACTAAAAGGGACTCTTGAATGGAGATCTGGAGCGGCAGAATTCTGGATGGTAATATCTAGATTTCAATAAAATTTATGGATCCAACTTGGAAAACGGATAACGACCGATAGACCTTTTCATGTTTTGTGACAATTGTACAGAATTTTTCTGGCACGAAATATGTTAACAGTGATTTGATGATTTAGGGAAAGTGAGTATTATTCGATGATGGCCGCAAAGGTTTTTTTTTAATATTTCACATTGAATATTTTTTGAATGTGAAAATATCACCATTTTGAGAAACCTTTCCGTTGGATAGCAGGGGTATGTAAGAAAAGTTTTACGATTCACTTTTTAAGTCTTTTTCCTCATATCCAAAATGTTGATGTCAAGAAATAAATAATTTTATACAACTGAACTTAAATTATATGCGAAAGTTGAAGGAAATTGCCATTCTTTACTTTTTTACAATAAACATTTTTGTTTTTATATTGTCTGTTGAGAAAAATACTTAAACGTTAACGAAACCTCATCTTTGGTTAAATCAAAAAAAAAAAAACAGTTCATCGTAGGAATTCTTGTCTAAAGATAATAATTAATAACAGTATTGTTAATGTAGCAGCTATGGGATTTCTCTTCGACCTTCGTATATGAGAAGTTGCGGAAAAGAAAGTAATGTTTTCGTTTTACTATTTTAATTTTCAGTATGCCAATGTCAGCAAGTAGATCGAAAAATTGCGCTTGTAATCATGGTCACACTTTTTAGTAAGAGAGATTTTCCATAAATGTGCACTATTACAAAAAGTGTACATCTAAATGACCTTGGTGTTACATTGGAAAACTCTACAGTGGTAATCCAAAGCTGGTGACCTGAAAAACTGGGAAACATAAATTTCCGCAGAGTTACATACCAGAAGTTCCTCGTGCATGCCCATCATGCAACGCATTCCTACCAGCTGTCCACAACGAATAACAAATTAAAAAAATATATATATAACCACAAAACTAAATCAAAACAAAATGAATATTGAAAGTCCGGGTCTGTCTCCGGTATTAGCTACTCTATACAAAAATTAATTGACTATACATAACGCTTACCTCACTCTTATTGTCAATATGAGAAATTTATCAAATCGATAAAATCACAAAGAAAATGTAATTGCATTTCCTTCCATTCAAAATGGTGTAAAATTGCTTAAATGCGCAATTCTGCATTTCCTTACAGTCCAACGAGTATCAAAGCAAAACCATATGCAGCCATTATTGTGTCATCAAGCAATTACAATAAAGGATCGCTGGGTTGTGTACTTGATAGCATGACTGATTTGTTTACATTTTGACCTAGTCATGATGACCGGTAGTAATCACGTTACCTTTGATACAATTTACTCAGTGCACTTTCTTTTGGATTAATTTAATTTCTTTGTGAATGAATAATTTGTAGGTAGCGCGTGGCTATTCATATCATACTCTTTATGGGTATGCAGGTAGGTATGCTCTACAAATGTAAAAAGAGGTGGTCCCTTTTAAGTGAAAAGTTTGGGTAGGAGGTGAAAAAGAGAGATATTGCTCTTGGAAGTGCTGCAGATTTTTCTTCAGATTATTCCTCAGATTCAACTTATATTTTTTTCTGTAATGCCCATAAAAGGCACAAAACTTCAATTAAATCGATTTCCATTTGTAACTTTTTTCTCTTACCCCTTTTTAAAATTCCAAACATTAAATATCAAAATTATAACCCTTTCGGAAATTGACGTCTGTTTAGGGCAGAAAAGTAAATCATTCGTTAGTAAACCTCAGTCTCGTTCAAATACGTAAAGTTCTTTACTTCAATTGTGGTCCAGCCTTATGAGCTACTACTAAATAGTTCTGATTTGTTTGGAAATTGTTCTAGTGATTTCGTTTTCCATTGCACTTTTCTTCCAACATCAATTTTGTACAAAAAATTTAAAGATCAGTCAAAGGCAATGTTAAAATAAATTAAATTAAAATTTCCTTTATAAAGGAAAAAAAAATTAAGAAAGTTTTATTTAGTGTAGAAGAAGTTGAATGGAGTTTGTATTTAAATCAAAATAAACTTCAAAGGCAGCGTCTCTTAAAGCGAGGCCAAATTTACAAAAGCGAATCGACAGCCTTATGTTAGTAGACTTATATCTGCGTGTAATCTTGTTAACCTCTAAATAGTAATTAAAAAACGAAATAAATGAAACAAAGTTGAAGTAATAGACACTTACCATTACCACCAATTCGAAGGGCAAATAATAACAATAATTAGTCCGATTTTATCCTGACTAAAATTTAATAGAATTTTCAGAAGAGACAAGCAATCTTTTTCATCCTCTCTGAAAACCTTGATTGATTACTACCAAGTCTAAGCCAAATTTTGGGTTCTCTAATAAAGTAAGTCATTTAGGGCTATTAATGGCACGTTATAGAAGTATAATCGCTTAAGTAAAGTACTTACAAGTGTATGCCTTAATTTTCTGTTTCCAAGTTTATGCCTTAATTTTCTGTAAACAGAACACATTATTCAAAGTAGTAAAATGTAAAATATCTCTTCTGTATACATATATATGTTTTGATGTGTATCATGTAGCTTTCCTATAGATGTATGGATATGTACCAAGAAGAGGAAACCTCATCGCTACCAGTTTACATTTGCTTGCCTCGAAATTAGGTCAACTAATTCAAAATTTTCGTCACTGGTACGTGACTTTTCCGTCATATTCTAACTGAAAGCCATTTTGAAAAACGGCTTTGTTTAATATCGGGACATCACCCATTCCCCGTATATTTTTGGGATTTTGTAGGTGAAAACTTTTCTATTGGAATTCCATCACATCGAAGAAAGTGATTCTCTATTGCAAGGTGGTGGCGCGCGGGCGGAGGATTTGTTTTTTTTTCTGGACTAAATAGACAGGTATACTAAATACAACACAATGTTGATAAGAAATTTCCCCAAAAGTATTTTGCAGACGGCATATTCCATTGACCTACTTTTCTCTGTCACAAAAAAACGTGAATTCTATTTTACGCACGTATACAATAGCTGCCAGGTGGAAACGAGTATTCTGACAGAAAGCTAAAATCGAGAAAAGCACTTTGCGTTCAGCTTAATCAAACGTTTCATGAATACGTAAAATGTGAACTATGCATAGAAGTGAATACCAGAGCGGGCCGGCAGGAGCGGAAACTGGTATTCATTTTGATTCCGAATCTTCCAAATGTATTTAGCTCGAACTATGTATGTAGAAAAATCGAAACACCTAGAGCGATTTCTGGTAGCTCGAAGCAGCAATACCTGCAGCTGTTCTCTGGCTATTGTTCGAAAAGCCTATTGACTGTGATTGGATTTATAATAGTGGCATCATTTAGAAATCAGGTAAGTGTTGCTAGGTTCACTTAAAGCAGAGTAGAAATAAGTCCCATTAATTTGTATGGGGATGGTGGAACGTAAAAACGAATGATTATGTGATTCGTTGGAGGAACAATAGATATTATAGCCTTCAACTGGCAGGATTAAATCTCTAAGAGCTGCTTTTATGGTAGGCGTTTCATGAGAGGTTCACTTTGTGCGTTGTTATAGAAAATTCATTTTTTCCTTACATTTCCAATTAAGTCACCCAAACGTTTTGCTTTTATCGAACAGAGAAAACATGCTCTCTAAACGGGAGGATAAGGTGGGCCGATATCAGTGATCGTACTAAAACCGTCATGTTTCTTAACAAAGCTCAATTGAACCAGATAATTTATGCTTCTTTACTGAACAGTAGATCCAACTATCCTGCATCTGCTTGGTTACAGTACTAAGTAACTTCCGTTGTGTTCAGATCAAGAAGAAGATTCGTGATGGTCATACGTCATATTGGGTGGTACTGAAAGAGAGATTTTGCGTTAACAGAGCAAAAATTGGTTAAATAGTTTGTACACGTAGTTGACTTCATCAATGGTTGCTGCCGATAACCAAATCATGCAATTGCCTAAGCTCTTTAACATTAATGATATTTATTTATTTATTTATTTATTTATATTGATTTAGTTAATAAGATAGTACACAGACTAGTCCAATTAAGATACCATCTTAAATTAGATAAAATAAATTAAAATAAAAGAAGTGAAGCAAAAACAAGTTCAAACGAAACAATAAGTAAGAAGTAAGAAATAAAAATTATACATTGCAAAAATAAAAAAAAAAAAAAAAAAATAGAAAACAAATTCTAAATAAAAATACTAAGTAATAATAATAGTAAATTAATCTATGAAAATATTATTAGAGTGCTAGTTAGAACATTTATATTATAGGAAACCTAAAATACTAAAGTAGCCAGAAACTATATAAAAAAATAAATAAATAAAAAAAAATACAAAAATTCAGAAGTTCAAAGATATTATTCTAAGTACAAAATTTAAATAGCAAAAACAAACAAAGAGTAAAAGATAAAAAATAAGGAAAGTAAAATGTAAAGTAAAATAAGATGCAAAACAAAAAAAAAATAGTGAAGATAAAAATGGTGAAAAATTATAGGAAAACTTGAGAAAAAAGAAAAATGGGCAAAGCAAAGCAAAAAAACAAAAAGGAATGCAACAAGGAAAAAAGGAGCAAACCAAGCTATAAATAAAAAATAATAAAAAATGAAAAAGCTAATAAATCAAAAAAAGTATAATTAACTTTATAATCAGTGTCCAATCTCGTTTAGGATTAATCCTTTAAATGTCAGAGGGCCCGAGCTGAAAATATCAATATTACTGAATCTGACATTGTAAGTCTTCTGAATTCGGTATAGCGGAGACTTTTCCCGTGGGTTAGTTCTAGAGAAGGGTAATCTGAAAGGAGTGTATTGTCTTGCATATCTGGAAGGAATATTAATGCCAATTTTGGAAAGCAAATCAGGACAGTGCACATCGCCATTCAGAATTTTGTGTAAGAAAACTGTATGAAGATAAGCGCGACGATGTTCTAAGGACAGAATGTTAAATCTAACTAATCTAGCATTGTACTCTAATTCACTATCTTCCAGTTTATACAGTATTTCCACATAACAATGCCACCAAGCTGGAGTGATTCAAAGTTATAGTACTGGATATTTGAACCAAGACACTACTTCATGATAAAACATTTCGTGAATCTTAATCCCAAGTAGGAAAATAAATTAAACGAAGTCTTCAGATAAACGAACCTGTACAGAACTACATTTATATGGACCTAAGCGAAACTAAATGTAATACAGGAGAAAAAAGTTTCCAATAGGAAATGATTTTTATACTCTTGCAGAAACTTAAATAAACAAATATTTTTGGCATCATTCTCTGCTAAATTTGGTGTGTAAAAGAGAACGTGAGTATCTGCATTTTATGCGCCGAGTACAGCTACCAGTTTAGCGTCTTCAACAAGCAATTCGTAGAGGAAACGTAGAACCACTTGGAAGGTAATCATTTAAAATGGATCGGGTGTTCATGCTAATCTTGTTGGAAATCCTACTTAAATGTCACTTTTTCATATCTTTCGTTACGCGATCGTCAAATCCATCGCACTGATAGGGCTGATCATATGTGTGGTGGTGTAGCAAATTATCTCAAGAATCATCTTAATGCGAGTAAATTTGCATAGCGACAGATTCATTTATTGGCTGCTTTGATTGCCTTGGTACAGAATCAATGAAATTGTATAAAGTATGTGCTGAAGTACAAAACAAATGCACTGTAAGAAGATGTGTGTCCAAGTTTGGAGACCAGTACACAAAATGCAAATTACTAGTGTCTAGGTACAACACCTATGCTCCGAATGTAGATAGAAAAAACAAAACGACTTCTCCTAGTAAAATATAACTAGTAATACAATTCAGCATAAAGTGCACTGTACTCTTTTCAAGCGTCGTGTTCTCAGGTAATTCAGTAAGATTCTCTAGAATTGCAGTCGTGGACTTGAGTTCTCTGCACTTTACCAGTGACAATTTTTGTAATAACAGAAAAGAAATTTTATGTTTCTGTGTAAGTATGTAATTTAATGGTTAACGAGTCCCGTGTGGAGTACTGACATATTCTATCAGATCTTAGTATATATATTTTAAGTCGTCCTTCAATTAAAATGTTTTTCCAACTTTTCAACAATAATGCAGACCTCCTCGTTTAGGGCTCCCAATTCGTTAAATCCTTGTAATGTCGCATGTATGAAAATGTGTCTAAATGTTATGTGTTCCGCAGAGATCCATTTGTGGACCATATCTATTCCGTATTTATGTGAGCAGGGTTGAGTTCTTGACCGAGAACCCGCAGTAAATTTTGGGTGTGAAATGTACACAAAAATTAAATGCATAATACCACATTCACAAATGTAGAGTGGAGTAAATTGGCGTACACTCAAAGAATATAGTATAGATTCGCATAGGTGTATTAACTATATTATGGTTATCCCAACTACATATAGTTATGAATTCCTAAAAAATAGACAAACATCTTATTATTTAGCTGTTGCAGTTATTTTTAGTTTTATGTGGATGAAACAACTATAACAAAGTAGATGGATGATATTTTTGCAATGTAATCTTGTAACGGGGATAGAGAAAATGCTTGTAACTATATTTGATAGTTACTAACACTTGCAATTTATATAAAGATAGACGAGGCAATTAAAATATTCAACAATATAGTTGCGCTTTTTAAAAGATGTTCTGTAATGGAAATTTCTCTATATAGTTAAATAAATGTTAGAGAAATATAAATAATATAAGATTTGTGTAAATATGTCAATGAAGGGCTACCTCTTGGATTTGGATGGGTCTTTCATATATTGTGATACAATTTAAGGTGTTGAATATAGATTTATAGTTAAAATTTGTCACCAATATTAATTAGAGGTCCAAAGTCATATAGTTAAGATTCATCCAAAACACATAAAAAATTAGTCCACTACTACGCAACTAAAAACTTAGGTGTAAGCAACTATATTCATGGTTGAATATAATAGGTATTTAAGCATAGTTGCTTGTGACTATTATATAGTTACTGAAAACCATAATTATAGCGGCAATAATAAAATTAACTTAGAAAGCATATCAGTGTATTCAGTGGAGTCGAATTGTTGTGAAGTGAAATGTATGAGTAAAAAAAATCATTTTAGTAAATAAATTGTAAACTGTAAGTAGGATCTGTTTAAATTATTGAAGTGAAGTGACAGATGTATTAAAAATAAAATTATTTTTTTCATACATATGTATACCTACATAGCACACAATATTTGCACTTGCACTTCAGAATACAACAAACAATTCCTAGTGAAAAGATGGATATAAACTTGTAAATAAAATTAGCTTAATTCTTTAATGCAAACAATTTAATTTAATTTTTGTAGTACATATTTATGAAAAAGAACAGGAGTCTTTTTCACAATAAGGTAGAAAGTGTTTATTATTTAATTTAAAGATAAATAAACAAATGTCGAATACTAAGTAATCTAATTTTATTTGTAATCCGCAGACTTACCACGCGAATTTTGGAAAAGTCCAAATGAAAAAAAATCAATTCAACCAAAACTGATATTAATTAATTCTTAATTAATTAAATGAAAATATGTTTATCAATTAGAATAAACTCTAGTAGGCATATTTTTATTTAATTAGTAATTATAATATCCGAGTAATGAATATTTTTAATCACGAGGTAAATAAAATATGATTGCTAGATCGACTTAATTTTATAGTTATGATGTCTAAATTAAGAGATGATAGCAACTACAATAAATGAATGCGAGTATAAAATTAGTTGGTAATGACTATACTTCAGGCGAATGTGTACGAAGGTAGTTGCTGATGACTATACCTTAGACACAATCAACTTTAATACAGTTGATTACAACTATATTTATAGCTAAACACAACTGCATAATAGTCGCAACCAACAGAATAATTAGTTGCAGACATTAACAATATAGTTTTGACATCAAATAAGTTTTGTTGCAAGAAACTATATTATTTATTGTCAATATATAGTCGTGAAATCTAAAAGCGTTATAACAAAAATAGTTATGAAAACTGTAAACCATGTATAGATTTTAGAACTATATTCTAATAGTCGAGGTGTCAAATTTTTATAGCTGTTTGAAATTATAGCGTGGCATATAGATTATTCTTTCAGCGTAGAGTGGTAACTGGCAGCGCTTTCATTTTCGCACACAATGAATATGCGCATAACTGATGGCGTGAAAAAAGCTCCATGCTCCTTTTAATTATAACTAATATATTTTGATGTTACTTTCTGATTTAATATTTTTTACGAAGACTTATAAAAAACAGGAAGTATTTTGTGCAACTTTATGATTTAAAAACCAAAAATAGTACAATAATTTTCAGCTAGTTTCGAAGCCTCAGGTGCCTGTTTGTAGATTTGCCACTTTTATAACGCTTTGTTATGATAATTTGAAGGTTCGTATTTCACTCTGTGCTGCATTGTGAACACCTTCGTCTTGGACTCAAAGCTCACTGCTCTCCATTCTACTCCACTCTGCATTGTTAATGGGGAATTAAGTTAAAAGAAAGGCAATGTTAAAAGCAATTGTCTGGCAAGAAATCTGCATGGCCAGCACGCAAAATGTCTTGAGAGAACAGAGCCAGCAGCGCAGCTTCATCATGTGAGCATATATATACGTATGCGTTTTTTCAGCATCTGTTTGGGCTTTCCTAAGGTCGGACCCCTCTAGCGTAGAATTCTGTCAGGAAAAAAAAACATCAACAAGTTTTGAATTATTTTCAAAAAGTATACGGGAAAACCTAATTGAATGTTGCGTTACATAATAATCATCGAGCATTGTTTTCATTCAATAATAAAACTGGAGTCGTCTTTAGGTTTTGAAACCGGATCGGTTTGAAATCTGACCACATATAGCTGCTAATTGAATCTCGGGTGTCACATTTGTTCAGAGAAAACACCTTATCGGCGAAACCTGATCGTGTATGGTTACATTTAGTTTTTTAATTAATTTTAATTTTATTTTCAAATTTTATTTTCCTATCCTGAAATAAAGTTGAATTGAATTAAAAATGAATAATAAAATTGAGTTGAATGGGAATTTCTAGACTCGAACTACGCATTAATGACGGATATTTGCGTCAACCAAGCAAAGTGTTGCTGACCAATTCATAGTCGGTGAACTCTAACTCTAATGGCTTGTATCTGTGTGAATGCCAGTTTTATCGCGAATTCATATTGCCCGAACCACACTTTCTCTTAAAACATTTTTTTTTAATATTCAAGGAGCTTTCATAATACATAGTAACAAGTGCTATTCCCGTTTACCACCTTCTCCTTTTTACAATAGAATAGCGATTCCCTTTTATCCAATATGCAATAACTAGCAACTGCTACTCGTTTCCTGTCGCATCACTTGAATTAGAATAAACTTTCACATAATGCTTAGACATTGCCTGCTGGATATGGTGCATTTCCTGGAAGATACCGACCAACTAATGTGCTTCACTTCGTATGCACAATATAAGTAAGCAGGGAAGATACTAACACTAGTTATACCATCCTGGAGGAAACTTCCGTTGCATGCATTAAATTTAAATCTAGGCCAAACGAGTACCAGGATAATGCCTAGCTTGCTGGCTCCTGGTTCCTCTGTACGGATTTGTCGTCTAAGATCATAAAACTTTTAAAAGATATCTGATGGAAAAGCACTGATTGAGGTTATGTTCGGGTTAATTCTGTCGAGATAACTTTCTCCTTTGGATGTGAACTGAATTTGAAATTTCTTAAGGATCAACTTTTGGAGGCGGGTTGTTTGGGAGAAGGGTTGAGGGCGAGAGAAATAATTTTTGTTTTCCAAAACTTACTTATCTCTGTTCGGAATAATTTAAAATTTATTATATACACCACCACACATGCATTTGTTAAGCAAGTCAGATGCACTGCGATGATGTTGAATTATATCAGAATCAACTTTATCACAAAAAATTAATTAACTTGCCTGCAGAGAATGTTCGATATTTTGGATTCAATGAAAAGTAAATAAAAGTTGCATCATTCAAAATTATTAATAAAACCAATTGCTGTCCAGAAATGTATGTAGTCGGGCAATATTAGGGCAGAACTCTTGGTTTTTATGATGAGAATGAGAATGTCTAGCCGGGATACTTTTATGTGAACTTCTAAATGCATAAGAACCAGACTATTCTTATCGGACATCAAAATCCCAAAGAGATGAAGTTGAACAGTTGGCATTGAAGAAAGTTTTCTTATTTTCAAATTATCCTCCTGAGACACAAAAATGATAAATTTGTCTGAGGTATGCTGATGGCTTCCAATTAAACTTTTTTGTTAGGATGTGTAAGCTTCAAAACTTAAATCTCCGAGATCAAATGAAATATTACTCGAAGTTATAATAAATTTTAGAATTTCTTATATACGAGCACAAGTTTTAAGTCCTCTTCGCAAACTCAACTTTACTGTGGCGATTAACAAAGTACTTCGGTAGAGCAGTTAAATTCACAAACTTCGCCTGTGTGTTACTTTGATACCATCAAAGGAGAAGGGGTGGGTTGCTTCTTTTTTACATTATGATTATGTTCGGCGCCACGCTGTTTTAGAGTCCATAAAATCAATTAACACTTAAATATAAACAAGTCCTATATCAGACTTAGAATGGAGGACTGGGCTGCACTGGCTCGTATAGCCCTAACTCCATTAGATATTTTCCAAAAAAGAACCTCCAACCTCATTGGCGATTTGGCAATAGGTTTTTATATCGGCTAGCTCGGACACACACCCCACAAGTCGGATGCCTTTCGCTTTGTTCTGTCTGAACCAGATCTTAGCTTGTAAGTTCGTTTTCTCCTTTTCCTCTTCTCATAGATTTCCGAACTTTATTACTCACAATAACATAATGAAAATACAAAAATAATAAAAGTAATATCTATGAGCCAGTTTGTTTCTTTTTCAGTTAGACTGATTGAATTTCAAAGATATTTGTATTAATATTGTTCATTTATGCTCTAGTTAGTTGAGTTTACTGCTGATAAGTTTCCAGCTGGCCTTATGTTTTTGATCGGGTTATTTGAATGACGGATTTTTTTTGGAAAGGTTATTTTCAGGAATACACCGATCGTTTTGTTGAAAAATATTTAATTTTCTATAACATTGCTCGACGTTTCGGGTCCAAGTGCGGCCCTTCTTCAGGAGCTCTATACATATAAATCACATATGAGTTCAAGCTTTTTTATATAAAAAAAACTAAATATAAATATTTTAATACCTTATTTCTGTCTATGGCGCGTATAAATAGTTCTTGTATATTATTGAAGCTATTTGCAAAGATATATTCTAAGTCTTTGGGAATAGCGCAGATGATGTCGTCCACATATCTTCTTAGAAATGTTGGTCCTATTTCGGATTTCTTTAAGGCTTCCTCAATTATATGATCTAACACCATTTCTGCGATACCCACACAAGAAAAAAACAGTGTTATATACAAGGTCAAATGTGAGAACTGCAACACGGCATACATTGGACAAACATCAAAAAAGCTTACAACCAGATTATCACAACATAAAGCATATGTCAATAAACAAGCTCCACGATCCGCACTAGCATCCCACGCAATAGACACAGGACATGTATTTTCCTTCGACAATACAAAAATAATCGACATGGAAAATAATAGAAAAAAACGTGAACTTAAAGAAGCATGCCACATATACCTTAACAAAAACAAAGTTATAAACTTAAGGCAGGACACAGAACTAATAAATAAAGACTATAAACACATACTGAATAAACTAAAACCGTAGTATTAGTCATAAAATTTTAAACATAACGACCGCTTAGTTATATATCGTCCTCGTAGCCAGTTAATTGTCTTTTCTGTTCTAAGTTTATTTTAATTTATTAATAATGTATTTTTCTTCTACTGTAATTTATTTTCTATGTTGTTTATGTGTTATTTATTATTATTTTTAAGAACTATTTATACGCGCCATAGACAGAAATAAGGTATTAAAATATTTATATTTAGATTTTTTTATATAAAAAAGCTTGAACTCATATGTGATTTATATGTATAGAGCTCCTGAAGAAGGGCCGCACTTGGACCCGAAACGTCGAGCAATGTTATAGAAAATTAAATATTTTTCAACAAAACGATCGGTGTATTCCTGAAAATAACCTTTCCAAAAAAATCCGTCGCTCTAGCTCCCATTAATCAAGTCGGGGCGCGTATGCTCTAGTGTTATTGTTCTAAGATCATTGAAGCATCGATCATAATTTACCCCAATGAGCAATTGAAAATTCGATTTCTTGCTTTGTTTGCGATTTTTAACAATATTAACACAATCACAATTTAATAACATGAGAATTACTGTTGCGTCAGCATGTTCACTGAAGTCGATGAATCCTCCTTAAAAGATCAGTAATTGCATTAATTTTGTTATAGATTGCATGCAATTAATTTGATAATGAATTTGCTGCAAGGAATAAATAATTATATGAGTTTTATTTTGAAACGCGCACCATTTAATTTTAATTTACCAACGGTTCTGATTTATTTTAATTTATCAACATTCATCTTGAAGCGTTCAACCAATCTTAACAGAATCACGGTATCGATAAAAGCATCGATATCCTACTCTTCAGCGTTCTAGATTTATGCATCTGGTCCACCTCCCAATTAAAGTAAAAGTTTATCACTATCCTTCAAAATATTTTCGACCATACAGTTTTTATCCGGACTGTGCGAATCAGGAACAGTCTACCATCGTTTATCCTTACTTGAGCTTACAATGCGTGAGGGTTCAAGAGTGACAGTACCTCCTCATGATACCTTATGCTTTCCTTATCTCCTTCCCATTATTCTGTGGTTTGCCTTATAAGTTATCCCCTTAGCTCGGCTTAAAAATATAAGAAAATAAAATAATAAAGCAGAGTACCAATACAATAAAACTTAAAAACAGAATTCTGGATCATCCTATCTATATGCAACAATACAAATTACAAACAACACAAAATATTTTTACATTTTCCAGAGGAACCTACCAGGTACCTACCCATGATTATTTGTTTATCTATATTATTTAGGATTTTGATGGCAAATATTCATATGGATAAGGAGTCTATAACCCACTTATTCAACCCACATAGATATTTAAATAACTGGAGTTATATTTGTGGTAGTTAGGTGCAGGACACAGACAACTATTGTATTCCATTGATTTTCGTATAGTTATACTCGTGTCTGATTATCCTTTTGAACAAAATCGTTACAAATTTTTAATATTTTTAGTATGTAAATCCTAAAAGAATTGACATGTAGGTCAATTTGTTTTATGCGGCCCACCGATGGAGGACTATTCTTCCTTTGACGAAAGTTCCGAATATTTTATATGCTCAGTTTGATTCTGTTGTATTGCTGCCACGAAGGTAAAGAATTGTAAGAATTTGAAAATTAATAATAGGATACAAATTAAACTGCCTTCAAAATTTGAAGGGCACAACAAGTAAAAGGTTTTATTAACGTTGTTATTATTAGATTATCAATATTGACCCGTTTGCTTTGCACGCATACAGTAAAGACTTTGGGAATGTAATAACTTGGCCATAGTAAAAAAAGTGAAAAAATGTGGCCCGTTTTAATTATTGGGTAACATTATTCCAAGTGGTTACAAAAATAATATTTTCACACTTTATAATCCTTTTTGAAGCGTTGAAAACTAGATGAGTTTGTTGTTTACAATATTTTCATTGAATCTTCTCACTCCGAGGAAAAATTATTGATAGAATCCTGAATATTAAGAAGGAGACTATTCAGAGGACGCATAAATTAAATTTATCGTCCCCTTGATATTTCTGTAGGGACAAATTTTGAATAGTAGATACTAGTAACTGACACAAAGCACTCTCTTCCAGCAGAACAACAACTTCAGATAGCTTTACATTGATGTGGATCTCAATAACACGCGATTTTGGGGAGAAGGTCCTATTATGATCTTTTGATAATAATTCTAGATTTGCCACCATGATCCTATAAAGCAACTCAAAATTGTATATTTCTCACGTTTCCTATTGGTAAAGGGTATGTAGGTATACTATTGGGAAGTGTGGACTAAATCAGAACTAGTCATAATAGTTTTCTTTTTTCGATGCTATGTCTAAAATCCATTATGTCTTACCATATCGAAGGTGGTTTTCTTCGGGGGGTGGGGGGGGGGGGGTAAGGGTTTTCTAATTATAGAGTTTAGATATTTGACCTCGACGCAAATATACGAGTGTGGGTACTTACACTTTTTTTGAGATCTATAGCCTTATTCGAATTTGTACTAAAGTTTGCAAAAAGTCACCATTTTCTATTCGAAATGTCGTACTAGACTTTATAACTTGTTAACAGACATACCTCGGTTGGATTAAATTCGATCAGGGAACAGGTTTTTTTCGCTTAATGTTATTGACGGTTATTATTCGTAGAAGAAAATCTTTAATGGGGATGTTTGTAAGGTGCGGATAGAAGCCCGCCAATATTTCAAACATGTTTCTTTTCATTCGCTATAATCGCTTGACATGGAACACTAATAGAGCTTTTGAAATACAAATGTATTAGGCCATAAAAATTTTTACCGACTTTTATCAAATATGGCAAAAAATGTCCATGCTCAGAGCTTTGGTAATTGTGAACCGATATCGATGAAATTTTAAGAAATAAAAGATACTTAGAAGGGCCTATTACTCTCTATCAGTCTTCCGACAGTCAGCCCTCCATCAAAATATTTTGCAATCCACTTGAATTGAAACATTCGCACTATCCGTCACCGATACATCCCATCATGACAGTCACCACCAGGAATTTTTTCGGATGCCGTGAAATTGTGTGCTATGGTTAAGTAAGACTATGGGTGTCCAATATTACTCTGAGCTTTGCATGCAATTGAAATTTCGAAATTCCTACGTCCTGCAAGAACATCGTTAAAGTCACAAAATCTAAAAGAAAAAGAAAAAAAACATCAATCATGGATCACATCATCAAATAATCATGAATGTCACAAAGTCGTCAAAACCATTATTTTGCCATTAGGGAAAAGCCACATAAATTGCTAAAGAAATGCAGGGAGAGAGGGAGGAAGTCATCGCAGCTATTTCTCACCAGGATAATGACATGTCGTGCCATTCATTAATTTCCAACTAATTCAATTGGAGCCCATAAATCCAATTTTTATCGGGGAGCTTTTGACATCAAATCATAAACGTTCCAAACCTTTTGCAAGAAAGTTGCGGATGAATTGATTCACGAGAATGAATTTTCCACACATCGTTGAACACCAGGACTATACACATATTTCACTTTTGAGTGGGATTTATTATGCAAAGAATCTTGAACTTGATTGTGTGATTAGAAGGGATTCTGTTGTGGGGGTGTTTTGTACTTGTAGAAAAATTCTGTAAATTGAAGGTTATAAATCGATTTCAAAATTAATCTCCTTAGAAAAGAAATTTGAAAAGGTCTTTTTCGGGGCGTTTAACCCTCAACGTGGGGAGGTTTAAGTTTCAAAAGCACACTTAATAAGGTTACGACTTTGCTTGTTGTTATGCCAGCGGCTATTGTTTCATATATTTGTAAGTAGAGGTTTGTGTAAAAAACAAATTAATTACTCTGATTTGAATTCATTCACAATAATTACGCGTTATTGCTTCGGGTGGAGATCTTTACAAAAGTGGATATGCAATATTGTCCCTGACATAGCCGTTCATAATATGGACAATGCAAAACCTTACAAGTAAGAGAAATTTTTTCCGCCTTTCAGAGTATAACATTGAAATATTTACCACCATACTCGCCAATATTGAATCCAATCGAGGAAGTGTTTTCCAAAGATAAAATTGCAGCAAGAAGAATTCTTAGTGATCCTGATATTGATCACAATCTCTCTGAGGTAATTACCGAAGGCTTGACTTCAATTTCTTGAGAAGACTGCACAAACTATATTACGGATATGTCGATGGAACTTAGACCAGCTACAGCAGGAGACCACCTTCATTGAATGACCAATTATGGAACATTTTATCTTTAAAATACCGTTGCAGATGCAATACATTATAATCTGTATATATTTTTGAAATTGTTGTTTTAGTTGGAGTAGGGTTTATTTGAAATAAATTACAATTTACTTAATTTAATTTACTAAAAGTCTGTTTTATTTGAAGTAAAGCTGCATTCTTTTGGCTTTTGAATTTCTTTGGCTTAACGTTTAATTTTTTTGGTTTCAAGCTGAATTTTATTGGGTTCAAGTTTCATTTATTTGACGGAAGGTTTAACTCAATTGATTAAAAGTTGAATTAAAATGAAAAATGGTATATTTAATCGGGTGTTGCATTTGCAGCTTAATACTGTACAATTCAAACCGTCTTGCAGTCAATATAGCTAGCTTTTGTTATTATTTAATATTTTATACGCTTCGGATACCAAGCAACGTACTTTTAATTTTTTTTATATATTTGCCATTTTGTTAATAAACATACAATTTGAAGTCAACAATCAGAAGAATGTCGGTGTCATTGGGTTAATTCGTCGACATTTACGACGACAGTATCGCCATAAATTCCATGTCGGCCTAATTACATTTCGGTCTCTAAACTTATCACTAAAATGATTTTCATTTGATTTTGTACTATTATAGAACTTCGAAAATGTACTAGTTTAGTTTTCTGAACCTCCGCTGGTAGTCTTGGAAATATCCTAATAAGTTTTTTTAACACGCCCTAGCATCCACACTAAAATGTACCTTTCAGGCTTTGAATCCAATGTCTCAACTTTATTATTTATGGCAAAATTCGCTTTGGTGCTCCAACTTAGCATTATTTTCGGCTCCTAACCACAATATGAGCCACCTGCGCTATATTGAAATTGCTTGCGTAAACATGCGATATCTTTCCATTGTTGTTTCTTTTATGATTAAGCACCTTTACCCACAGAACTTAAAGGAATACGTTTTGAACGAAATCCAATGGATTTTCCAAATAGAAAAGAAGCAGATGGCAATATAATCCTTTCTCTGTCCTCCATACGCCTTTTTTAGAGTTAGACAGACAACAAATTAAATATTTAATTTAGTTAAAAATCAAGTTAAAATAAATTTCATACTACAAGAAATAAATTTTCAATAACACAAATTTCAACTGTGTTTGGATTTCTGAGCATTCAATATGAATATTAAAAAAAATCAAATTTTAAGTTAAAATAATTATCAGAATCCTAATAACAAAGTTGGTTCCACATAAAATAGAAAATCAAATAATCATAGCATGGAGATGTCAGTGCTCCTAACACTGTACCAACTGTACTTGGCGCCCCCCTGGTAGAGGACTTGCAGTTACTCATTTTAATTAAATTTATAACAATATGGGAAATTTTATTGTATGATATTTTGCACACATCGTAGTTTTAATATAATTTGTAACTAGTTAGTACGTATCATATATTCCACTTAATGCTTGCAAATTTCACCAGTTTCTGTTACTTGCATTTCAATCTGCAGCTCATTATAATTGTTTGCCACAAATATGCAAAAAGCTGTAACCAGCGGCTTCCCTAGAAAAACTAATTAATTAAATCCCTGGGATGTAGGAAGTTTCCACAAAAATTATAGTTAACGAACGGAATGTTCTGAAATTTAAATCTAAAAATAGTTTTAAGAATTTGTTTAATAATAAAAAGTTGCAGGCAATATTTTCGTTAGTATTTAAATAAAAAAATAATAAGTTTATTAATTTATTTTAAATTTTAAATTTATTCATACTGTGAAAATTATTTTCCATGATAATAATTCTCTTAATAGTCAGAGGAGCACTACATTCATGTTTTGGTCATCAAATCAAGGCCCTGAATATTTAGCTTTAATAGAATTTTTTGAAATTCAGTTGTTGTTTACTTTTTATTTTATTTTTTAATTAATATTAATTTCCAGACGAAATTAACATTTTGGGTATTGTTTGAAGGAGTATTGTTGTGTAAAGGAAAAATTATTTTATCGCTTCGGAATTCAGAATCAGTAACGAGTTAAAAATGCATAGTTGCAGCTGCCGATGATGAACTTTAACGTTGATGGACCGTTGTCATCATTTTCAGGTATGACATCACTTAATTGGCGACCATAGATGACATACCATTACTGATCGACTGAAATGAAATACCGAGGTATACAAACAACTCCCTTAAAGACTATCTGAATTTGTGGAATTCTCCTGGAGAAAGTAATATAAAATTTCTTTCAACCTGAAGCAAAATTTGTATGAACGTGTACACGTCATTTACAATATTTTCATACATGGAGGAAAATAAGTTCGTTCAATTTCATTTGCTTATACACAGATGGGCAACCGAAATTTGTGCATGTGAAATAGGAAACCGCGCCATTCTGCACTACACTCTTCACTCACGTAGTTTACCCAGAATAAAGTGCAGAACTCTTACAATACTGGAGAATAAAAGATTGTTAAGAACTTTCATTTTTAACGATCCTAAATTAAATGATAAACACAAGAGAAATGAAACAACCACCTCGTACGGGGTTTGAAACCGGGACCTTCCGCATTCCGGGCGGCTGCTTTTTCCTCATATATTTCTTACAAAACTCAAGAATGAGCTGAAATAAATCCTCACACCGCCGCCCCATTTTGGAAACAATATACCAACAACCAACGGTTTAGCATTACTGTTTGATATACAGTTAATGGAGGCACATCCACTCAATTCTCTCTTTTCCTTTCTGGAACACTTACTGAAGCAGCATCATACTGTGACTTTTTTAAAAATCAATTTTCGGTTGAAAGTGTGCGATCTTAGCTTTATTTTCGATCTGATGTTAAATTCAACCTGATCCGACTAAAATTTAGGAAGTTCACTTTGAAGTATATCTTGCTCAAAAGTTCAGAGCTGGTACTGCGCCGAACTATTAGTTCTGCTTCATGTGCAAATTACTCCAAGCCATTAAGTCAAATTCCATAGCAGTAGTCGACACATTTACTGATTTTTCAAATTAAAAAATCCTATATACGAAATGCAAGTCCTTAGAACCGGGAATAAATTACTCGAGCGGTTTCATTGTAAGAAATACTTAATTAAAAAAATCCAATTTTTAAAATTTTAATCATTCGAAAATTATTTATTTGGTTTTTTATAATTTAAATCAAAAATATATATATATATATATATATATATATTTTATAGTCGAAGATAATAATTATTTTAGATTTTTATTGATTATTATTGTAATAATTAATAATTATTTTTGATTTAAATTATGAAAATCATTATATAACTTATATTGGATTAAAATAACTATTATCTTATAAGCTTTTTCATTTTGATCAGAATAATTACGGTCCGTGCTCAAAACGTATTTTTATAAAAGGCACATTTTCTAAATCGGTGATTCAAATATCTCCACATACATCACCGCAGGATGCCAAAAAAATGGGCCTTCTAATGCTGTTTTGTATCCACATAAATAAATTACATTTTAATTAAAAAGAAAAAAACAAAACAAAAACTTTTTCAAATACATAAATGCTTACTTGAAAAAGTCTACGGGTTTAAAAAAAAATTCACAAAAATAAAATTTTTTGGTTTTTACAGATAGGAATAACCCCTTGAATGGTGTAAGGAGCTCTGCTAAATTAATTTCGCCACAATTTGTGGTTTATTCATGATTTAGTATCGCCTTATTTTGTTTTGGTTGATTGAGCGTATTTGGTACAGAGATATCTGCAAATACAAAAATAATAAATATCCATTTTTTATTTAAAAAAAAGCATAAAATAACGGTTTTTTTTTGCAATTTTATTAACGATTTTTTTTTCCAATTATATTAACGCAAGAAAACATCTGATCACTTCGGACATCTCAATATCGGATTCATATTTGAAAAATATTTAATAATAAATATTTGCATATGCTTACCGGATTTGCTCGCAGCGCTCCACAATCAGATTGCCACTTTTCAAGTTTATTGTCTTCGTTAATTTAGACATTTATTTGATGACATAGTTTTATAGTTAAAAAAAGACGACTTTCTTACCAGAAATGTATGGAAGAGAACAATGGAAAGACCTTCCATGAAAATTGTATGAAAGGAATAATTAAGTTACCGTTCTCATTCAAATTCCAAAAGAAATCGAGAAGTCTAGAACGGAGTAAGTCCTGCTTCGCAACTGTATCGGTATCTCAAGAGAAAGCAAACGATTAAAATAACTAGGAAAAATATCTCTGTCGATATCTTAAAAATCCTGCGAAAACGAGTTGTACCGCTGCAAGACTAACTTTAATAATTCGTTTTTTGATTGTGAGCTGTTTTAATTAGAGTTTTAAATAGAGCAGTAAACAACAATAATCTGAATGTGGAATTTCATTACTTAGACCCATCCAATGAGAAATAGCTAAAAATAAACACATTTTAAGGCTTAGTGGTTAACGCTAGCTCTTGTGTAATTGCGGGCAAGGCTATAGGAAACGGCGTGCTTGACCATTTCTGAGTTTCTTGTTTTCTTATCAGTTTTTTTTTTAAGTTAACTCTAGTTTTAGATGTTCAAATAATTTAATTTTGTGGTCGCTCTGCAACAACTGGGAAAAGAAAACACAAAATAAATAAAGACAAAAAGCAAAACAAATGAAAAAAAAATTGATCTTTAAAAATTAAATAGCAGTAGAGTTAGCTTTTGCTCCGAAACTGTAAATCTACTGCAATATCCAAAGCAACTGATAATTTACCTTTTTTTAAAATTCAACAACAGAATTTCCAAGAAACAATTTTGCTATAACAACCCCTTCAATTTGCAGACTACCCCCGTACCCCGTACTTTTCAAGATATATTGCGTTCACTTAGAGGGCTGAAATTTTGCACACAGATCTTTTTCAAAAGCCAGTTAACTTATGTTCAAAAGTGGGCCGAATCGGGCAATTCCTTCGTGGGGTTGCCATACAAAAATTTCGTTTTTTACTTTATATTAGGACACTGCTTCAGACCGCGTCGACGCAGAGGCCTAAAATTTGATACATGGTGTTTTTATAGCAACAGCGAATAAAATGGACTAAATCCGGCACCCCCTTCTTGGTGTTGCCATATAAAAATTTTGGACTTTTACATATACTGTGAAAACGATCAGTCCTAGACCGTGTTAATGTACGAAAAAGTTCTACGGAAATCCTATAAAATTGCTTAAAACCATTACTGATGGACGAACCGTTTTAGAAATATATGCGATAAACCATGTCAACTATCAAATTTGCACAGAAAGTTGGCCATACAAAATTACATATGGGCATATATCTGGAGTATCATAAGAATTGGTCTTAGCCTAATTCTAGCTTTCTTACTTGTTATAAAGGGTTTTCCAATAAGAGGTGTTATTTTAATTAGCCCGCTATCTCGGTAGATGCACTTTTGGAGCTGTCACTTTTTGACATTTGACAAGTAGAAACTACGCCATTAATAAAAATGGAAGGATACACGATTCAACAACGCATTGAAATTATTAAAATTCACTATAAAAATGGCGAAAATGTGGCAGAGACGGTTCGTAAAACTCGAACAATTTTGGGTCGTCGTGAAGCACCTTGTCGGACCGCAATACAGAAATTGGTAGAAAAATTCGAGCTGTCGGGACAAGTTAGTGATGCGAAAAATAAAACCCGTGCACGTCGCTCAAGAACAGCTGAGAATATTGCTGCTGTAGCCGAAAGTGTTGAAGAAAACCCAGGTTTGTCCATTCCTCGTCGTTCTTTGGAATTAGGCATTCCACAAACGTCATTACACCATATTTTGCATAAAGATTTGGGTCTTAAGGCTTATAAAGTTCAGTTAGCACAAGAACTCAAGCCAGCCGATCATCAACAACGTCGAGTCTTTGCTGATTGGGTCCTTGAAATGCATGAAAATGATCCGGAATTCCATCAAAAAGTCATCTTGAGTGATGAGTCCCATTTCCACCTCGATGGCTTCGTCAACAAGCAAAACTGTCGCATCTGGTGCTCGGAAAACCCAAGAGTTATTGTTGAAAAGCCTCTCTATCCTCAACGTGTGACTGTTTGGTGCGGTTTATGGTCCCGCGGGGTCATTGGACCTTACTTTTTCGAAAATGAGGCTGGAGCAACAGTTACGGTGAATGGATTGCGCTATCGACAGATGAGTAATGATTTTTTATGGCCGGAATTGGATGGTATTGATCTGGACAACGTTTACTTTCAACAAGACGGCACTACGTGCCATACAAGCAACGAAACCATTGATCTTTTACTGGAAAAGTTTCCGGACCGTGTTATCTCTCGAAGAGGTGATCATAATTGGCCACCGAGATCTTGTGACTTACACCTTGTCGATTCAAGACCTCAAAGATGGAATTCGAGAGGCTATCGAGGACATAGGGCAGCCACTTTGAGATTTGGTTATGGAAAATTTCATGAAAAGGATATGGTCCTGTAACCGTGGTCGTGGTGGTCATTTGGCTAATGTTATTTTCCATTATTAACGGCATACCATCCTCTTTATAATGAATTAAAGATCCGATCATTTATCTCAAAAATGGCATTTTTCTTTGAATATCATAATAACACCTCTTATTAGAAGACCCTTTATATCTCATATGTTCGCAAGAACACGAGTATCGGAACAGTGTCACTACTTCTACATTTCTGTGTGAATTGTGACAATTTTCCAATAGTTATGTGCAGGTTTTGTTAAAGTGATTCAGCACCACTTGAAATGATATCATTAATATTTAGCCTTACAAATTAATTTTAAATATTTTCTATAAAACGCAATTTAGCAGACATCTCTGGTATCGCCATTTGTGTAGGTTGAACTTAAATATTCCCAGTATAAATTGTAGTTTTTACTCTATCTCTCTTCGCCATTTCTCTTCTCTTTCTAGCTCCATAGCTGGTAATTATAAAACGGTGAATTTTTTATTGCTTATATATGCTTTTCGATAAAAGCTCCACGTTAAATTACGCAGAAGAAACAGGTTTATGTTGTGGGAAATAGTAAAGTCGCATATCAAATCGTAAATTCAGTTGAGTGCTTGACATGACAGGTTGCTTTCATCTGTAGACCATTATGTAATTTTGCGTGCAGTGGGATTTTTCTGGTTTTTGTCAGCTTTGAATCCGTCGACAATCATTTAAAACAAAAAAAATTCACTTAAAGTAAGAAACTATTCATCTTTCATTTCAGGTACCCATCAATCTCTAAATTATGCTTATTGTGGCAAATGAGTCTAGGCTAATCAACAGAATATTTTCCGGTTTCAGCTCAACATTGGAAGTTTTACAAAACTTTTAATTGTTTCCTTGTTGCTTTGCTTAATAAATTTGAGGGTGATTTGAATTTATGTTGTTTTATAATTTGATTTACCTTTTCCTAAAGCGTGTTTTCATAAGTAATAAACGCTATTTTGTTTGCGTTTATTTTCTACTTTATTAAAGATTTAAATTACTCTTAAGTTATTTAGTTTCAAATTTTTGTGCGTTTTAGATTACTACTGGAACTGTGCTAGTATAATCAGTCGATGGAACACTCTTGATTGGAAAGAATACTTTTTCTTAACATAATACAGGGTCTTTGGTAAATAAGTAGGAAAGAGAAGAACAATGGGTTTCTTAGAGTATCCTGATCACCCTTCTGTTCTAGATCCCCTCTTCCGAAAATCAATCCTCTCCCCCCAAATTTGCCTCCCATCACATGCCCGTGGATAATTAGAAAGATATTTTACTTCAGGTAAGTCATTATTCATCTGTCACTTGAGGTGCTTCAGTTGGATTAGATAAGAGGGGTACCGCAATAAGCACCTAGCCTACTTCACTTAAATAACCACTGAGTCCATCATGCCCCTTGTCCTCAGCGGATGACCGAAAAACTTCCCTAGATCCATGCTGCTTCCTTTAGGAAACTCAGGGTGCATCTGAACTCTTTATTTTGCAACTGCCCTAGACTTGAGCAGAAGTAGCTACCCAATAGTCTCCCTCTATTGTTCATCAGAGCGGGGTACTCGCAGAATACATGCTGGATAGATTCCACATCCTCCGAGTCGTTACAGCTCCTACAAAAATCGTTCGCCACTATAACCAGCCTTATATCATAGTCTCTTATGACCCAATTACCCGTATTGTCCCCTACTAGATTCCTGGCATATGTTTTGCTTCCATTAAGCAGTTCTTTTGATCTCTGTCTGTCACATGCTGGCCATAATTGCCTTGCAATATGGCAGGTTTCCCTGTTGATCAACCGGAGGCTTACCACTTGACAGGCGTCTGTGATGATCTCCTCTCTTAAAGCTCCGATTGGGATCCTCGTGCTCTTAGCTATTGCTACGGAACTATTCACATCAGAGCCCTTTTTGACCTTTTTGGCCAACTTACCAGCCATCTCGTTAGCCGGAATATCCCTGTGGACAGGAACCCAGCATATGGTCTTGCATTACTATACCAATTTTAATTTAACCAGGCTGCTTGGCGGGGTGCGGTACGGGCTCTCTAAGCATACTTAGATAACAATATTACCATATGGTAAATCGCTACCAGCTCTGCCTGAAAAACGCTACATTTTTCCGGTAGTCTATCAGACTCAGGTACTTACCAATCTCTAAGTTATGCCAATCAGCAACTGACTTAGAATAGATTTAACTCAACACTGTCATTTGAATTTATGTTGTTTTATCGTTTTATTTACATTTTACTACAGCGTGTTCTCTCCTAAAATTTACGTTTAACAATTTATCGTTTTTCAAATGAATTCTAGGCACTTACATACTCATAAATCCTTTCAGAGCTATTGCAGGATCAAACTTGAGAAGTTCCTATAAAAGGGATAATCCTTTTGAACGATATTCAACATGTTACGATTTATGTTCAAATAATTCAGTTATCCTCAAGTCATCTACAAAAAGACTGCATACAATTTTTTTCTGTTATCACAAATATGTACTTACCTACGTCAAATTAGCTAAGGTACCTATTCTGAAATATTTTGGTTTCTGTGTAGAACAGACATCCAACTATTTCTGCAAATGTGCAGTAAGAAGCAGATGTTCATATTTATATGTATATCAAGCTATTAACTAAATGAAGTTGCTCCCAATCTGGTAAACAGATCTAGGCGAATTTATTTGATTTTTTGAAATAGAGTAAAATATCCTGAAAAACAATTTTTTTTTGCGTGAAAATAATTCCGTGAAATGAGCATTTAAAGAAATTATCACTTTTTAATTAAAACTTAAAGTAGCTCCACTCCTGATTACTTCCAGAAGTCTTACGTGCGCCACTGAATTTTAATTTGTGGTTGTTCGTCTCTGACTTGCATATGAATTTCGTAATTAAATTATGCAAATTATAATAAATTAAATTTTCCTTAAATTATCTCAATACAAGATTTTCCTCATGTTGTCCGCATTTTCAATTGAATATATTTTTTGGTATTCTCAAGAATTTATGAACCTAAAATTCCGGAACACTTGCGGTAAGCATTAAATTTTTGCAAATACATGCCTGTCACATTAAGAACATAAATTATAACCTAAACTATTTTTAATAAAATTTCCTCTAGAGCCATTGCAGGATATCCAAATTGTTTGTGGCCACGAGGAGTATCTTCTACTGAATTACTTTCGTGCCAGCAATCTTCAAGATAGCCGAAGAGGAAAATTCTTTTCCATCCTAGAAGAAAATTTGAACAGTATCCAACTGACCTGAATCGCTCTTCCAAAATCTTTTCCCTATTAACCTAAGCATTTTATTAGCGCAATTGTTTTTATGCTTATTGCCTTCAGTTCAAGATTATTTTCACAATTACTTAGTCCGAGTTTAGTGTGTTTTCCTCAAAATGACTTTCATTTTAATCTCGAACGACTTCCTCTTTTCTGGGAGATTTCATTAATCTTCAATTCTTCGGGTTATTGTTGATATTATGTGGGAAGAAATGATTGTAGCCGTTTACGACGGATGACTACTAATTTTCTATTTGCACTTCATTCGTCGCTAAAATTTTGCTGGGCTCAGATATTTATTTTCCTCAGTACCTAAATCCTACCAATTTGTCTAAGTTAATTTGAATAATTAATTAATTATTTTTTTGTGGATACAAAGAGTCCTTTGCGGTCGTTGAACTAAAGAGAACCCATTTTCTTGATTAGAATGCGGCAGCTTTATTGATACCCTTAATTTTTTTCTTTTTTCTCTCTGATCTCAGACAAATATGCTTTTCACATTATAAGAATGACAAGGCAATGATATCCCGCAGTAAATTAATTTATGTATGCCACATATACGTGCGTATATATAGGAGAATGGAGGATGAGATAGAAATTAATTTCAATTAAGGATGACTTTAGAAGTAGATGGAATTATATCACGGAGAGCAACAATCACTGCGAGAACAAACAATCCATACAATAAAAATCTTAACAACAGCATTCAGACAATACATGGTATACCAAGTATGCGGCTCCAATTCATATCCTACGGCAAATTCGTTCCGAAAAAGAGCAGGCAAGCTCATGGATGTGTACAAACAGCGGCTTTGGACATCAAAATGCTCAATTTCAAGAAGGAAAATTAGATACACTTCAATGATCTGGTTAGATGAATTTCTCGTACACTGCCAATGTCTGCTTAATTAGAAAAGTTATTCCTCATATGAAAAACAAAGACTTTTCAGACACTTCAGTGCCATTTTGTAGGCACAGATAGAAAGCACCTAGATACTGATTTTAACAAATTGAATTGGTTTGCATATATTGCTGCTGCCATCTATCTTTGTGCAGTGCCTTACTTGTGTAAAGGTGGATCTGATTTAAATTTTCAGCCACGCTTTTAACACAAGACGCTTTCATTGTCTTTTTTTTCATAGTGGTGAAAATAAATAAGCTCGTCCAATACCTTCACGTATAATTTCTATTTTCTATTTATGTTTGATTTTTTTTTTTAATTAAAAATATATTTAAGTTGTTTCTGTTTATTATTTGAGATTTATTTTAATATAAATCAAAACAAAAGACTCAAAATGGTCTATCAGAAGCTTTTTTCTAGTTTTATCAATCTGTCTTGTCAGAGGAGATTGGCTTTCCCATGTCAACCTTTGACGATTAAAATACTCAGAGCTATGTACTTGATTTCTAATATGAACTTTTGGAATTTATTGCAGTTTCTTTGATTTAATTCAAATAATCTGGAGGCGATTAGGTACCAAAAATATTAATTGAAAACTAAAGTTGTTGCTACTTCATTCCATGTACTTTACAAATGGGTAGTTCATAAAAAAAAACCTTTAAATTCTAAAACGCTTAATAATAATAATGAAAATACTACCTTACAAATAACAGGTCTTATAGAAAAGCAGGTTGCGAAACACTCCTGGATGGATTCTATTACAGCCATTCCAGGGTTGCAAATGAGCGGACTCATTTGTCATATCAACTCATCGCTCAACTCAGGAAATGAGTCCGCTCAACACTTGAGCATTGATTTATCGCTCGAAACTTGAGCGGACTCACTGGTTGAGTGGTGTCAATCTTAAGCGGACTCACTGCTTGACCGGCTTGAGCGGACCCACTACTTGAGCGGACTCATCATTTGTGTTGAGCGGACTCAAATCATGTTTTAAGGAGAAATTGATTTAATTAAAACCGAAACTGAAATTTCAATCAAATAAGAAAAGCTCACAAAAAAGTCATTCGTTATATTAAATTATATTAATTTTGCTTTTCCTTATTTTCTTAGTCAACATATCTTACGCTATGCCATTATCTGATTCAGATTGTGAAGATGACTAAAATTCAATGGCGGGTCAGAAATTGTTCTTCGAGTATACCTTTTTCACAGATAAAATGTCGAGCGTATTTGAAGACAAACGTTTTTCGGTGATAAAAAGCCTTTTTACCAAATACAACACAGCACTGCCTAGTAGTGCTTCGGTAGAAAGTTATTTAGCATAGGAAAACTAACGAACTGCTAATAGATGTCGTCTAAATGACGAGAATTTTGAAATGCAAGTGATGCTACATATCAAGTTAAAATATATAAAGTAAGACGTTGATTCTATTGAAAAATGAAAGTGCAATTTCCTTTAATTGAATTATAACATTTTCAATTATGGTATTTTCCTTGCAGGTTTTACAAGTTGTTGAATTTGTATATTATATTGAGAGGAAGACAAATGTTGGCTAAGAAACTTAGTTTTTCTTATTTAATTGAAATTTCAGTTTCATTTTTAATTAAATCAGATTTCACTTATGTTATTTAAAACTTAATTTGAGTCCGCTCAACGCAAATGATGAGTCCGCTCAAGTCCACTCAAACAATTAGTCGGCTCAAGATTGTTCCTCTCGAGTTTGAATCCGCTCAACCAGCGAATCCGGTCAAATTGGGAGCGATGAACCACCGCGCAACTGCTGTGCGGACTCAAGGATTGAGCGGGCTCACTGCTTGAGTTGAGCGATGAGTTGAATCAAAATTTGAGTCCTTTTCATCTCTGAGCCATTTTATAGGAGTAGGATCATATTGGACTTATATTGGACGGACCATTTCCGATGTGGAAACAATATTTTTTTTTTTGTTTCCAACTACTGCACCTCGCCCCGCGCGGAGCGGAAGGAAATTTCGTGATCAAATGATGAAACGTAATTTATAAAAGAAATCATATTTACGGAGCAACCCATTTTTCCAATTCAGTTGCCAAATAAGAGCTGAACTCATTCTTTTATTTAGTTTCAATTTCCTATATTTTTCTTTTTTCAAGTCTTCCGACGGATTTTTAGTTACTGCTACTTGGGTTAATAATTTTGCATACAAGTGCAGTTCCGATAACAATGCAGTTTGACGATTTTATGTAAAAAAAAAAAAATACAAGACGGCTGTGCGAAGATATCGAATATGTTGTTAATGATCCTTCCTCCTTAAGCTGGGTACCTATGTGTACCAATCGGGTAACTCCTTCGTAGGGTTGCCATTCAAAAATTGCATTTTAACTTTATTTGGGCACTGCCTGAGAACGTGTCGATGGCGTCATTCTAAACCCAAGATGACGGATTACCCATTTCTTCACAATCCCCTTGGGCCTTGACATGAGTATTAAATGACGTGTAAAAACTTAAAAATAAAATAAGTTAAAAAACTTTTGTTAAACGGTTTTATTTCACATTAGATAATGTACCTACTAAAAGCTAAAACTAATCGGGGATTATTGATATGTATGTAGGTATCGATAAGAAGTCGCGAAGTACCAAGAGCAGTGATGTCATCTATTGTCAGAGGTCACGATCTATTTCGGTTCCCTGCGTTAGCGGAACAAATAAGTAATTAGTGGCTTTAAACAGACTTGCGTAAGACCGAGGATACATTTTTCGGCGCTCTTGATAAGAGCTGCAAACAATGGGGACTGTAAGAAACACATACAGATCTTGATCTCGTTAATGACATGTACTTACTCGCTTGCTAACAAAGTGATTCAGCAGAAAATAGCTGATCTGATCGAAAACTTAATCCGGAAAAACCCATAATTCGTACAGCGTAGAGGTTTGTAAGCGCTTCTGTTACCTTGTTAGGGTAATTACCGAATAAATAGATCAACAATCTTCTTTTCTTAGCTACCTATGCAACATTTGGATCTCCAGAAAATATCAATTGAAACAGACTACCCAAATCCAATATAAAGGAAGATTACCAACACAATTGTGAATGCAGAAGATCACCCAGTCCTGTAGCTGGCACACTTTAAAATAGGTGTCAGGTTACGATTGATGCAGAAATCGAAAGACAAAAATCGAATTGGAGTGAGCATAACGTACGGTATGAAGGACTAAACACTACTGCGGTATTGTGGGGTAAAGAGTAAAACTCCAATTAGCTAGCCGATTACACAATCATTTATTCTGCGAGTAGGTTTTGTTCTTACAGTGGTCTGGATTAGACTGACTCATTTAGCTTGCACAAGTTTTCACTAAGAGGAGTATTCTAGCATTCTACTATATTTGTAGCAATCCGAAAATTGGAATTTTCAAGGAAACCGGAATCGCATCACCAGTACTTTAGAAGCAGAAGGGAGAGCTTCTTGTCATCGATCTTATCGGGTCCCTACGTTTTTGGGAATATTACTTACATTTTAGGGAATATTCCCTAATATTATCGATAAATACCTAAGCCTTGTGGCAACAATTTGTGAAAATTTTTTACTGTGTACATAACCTGTGTCCTAAAAGTATCTGTTTGATCATTGTTATGATTCGTCTTTGCTTTATTGAACGTAGCAGTTAGTTACCAAGCAACTGCTTTGTACAACAATCAAACGTTAAATTAAAAGACGAAACTTAAGTCAAAAATATCGTGACTGATGGTATTTCTTGTCGAAAAATCAGTAAAAGCTCTAAACCGGTTGCATCCTTTGTCCTGACTGTTTTAGCAGATATGCTGGCCTTCTAGAAACACAGCTAAAATAGACAACGTTATTTCAAAAACTGAAGTCGCTTTCCCTTTACTATCAAAATGTAAGGTTTCTCGAGAGTTCTCGTATCCCACCAATACACTGCGTTTGTACACTTGCTTTGTGAGATCACTTCTTGAATACGCTGGCCAGTTCTGGTCTCCATTTCATGGTACTCATATCGACCCTATTAAGTCTGTTCGGCGGAACTTCTTACGATTTGCTGTCAGGCACCTCCTTGGAAAAATTCATAAATTTTTCCACCTTACGAGGATCGCTTGAGGCTTTTAAATGCACTCGCTTGAGAAACATCGCATAGTTGCCGACGTAACTTTTGTACATCAAATTTTAAACGTGAATATTAGTTCTCCGTTGTTAATTAAAAAAATCTCTATTCGCTATAGTAGGCACAAATTGAGATGACTACCTCTGTTGCATGTTAACTCTTCGAGGTCTAACTTTAGTATGTACGAACCTAGCAATCGCATGTGCATTACTGTTAATAATATGGCCGAGCATTTTGCTGTTGACGTTTCTAAACATGTTTTAAAAAAACTTCTATATAATATTTAATCTTTTTAGTTCTATTTAATTTTCCTTTAATGTTTTCTGTTCAATGTTGTATTGCATGTAATTTCATCTGGTGGACTCATTCGTGAAACGCATGTGTTATTGACCGTTTATTTATTAAACGTCTCCATGGTTCTGATGGTCATATTTATTTTTAACGTGAAGACAAATAAAATTTGTGTACATATCTCCTTTTCGTGCTAACGCTCAAATCTAAACATTGTCAAATGACAGTTTATTTATTTTAATTTACACTTGTCTCTATAACTTATTTTCACGACCATACTAAGTTTTACTAAAGTAGTTGTCCAAAGTCATACTTACTTTTATTTTACAAACACACTCGTAAACTTCATTAAAAATGTTCATTTGATGGCATAGTATTACATTGTGCAAATTATGTAGGTAAACCTTACTTAGTTATTATCTGTAAAAAATTGAAATTATTTTAAAACCCAGCTCTAAATTATTCCAACAATGCGGATAAATCCGTCGAATGCAACCCACTTAGCAGAATGATAACAAAAATTGTTTGCTCCATTGAAGGCAGATTTAGTCGCTTATCAATTCACAAAGCAAGCTTTATCTACTGAGAATGAAATTTTAATTCAAATTTTTTACAATTCACCATCTGACATTAAACAAAAAAGAAAGTGATAATTTGATAACCACGGAACATCTGTTGAATAATTTTTCTGTACAATTCCGTAACTTGCTCTTCGGAGTGAAGCATTTAGAAATTCCTCAGATGTTAATGAAATCCAGATGAAATTCCGCCTATGCAAGCTGTGGTAAAAATTTCAAAATTATCTAATTATGTAAAAAACTTAATTTAAGAAAATTCGAATTTTTTGAGTACTGGAGAAGATCAAAGTTACAAGTACAATTCCTTGTAATGGAATTGAAAATTTTCTTAAATGAATGAGGAACTGCGCGTATCAAGAATAATTCGAGTGAATCGAACTTAGAGGATAATTCAATTCCTAAAGGAATAATGACCTCCTAGCCCTGATTCCAATAAATGAGGACTTTCCATCGATTCTTATTAGCAGAGACTTAAAGCAGTAAAAGTTTTGAAACAGTTATTTAAGTATCCCGTTTGGAATTATTTTCAGCAGTCAAATGAACTTACGAAAATTAAATTGTTAATTGAATTACTCGCTGCAATTATTAGCTATGAACGAAGGGTTTTTGTCCAATAAGTTATAGTAAATAAAGGAATAAATTAGAATACATAATAAATTTCCTTATATTTGATTTTTGTTTGTCTTTCTCTTTCACTCTTTTAAGTACTTACATATCTTTGGTTTCTTTACATGTTTAGAAATAAGTTTACCCCTTCATATTCGAAAATTTGACATATGTCAAGTTCAGTCAAAAATATGTTTCACACATTCATTTTTATTTACATAACCTTATCATATATATTTTTACACAAATACATATAAATTCGTATGTACATAATGCCAAATAACTAAAATATTACAGATAAATTAAATTTTCCCAAAAGTTGAAAGGAATCATCCATGAAATCATTTAGGATTTCTCATTATTATTCACTCCGTGGTAGACGTACAGAGACAGTGGAAAGACCTTCTCGAAGGAAAAACATGTCGGCGTAAACGCACACATGCACGTACATATTACGTGTATTATCCTCTTCATAATTCTTTTCTTTCTGGGTGAAATCAAGTTCACTGTTTGCAGCCTTATTGAATCACACATTTCCTCACTATTGGGAAGTTGTATCTTTTCGTGGCTGGAATACATAAAGGTAAAAAAATATTTCTTTTGTTTGAGGGAGAGGGCCCTCCAGAAAGATATAAGGATTTGCCAAAAATATTTTCCACATATGCCGAAATGAGCTTTGTCTCACTACAATCACCTTAAGGAAACCATTCCATTTGAATGGCACTTTAACGTCGAAGTAAATTATATCCCGCTCCTCATGGCTGCTTTTTATGTTATTGAAAAATGTCGTCTTTGGGGTTTCATTTTTGTTGCTGTTTTTTTGCTTATTTTTTAAATTGTTCATGAAGGAAGCACCGCGTTATGGTAAAAAAAAATTACCTTTCTTGCGACATAGATTACGTTGTAAGTCTGGTGAAACTAAGTAGTACCCCTCAAATTTAGTTTTAGATTAAAAAACCGTTAAAATCAAACCGGTTCAAATTTGACTAAGTTTTGCCTTACGCAGCTGTATAATATTAAACTACAGAGGCAGTCAAAGAAGTACTGGGTTTTAACTGTGAAAACTGTGGAATCGTAAAAAATGTAACAAATAACAACAAATTCAAAAGCCTTTGTCAGCAACACCAATTTAGAAATACATTTCACGAGTTTTAATGACAATTTTGTTTGGAATGCAAGGCGGTAGTACCAATTATCATTTTTGTCTTTGTGAGTGGGATACTCCTAAAGGAAATAGGTACGAACGAACTAAGTGGGCACTATGTACATCGTTTCAAACTGGAATGAAAAATGTTTTAAATATCAAATTGGTGCGGCTCGAATATATCATCAGCTGGACTACAAGGAGCCTATCATGAAAAAACTGATCGTCGACAGCGAAGCATTTCGTCATCTTAGAACAAAATTTCCAGATTGAGTGAAGCTTAAATCAAGGAAGGCGCAATACGTCTTCATCTGTTGGCAATAAGTACCTCCTTAAATATTTTAACTGATTTTGGCTAATTTGCGGGAATATCCGTTAAGCCACAAGTTCGGAAAATTTTTCAGAACAATGATTTTGCAACCAAATTGAGTACTGTGAAAAGATGAGCCTGGAATGGTTTCATTTCATAGTGTAATAATTGCTTTGGAAGCAATAAAGTTTCCAACTAAGTAAACGTTGTACACGAATTTTTGAGTGCCTAAGGTGAAATGTGCTGCAACATCTCCATCAAAATGCACTTTTTCTACTCACAGTTAAATTTCCTTCCGGATATTCTGGGCAACGATCAAGGTGAACGATTTCTCCAAGAAATTCAACATATTGAAACGTTTTTATGGGCAAAGCAACATCAGCATGCTCGCAGACTACTGCTGCTCACTTCAACGCGAAACAGACGATGCAAGAAATATGCTCTGAAGTATTAGTTTCACTGGATAAGTTCGAACCAGTGCGAGACTCCGAAATATGGCCATAGACAAAAATGGCCACTGTCGTTTTAAGTAAATAAATAAAAACCAGTTGATTTAAAAATTGAGATGATATATTACTTAAGATGCTGCGCCATTGAAATTGTTGTTCCTTTTTTAACTAGCTGCAATATTATAAATTTGAATAAAATTGAATATTGAAATCAGTCGTAAAGGAGTTAACGAAAATCTGGTCACGATTATTCAACTGTTTGATTATTGCAAACAACTCGGTTTTAATAAGTTGAAAGTTACAATCGCAATGCTTGACGATGTTTATATCTTTTATGCAAATGAAAAAATTACAAAGGACCAAGAATAGAGCTCTGGGGCACTCCACATTGTATAAGCAAGTATTTAGAAAATTTCTTATTAAGGCAAACACGGTGAAGCTAATTCACAGAAATGTATTTACGAATGACTAAGAAGTAAACAAATCCAATAAAACCACAAAATTTATCCTACAATCATCCAAATTCATACAATGTCCTCCGCTCCACTAAAAGAGGTAACAATTTTTGAAAATAAGTCTGTTAAAATCGTCGGTTGATCTAATGTTTCTGGTAACTACGACCGTTTAAATGCAAATATCTTTTAAGTTTAAATATAAAGTTTTGCAAAAGAACCGTAACGTAATAATTTATTCATATTCATATTCCAATGTGACCATACAAACCTTCCCTATATATCTAACAGCAATCTTTCATGTAGCAGTTTACCACAAAAGTTCACAACTTCCTGACATTTTATAATGAAAAAGGATAAAATATTTGGATTTTAAATGTCTTGCGCTTTTCTTGTGCAGACTAGATCTTCCATTCTGCTTCCTGTGTAAAATTCAGCAACTGAAAAACCCTTTTCTGTAAACATAAATAAAATTCAGCAGTGCACTTGCATTATATCGGCAAGATTTATTCCAGGAAAATTTTTGACTCTTTTGGAAGTTTCGTCTTCAATAAATTCTCAGCATTCGAAATGCATTCAAGTCTTAATAATTTGTAACTTCAAAGTTGGTAGAGAAAGGTTCGTGCTCTCCTCACTGGTTGAATAAAATGCGACACACGTTCTTATTGCATCGAAATTGGATGGTTTGGTTTGAAAATATATTTACAAGGAATCGCCTGGAGATAGGTGCACACAAACTTCCTTGGGTATAAATTTGTTGCAATATTTAAATAATAAATTAGTACATTCGATAATGTTCAAATGCCCACTTGAGTAGGGTTCTTAAAAGAATTGCTGCTTTCAGTTTTGAGCATCAACGAAGTCGTCTTGTGTCTATGTATGTACAAAACTTACTTTTGTAAAAGTATCTCTAGAGAAAATCAATGGACGAAAGTTTTTGTTAAGGATTTCTTGAGTAACCCAATTAGATGATCAAATTTATTGCTTCAAACAGCTGGCGCACGTTCTAGAAAGGTTTTTACACAAACTTTGCTGAAAATTCAGAATCGGAAGTTCTTGAGGGAAGGAGTTACATCGCTATGTACATTCCGAGAAAGATTAACCGATCAAAGTACTTACAGAAACCTTCTGGGTTTAAACTCCTTCAACTAGTTACGTTTAAACATAAATTCTAGCACATTTTCGACTAAATATTTTAGAATTTAAGATATTTATCTTTTAAGGAAATAAGGACATATTTGACGAAGTGTTTCATGTAGTTATATAGGATTTTTTTTATTTTAGTAGTGGTGGTGGATTTATGTAGTTCCGTAAGACACAGAACTTTTACTAGATATTTAGTCAACTTTTACGTAAGATCCTTTTTATGGAGATAAGATGCAGTAACCGTGTAACCGTCAAATTGATGTTAAAATTCACCCCAAAGTGCGATATAGTTACAAATCAGATTTGTTAATAAATGCTAAGAAGATTGGTCAAAACAAACCCGTGCAAATTTTAAATTCTTTAAGATGAAAATTGTGAACGTTTTTTGTTTTTTTTTAATATAAATCATTGTACGGAAGAAATACACAAACAAATTTTATATAAACATTTAATTAAACGCAATATCTTCACAACCATGAAGATTTAATTAAACGCAATATCTTCACAACGAAGCCAATCATATCCGCAATTTTAGAATTATATTCACAGTGAATAGACTTAAAGACTCAAAGTGAAATTGTAAAAAAATCCTAGTAATTCTCAATAGTAAATAAAAATGTATTAACAAAAAAAAAACATCCTTGCCATATGAATCCCAAAAATTGATTGGTTCATTCTCGAGATATGAATTTTTGAAAATGGCGTTTCATCGAAAATAAAGCAACTAGAGAAAAAAAGAAATTCATATAATAATTACAATTTTCCTCCATTTTTCACAAGTAGGTGACCCCTTCCAGGTGCCTTCTTCCAACTACATCAAGACCACCGTTTCTTTGTACTCTCGTTTTTGTGGTCTTCGGCTTAAATATTTTTTTCCTGGTCGACGTTTTATATTTTTTACTTGTTCCGTCATAAATTTCTAAATTTTTAGAACATGAGCTCTGTTACTTTTTGATGAATATATTCAAAGCATGCGTGCGAAATTATTTAGTGACCCACGCATCTTTTATAAGTTTACTACTATGGAGAAAAAACTACCTCAATACCATCAGGAACAAAGATTCCGCTAGTTATGATTTGTCTGAAATTTGTAATATGTTCGCTTTATTTTTTGAAAATGCGTTTGCCTCACTCATTATCAAATTTCCAACCTCGAAATAAGAACTTCAGCCCTATGAACTACTTCCATAACGAGGATGTCCTTGACCATATTATTGTGCTTCCACATGACTACATGATGGATCCCAATCTGATTCTTATAGCCTTTTTTAAGTTTTAAGTCATGTTGTCTCTACCTGGAAGGTCTGCTAAAAATTATTTTCCAAAAATTGCTTGTTTCCCGCAGCTATGGAAAAACTCTTTTTATCATAACTACCCACAAAGAAAGTAGGAAAAATGATATTTCTAACTATAGGCCTATTGAAATATGATCGATTGTATTTATATAGACTTTAGTGAAGCCTTCAACTAGTTATCCCACTCCTTGTCAATATTTAAAATGGAAAAATATGGGTTTCTCCCAACATTTCGAAAATGGACGGAGTCTTATTTAGGTAACAGAACATACCAAATCTATTTCCCCTATTCCATCTCCAGAGTCTTAAGGGTTTCGTCTGGTGTACATAAAAAAAATCATTTAGGACCGTTGTTCTTCATTCTATCTATTGATGTCATTGTCTCTATCGTGAGGAACTCTTAAGTCTTGATTTATGCTGACCTTCATAAATTTTACCATTGGTGCAAAGGCAATAATTTGCACTCAATAACGACAAATGTGAGGTTATGACTTTTCACAGGAGTCGGATACCAATTTACTTATGATTGTGGGTTTCCGGATTCCTCACTTCGCCACGTGGTTTCTGCCTGTGACTTGGGTGGCAAATCTGACCATAGATTGAATTTTATCTCCCACATGAACTAACTACATGTTATCAAAGAGTAGTTCTTGGCTGTAATGACGGGAATGTGGTCTTTTTGCTCCCAAAATTATTAAAGAAGTTCAGGTAATTTTTACAGTGCCTCGTCACTCTTTTATACGCCCGGATAGAGTTTTCGCACGTCTAGTTAAAATCGTGAAAGGCAAAGAAAGTAGATTGTACCCATAACGTATGAAGACTTTGGCACAATAGTAAACGTGTGATCATTAGAGTACATGGTTCAATACGAGCAAGAAAAAACAAACTTTTTTTTTTAAGCCCGCAAGGCAATGGGAGTTTGCTCTCCACAAGTAAAACGGATTCATTATACGGAGTACTCCCAAAAAAAATGTTTTAATGAGAAGCGAATCAGCCTACATGTCCCAAATAGCACAACCAAAACCAGTTTTATAGAAAGGATAAATAATTTGTCAGATGAATCCACCTTTTGAAACTGAAAAGTTGAAGGTCGTCCCTTAAACAATTTGTAATTTTATAAAAACGGTATTGGCAGTATTCGTTCCGCAAAAAATGCAGCAACAAATGTTGAAGACTACAATTATGTGTTAACATTTTCTTCCAAGATTTGAAAATCGATTTGATGCTACACACGAATCTACCTATGCAACCATTTTTGAGATAAACCTGTACTTGTAGTGAAATTAAGTCATTAATTTTAACAGTTTTACTAATTTTTTGTGGAACTCAATCAAATTAGCCGTGACTTTTATCATCAGAATCAAAACTAATGAATTATGTCTTATTAAAAGTAAAAGTAATAGTTATCAGGCATTTTGGCGCAAAAATCATTATAATTTAAAAAAATTAGATATTTTTTCCAATTTTACGTCCTAGAATAGCGATATCAGAGGCCTGGGGTGACAGTTTCTGGGAAAGCTTAGAAGGCTTACTATCATCTCACTAAAAATGCCATTCATAGACGTTGTATAATGTGGAAGTTACGACGTATGTTGTGGAAAACTAGCATAATTTCCAGATCAACCTGTAACTCCGAAACGATGAAGATTGCTTTTCTTCCTGCCATTCAACTTTTTATTTCTAATACTTCCACCTATCTCCTGTTTCATTTAGTACCACCAATTACAAATCTCCTCGCATTTTTTTAACTAAACAATCGTGGCTTGCCTGCTTTATTTAAAATTTCTTTTTTCCAAATTTACACAACTTCCAAAAATTCATTAAAATTGTTGCTGCACTTCATTTCTTCAAATTGTCAATCAATCTGAGACACTTCACCTACCAAAGTAGTCGGATTTGTAGAAAATTCCCTCCGATTTTGAAAATTTTCAAAAATTATTCTCAATCGTAACAATATTTTTATTTTGTTTTTATACCTAATTTAATTTACAGTTAGATTTAACTACAATCAAACATTATTATTTTTCTCCAACTGAATCTTCACCTTCATCATCCTCTTTTAGGCTTACACTTTCAATTATTTCATCATTATCCAGGATACTCAACAGAATGCCTTAAGACCAAATTTATCAGAAACAGGAGGCAATATCCCTTATAAGTATGCCAAAGATTTCGATAATCTCTGGATAAAGGGAGGCAAATCATCTCTGATTTATTAATTTTATTTTTTATTATTGTTGTAAAAATTATATTTGAGCTAGACATACACCACTCCTCCCAGTAGAGATCTGAATATTGTAAAAGTTACACAGTAAAATTTAAGAATAAAAATTTCAATTTCAATTAATCTCTTTCGCGTCCTATTAAAATTTCATTAAGCTCCTTTAAAACATCCTTTGCAATACCAAGAAGAGTATAATATCTACTTGCCGAAGAAACCGGATATAATCCAGGGCATTAGAGCCTACATCAAAATTAAATTTCGTACAGGATTAGGCAGCGCTTATTATATTTCCGACCAAGGAATACTAATGGTTCCTGCCAGCTTTTTATATGGATATCCTTATAGATTGTCTACAGCAATGCTTCTACGTAAAAAAAAACGTTTCCAAGGAAAATGATCTAAAGCTATTAAAGCGATTTTAACAAAAGGATTTGTCCTGTTTAATGGATGCTCCGGTGTTCTTTTGTACGTTTCTATTCCCTGGAGATGAAGTATCTAAATTGAAAGGAAAAATGGCAAGGAATAACTCGAGACGATTAAATTCAATTTACTGTCTTTAGCTGGAGTACGTGGTTTTTGGCTAACTGGCAGTCAAGTTTCGCTTGAGCCCTTTTCTGTGTTTCCTTTATGACGTTCCTTCCTATTGCGATAAATATTAAAAACTGCGGCGCAATATTTCTTTCTATGTGAAAATTGTTCCAGTTCCATAAGAACAAGTTGACGAAAAAGTAAGAAAGTATATTTAATTTAAATTATTCTTAAAACAACAATCTCTGTTAAATCTATTAAACTATATAAAACTGCATACATATTAGGGTAGTTGCTAGGCCAACACGACACAGAGGTTTCTAAAGCACATAAAATCATCGACAGAATTTAAAAGAGATAGACACTGAAAATTTAGATTCAGGACGGTTTCCGTGGTTTTGCGGAATTTTCTGACAGCACCGAAAGAAGTTTTATGAAGTACCTTTAATGATTGTTGTTTAGAGAACGAAAAAAATAACGTAAAGGTACTATATTTTTTATGATAGCATTTATACCTGTTGTCAGACGCATCTGAAAAGAGCATTGAATGAAAAAGCACCGGAAGGCCATAACCACCTACAATTTTCCTGGCATGACAGAATAATTACATTAGGCAATTGAGATTCATTGGGTACCCACAATGTAGTGTACGAACATCATTTTGTAAATAGAACACCTATCAAATGTCTCCTTGCTTAGAGGTTATCGGAGTTATTCGCATTGATCTACAAAGCTAGCTCCGCAATCAGAGAGTATAGAGAAATCTTTGTGATTGATTATCACGATCCAGTTTGTCATCTTATGTAGTGACAACGACGTTATCCTGGGGAGGAGCACCGCTTACTAAGCACGACTTCTCTTCTCAGTGCCACACTGATGGAGGAAAGCATCGGAACCCTTTATTTCTGCGGAAAACATCCATAAAGAATTTATTATGATAGTCAGAATGGCTCCGTCCATTTAGACACATTTTCTTTGTTAGCTTCGACCATTATAACCATCGCAGTTTTCTGTACATAGATAGATAAAATTTCTAGCTGCAAAATAAGAGTAAAAATAAAAACGGTTGGAAGTCGTCAATCGTAAATAATACTTTTTTTTAAATACTATTACTAACAAAAAAAATTTTGTTTGCTGCTGCTATGTTTTTTTTATATAAAAGACACAAAGCTTTAAGCTTTATTTGGCATTTAAATCAGATAAAATAACTAAAAAACGAGTCTTCAAACAAAACTGAGGCCAAGCCGCATGAAAAAGTAGAAAATAAACTTTTCTTCACACACAGAGGTGGACTCAGATTTTTTGATTGGGATATTTCTCTGATTGATCGTACTGAAATATATCGGTGAATAAAATCTGAGTCCACCTCTGTATGTGAAGAAAAGTTTATTTTCTACTTTTTCATGCGGCTCCTCAGTTTTGTTTGAAAACTCGTTTTTTTCTTATTTTATTTTCTGCCTTTTTCACGTTAACTAAATTGTTATTACGTGCTGCTTTCCATGTTTTCCACAGACTTTTCCTATTACTATGAATTTTTTTTTTAAATTTACATGAATTTTCCCCGATTTTTCATGCAAGTTTTCATGATTGTTGAAGAGAAAGTATTGATGTCAGTAGGAAAAAAAAAAATGATTCCGCATAGCTTATAAATTATAAAAATTCCGGAAATTTTCGGAAAATTTTCCAGAAAAATTGGAAAATCTGCATTTGTCCTGAAACAGATTTATCACTAATCATATCGATGAAAATTTTTCCGATGATTTTCCCGCTTTTTCGGGTTTTCCATGGAGTTTTCCACAAAAGCAACTTTATGCAACTCATTTCGCTGTACAACTTTGTCTTAGGTTGCAAAACGCTCAAACGCTTCCTTGGTTGGAAAAACTCCGGTAAAGCATTTTACATGAATTTTCCTCGTTTTTTTCCCGCAAGTTTTCACCATTGTCGGAGAGAAAGTAATGATGCCAGTTGATAGGGAACTTAATCCTGAATAATTTAGAAAACTTTTTACCGGAAAATTTTCCGGAAAAGTCGGAAAACTCTGCATTTTTCCTGAAACGGATTTATCACAAATCAAATTTTTACCAAATTTTCCCGATTTTCCGGGTTTTCCACAGAAATTTCCGGTTGAAATTTTGATAGGTTCAATTATCACGCGACATGAACGTGTGTACCAAATTTCAGCTCGCTGTGATGACGAAAAGTGGGTCTACGAGAGTGTCGAAAATAGTAAAAAAGAAATATACAGACAGACAAATTCGTGTACGAGTTAAAGTGACGGGCTGGCCTCAAAATATCGGCTGCTCCGTTCTCAAGATATGATTTTTTTGAAAATTCGTCGTAGAATCACGAAATTTCTAACGCCCCTATCGACAGGGTGGGGCATAGTAGGGGTAAAAAAAACACGGATGAGCTATTTTTTTATTCCCTACAAACAGTAAAAGTTTCTTTTGAATCGAACTGATAGTACCGCGCCGCCAGATGAAGCGAAGCATGAATTCGAGCGTCGTCGCACAGTGAAAACCATGAATATCGGCACCGCGTTGACGTCAACGTATTAAATTCAAAATAATATTTTCCACTTGTAATGCGACGTGTCATTTCAGTTCATTCTACGTAAAACAAAGCTTAAGAAGAAGAGGAAAAGTTCATTTAAGTTTGTCGTACATTCTGATACTAAAGTACGCTTGTTTATGAGAGATCTTGCTCTTAGTTAACTTTTGGTATTTGAATTAAAAAGTTTCTAATTTTAAACTGACATTCTATGTGTGATCATTGTACTAAGCTATTGATTTTACATGTATATAATACCATAGATGACACAAGAACTAGATGTCGCATGGCATACTAGAGCAGAGTATGCAGAATGTTAAATGTGTAGTGCATTCCGGAATGGACCATAACATGTTTTAGGGCGTACCAAAAGCAAGTGTTTTTATAATAGCAGTTTTGTATATATTTGGTTGGCTTCCTCAACACTTCAGATAAAAAAAAAGAATCACTCGACGTATACATCATTTCAAATATTGTGGTCCATTTCGGAATGAACCACCCAGCCATTTAAATTTTGTATACTTTGTTTTGGTACTGCATGCGACATCTAGTTTTTCAATTAAAACCTTTGCTTTAGGCACTAATTCATCACTTTTCAGAGATTTGTCATGCAGAAAATTAAACATTTTAAATAAGTTTGTTCATGAACTGATGGCGCATATGAATGCAATATTATGCAAAAGTACCTAGGTCCTACGAGGATTTTAAAACGGACCCGCTCTCCCGCTATGTTATCTATTTCGCTGACTTTGATGTTGTAGAGTTCAAGGTTTTATTTGTGTTAATCACCCAGTTCCCAGGATACAAATTAATTAAAAAATTGAAGCCGATTACTGCTGTGTAAAAAGTTATAAAAACAAATTTAAAAAATTAAGTTTCAATTTCTGCAGTGTAGAAATTGAGGAAATCTTTTAGCTATTTACCGCTAATTTCTGTCCGAAATGTATGTTTCAATTGCACTACCTTACTTACAGTAAATTACAGGAGCATCTCTAATGTCATTTATTTAAGTCCAATTAAGAGTTGACATAATTTTGTGCATACATACACATATACACCTGAGGTACACTTTCAACATACAGACAACCTGAAATTATAACTTAATGCGTCATCTAAGGAAGCAAATTGCAATTAAGGAAATTAAATGGCTCGGACTAAAAATTTTTAATTTACAATCTATTCTAGACGAAGTTTATATCGAGGACCAACGCTTTTAATGCCAGTAATTACGAGCAGCAGAACTCAACCTGTTTCAAGTTCTTAAGTTGCAGACTTACAGGTAATCACACAAGCTATGCACTCTGCTGGATGGATAAAAAGTCTTCCGTAATTGCAGAATACTGTCCAGAAATGGACTGGCTGGACTCAATACCTGTACGAAAGTACATTATCACTCTTTTGAATGACCTTCTGTTCCACGTTATCCAGAATAAAGAATCGAAATACATCTGAACAAATTATACCAGGATGTAGGTGTATATAGCAACACACAACGTTTGTAGAACACTCGAAAATTTCGCAATTTCTGGATACCTGTTCCCTGGTAGATTTGCCATTTATCCTTTTAAGGTGTGTAATTTGTCAGTCTACAACCTTTTGGGAATACAGTTCGTCTGTCGGGAGGCTCATTCCAGAAAACCGTATTTGAGGCAATTTCTCACTGTCGTAATATTTCTTGTAGGAAGACTGTAAAGTTTTACAGAATAACTTGAGGAGGTACACTTTGCCGACCCATTGGAAAATCTTATTTCGCTGTGAAGAGGAAATACATGAGCCGCGTATCCCTACTTCAAACGCCTTCAGAAAGTCTTAAGGATGTTTTTCAAAATTAAATCGCAGATTACCATAAATGAGACCCAATCCCAGTGTAAAGAAATTGTGTTGCACGTGCCTTTTCTAGCCAAGACTAAAATCCATTAAGCTAATTGGAAATGCTTGTTCAAACAGGAGAAGTTAGTGCAACTCATGCAGTCGTCTCTTGCAGAGTCTTGTGCTGGGCTGGAACCCGATGTAAGCTTTTCGTCATCATCTTCCCCGCATAACACCTTGTTTGCTTGCTTCCCTCTCAATTGCAGAGCACTAGATAAATGGATTATTTCGTTCAAGGTACTTGTTTACACTTGCTTCGATTACTGCTTAGATTGGGATATAAAATGTCGTCTCGTTTCGATCTGGGAATTCCTACATCCGTTAGCATACTTCCGGTGTTGATTGATTGTTTTCACTTAGCTTTCCATGGACGATGAATGAATTTCAAAATAATTGAGTGATTTACTTTGTTTTATGGATTTTTTTTCTTTTTTTTTTTAAGTTAGTTAATTCTGATTCAAGCACTTTGGCCTTGACACAAAAATTAGTCATACCATGACATGACAATTAGATTTTGCGGTTTCATCATGGAATAACTTTAGAAATTGAAAATCAGTCAGGAATCGATTTGAAAATATCTGTCTTGTTTTTTTTTGTCTCTTCGCTTATTCAGGTTGATGGCTATTGAGGATTTGTGGTGACAAACTAGGGACTTTCCTCGGAAAACAAAGTTTTTGTGACAAGTAAAAATAATAATTATTTTCACTTTTTTAAACCAAAAAAATCACTCAGAAAAAGTTATTGTAGGATTGATTGTAATGTAGCATTTTAATTATTCTGACCATATCTTCACAAATCTTCGGTACTCTTTCCTTTCCTATCCTACACAACTTATGAAAAATATTATGTCACATCAGTTGATAGAGGACCCTTTACTCATTCCAAAAAAGTTGAAGCACTTTCCATCACGAGATATATACAATTTTGTGAAATGAAATTAATTTTTTTATTTTGATTTTCTTTTTCTTTATCTTTCAAATTTGTTTTTTTTAAGTACCATGCCTCAAAAGAAAAAACGTAGCCTTTATAAAATCACTCTAGCGACTGGATGTCTGTCTGTCACAAGCAGTTTTCTCGAAATAATGTGACGAAGGAATTTGAAATTTTGCTGATTGTTAGGTCTTCGTGATACGGACATATTTCGACAGTCAAAGAGTGTGGGTGCAAGAGCTACATTCAAGGATTAAAAAACAAGTAGTAGAACATTTTGTGTGACTTAATTATAGAGTGTGACTTTTCTGAAACATTTACTATACCAAAAGACAGCCCGGCTTAAGATGGGTAACTTTTGTCATTAGCAGTTCGATCACATCTCTGTGCATTTCCGGGAAAACTTGGAAAGGAACACTATAATTTGATACCTTATATCTCGATAATAAAGGCGTAAATTTGAACTTTCAATATAACAGCATATAGCATTTTTTTATTTCTTCTGTCGTTGATCCGAATTTTTAAGCCTGGCTACTGTTTATTGTCTATCTGTGTATATAGTAAAAAAATACTTTTCTGTAGAATCTTTTCAAGCTTAAAATTAGTAGTACCGTAAACTGAGGCTACTGTGACACATTGTCGGAATAAATGGCATCAGGAATTTTATTTGGAGCTGCAAAATCAACCACTATATTTTTTTGTTCAAGAATACATTTTTTTTATTCTCCGGTATATTGAGAAAAATAGTGTAATAACAATTGAAGCCTTGGCCATAGACTCGGAACCGTATGAAATTTCTGAAATATAAAACTTTTTCCATTTAGTGTCAAAGTAGCTCAAAGGTTAGGGTAATTTCGACATTAAGTAATTAAACATGTATAGTCAAATTTACCATATCGTTGGGGATAATCTGACACCAAATTATCGTTGCTTGAAAATTCATACGTACATTGGCAGCAATAAACCTAAGAACTAACTAATTATTATACGTATAAAAACATGTGTTATTTTTATACCTTATCTCAAACAATAGAATACACATACTTTTTCTTATATTTATTATTAAATCAACTCAACTTTTGAAAAATAAAAACCACTTTATTTGGTGTTTTCTGATACTCCATTATCTTCACAAATGTCGCATGCATACTATCACCACTCAAATCCACCATTTCAGTTGCCACAGATCCATTTATTGCATAATATGCAGTATCCATGCATTTCGGCTAATGTATAATGCATCTGTGTTTGCACAGAAATTGCAAGTAGGGTATGTGTAATTTAGCCGCTTAGATCCCAAACCTATTTTAGACAGAAAATACAGCAAATCCACTCTGGATCCTGCCGTGGAGAATTTACATCTCCCTTTCTCTTACCTTGAATTTTTTACTAACTTCGTCAAGATAATATGTAAATCTGGACACCTGGGTTACTCGATTTAACCAAATCACTATGTGTACTCTGACAAATTATAGCTGATAATCCTGATTTTCAAATCTGAATAAAATGAGCGGCAAAGGACCACACAACTACTATGTATACTAGAAACATAAAAGCCTCAGCCTTTGTGTTTGTTGGTCTACATTAAACAAATTCTGAGCTTCCTACGTAAATTGACAGTACTTCCGCGTATATAGTCAGGCTAAGCCAATAATGCAATAACATTTCTGATGCCTTGAAATTCTGTAATCAATTAGCATCGAAACGTAAATATTAAGGCTGCATTTATACATGAAATTAGGTAAAGAAAATATCGTAACTGTGTGCATATTCGAACTTCGCATATACATATATATATAGTATGTTTCAATGATGAAAATTCATCACTAATCTGTATTCATCTATTCCTAACACATATGAACCAAAAACTTTCATTAAAAAAAAAAACATGATTCTTACCAAACTACAAAAAAAAAATTCATTTCCAAAATTAGTTTCCTGTTTTTATCATTTTGTACGCTCCAGTGTGCCGCGGTAATAAATCCTACAAAGATTTATTCCACTCCAAGCCTGCAGTAACTACATTTAATTATGCTTTACTCCAGAAATAATGGCCTGAAAGAGTTCGTTGAGCTCAATATCAATATGCATAGGCAAAGTGTCCGTAGAATTAAATCACCAAGAACACATCCTCTGTGATCCCTCCATAAAAGGGATGAAATTTAATATAAACGGCTGCTTCTCAAGAGAAATTTCATATTCGCATGCCTGTAATTTTCCCTTATAATTCCTTGTTTTATATGCGACTCTGTGCTGCTGCTATTTTCCTATCTGCCTATCTAGAATAGTTTTGTGCTGATGCTGCTGCTGCTGTTGTTGATATTATCCGTTCGAATTAATATCGTAATTAAATTTCAACCTACTTGTACGGTTGCACATAAGTTCCGCCTTCTCTAACCATTCACTCTATGGCCTTCGAAGCTCACAACTTACAATAGTAATTAAGATAATGATCTTGGCCTAGTCAGCCCAGCAGTGAAGTATTTTATTGAAGTTTTAAGTCTCAAGTGTCCTGTGACTCAATGTGCTCAGCTATTCTGCATCATAAGCAGGTGGAAGTCATTCAAATGATGCACTACTTGCTTAATGTCAAAATGCATTTTACTTACATCTTTTTGCAAGTAAGCAGAGCCTTAAGTTCTAACATTTATGCGATCAGTGTACTATCTTGGCACATATCCTGCCTCCTAGAAAAATTGCAAAAGTCCTTGTGAAGTATTCTGCCGCTGATCCGTAGCAAGAAATGCAGATTGTCAAATGTATGTAATGTTCCCGGTAAAGCTGTTTGGTGAAGGATCACGGCTGTGGTCCTTGGTAATTGGCAACCTGTCATTAGTCCCCTGATATAAGATGATACATACATACAACATCATACAAAAAGAAAGAAAGTCCTGATATTTCTCCCCGTTCCGTTCCGTTGCGCTGCTTATGCGTTCATTATACTGCTGGTCTTAGTTCAACTAATCAGCCAAGGAATTGAATCACTAAGTAACGCTGATGGTCTTGTAATTATTATTAAAGGTAAATAGGATCATTTTCTTTCTAGAAAACTTCAAAAGCGCTGAATATTGTTCAAGACAGGTATGTTGTATCCATGAGCTATCAGTGCAATAGCAGCAATAGCAGCAATAGCATATTACTTAATGTTTTATAGGCAAAGTGCCATTTGTAAAACTTCCAGTAACAAGGAATTGTGTTTGAATATGAGAAAATGAGAACATGCGAACTTTCGTAAATGAAAATGATTTGCTTTATCCGATTCCAACTTTATTATAGTTTTATCTTTCTTAAACAAAACGAAAAAGAAATACTAAAAATGCATTCCTTTAACTAATGCTATTTAATAAAATTCAATATATCTTTATTAAAAACTTAACTAATTGCACAATTTTAATTTTTATATCACAATTCGCTTAATTTACGTTCATTCACTTTAGAATATGAAAAAATATACCGAAAACTTAAAGCCCCTTCCTGTTGTGGTTAATATGAAATTGCAAATTCTACTTGAAAGCACTCGATGCAGTACGTTTTATTGCATTTCCCTCCCGAATTTTCGTTGGAGTGTATATTTTTATCTTTTTCATTTTCACCTGTCTTTTTGTTACTGTTAACGAGTAAATTTATTAATATTTAAATAATTCAAAAAACATAAATTTTTACGTGAATATGAACAGCATAAAAGTTCTTGATGTGGCTTTTTTTTTTCGCGTATACGGCAGGAGGGACCCAAGCAGTACTGATGAGTATACAGTTCCTGCTGATACGAAACGCCTGCTTTTGTATAGAAATTTCTTTTTTTTTTTAAAGAGTTTTCGTTTGTAAAGGAGTTTTTTCCACTCAACCGTTAAGTTATTATTTATATTTTACAAAATCGACTAAATGGTAAAAATATTTCGGTTGAGGTTATCTTTGCTTATATATAATAAATTTTTGTCGAAAGAAAAATTCAGCAAAGAAATAAAATAATTACAACAAAATGATAAAGGCAAAAACAAAAAATGAATTTTCAAACGTTTATTTACTTATGTTTTCACCACTTGTATAATTTCTGATTTAACCGTGTACAATTTTCCGACTTAAGGTTAATTAACCGTATTATTGCGACGGGATGAATGAAAGGACTGCCTCAATGGCTTAACTTAATCTTTTTCAAGCTTTCTTCTAATTTAGGGTAATGTTGAGGAAAACGTGATCGTTGTCGTATTTTTCGCTTAGCTTGACTTTTCATTAGCTGGACTGTGGGAATTTATTGTGCTGTGAATCGGATGCTTGTTGGTTTTTTGCTGAGATAAGTAGAATTGCGGGCGAAAGTCGTGCAAGAATTTCTACTTTTAAGAAAACAGAGTGATAACGGGTTGAAATTTAACGAAAATGAAAATTGTATCTCGTAAAGGGGCGTATAGTCCAGTCAATAGGGACTAAATAAGGCCTTTGCCCTACAAAAGGTGGGTAGTTATGATTTTTAAATATGTTATTTAGTTCCGGGCCCCGATGAAAAATCCAAGCTGTCACCCTTGGGGGATAGTAGTTAGTCATGGAAAAAATTATATGGCAGGGGCGAACGGCATCTCAGCCCTTTCACAGTTACAGGCACAGACCCCCTCCAAAGGTGAAAACATGGATTTCTCATCGTGGCCCAGGCTAAGTAACATATATAAAAATTATAACTACCGCACCTTTTCCAAAAACCCCTACTGACTGGACTAGTAACGTTATATTATTGTTTACATGTAAATTTATTAAATATGTTTATTTATAATAATTCCTCATTTTAAATTGGTTTTACTCTTTGCTTTTTTAGATTCTGTCCACCTTGAAGAACTAGTTGAAACTTTGTTGTAATTAATGGAAAAGGGAGCATCTTGTATTGGAGGAGAATTTTATTAAAATGGCGCCAAACATTGCAGGGAAGTATTCCTTATATATAAAAAAAATATTTTAATTCATTTTTTTTAGGAAGTATATGAAGTCTCTGAAGTATATTGTGATCATCTTTTGACTGCAAAATGTCCCATTTTAGTAGATAGAACGACACTGGAAATAATTTGAATATTCTTGGTAATATTTTGTTGAACAATTATACTTTTCACTAAATGAAGGAAAATGAGGAATATACACTCCGTGCCACAAAGAGGTTCGCACCAGTCAGTTTATCTATTCTTTGAATTATGACAATTAAGCCAACTGTGGGACAAAGAGAGGTCCGTAGGATATTGAAGGATAGCATTTAGAATAAGCGTATGTTGGTCGACACAAAAGTCAGTCATCAGAAAACTAACTAAATTCCAAAGGTTGGCTTGTCTAAGTGTAAGCAGCACTATTAACAAAGCATCCACTACCGCTCTAGAAATACGATTAATTCTATAGACACTCAGCAAACTTATTGAAAATATGCTGCTAGAGTGAAGGTGTATCGAGCCCTACAGGTGAAATGAATTTAGTGAAGGTGACCCAAAAAATCTCTCCAAACCAGCAAACTAAAATGCTTTAGCAGCAAATTATTTAGACTCTTTATTAATACAATCCCAGCACATAGCTCCTTCCTTTATTTGCTGAAGAAGACAGGCAAAACCAACAGCGGTGTGTGTCGCGAAGGGGAAAGCGGAATCTCAAAGAATATATCATATGCGACTGCGCTTGCTGCTTTAAAGTCGCAAACCATTTATCAACAACAAAAAAGTTTGCAAGCTAACATCCAGGCGAATAGTACAGCTGGAAAAGAAGTTAGATTTAATGTAGACACTTTAACTAAGGACACAACAGATTAATTCTAGTTGCGTTGCTAGGCTAGCAGGGTTCTAGTGGCCTATTCGCTCCTACTCTTCATCTTAAACTTAACTTTATTCAACTTTCTAGTGATTTGAAAATCATAATATTATGCCTATAATGAAAGACATACTGGTCTAAGATCAGCTTGAAGTTTTTCAGCATTCACATTTCAAAAACGAGGTATTTTTCTTTGGCATACAACAAAAAATATTCTGCTGAAATTATTTAAAAATAATATTCTCGCCAGAAAAGAACATCCTGAAAATATCAACTATCGAAAATGCTATAGCTAAAGAAAGCTGGAGGTTATTTGGCATTACTCTGAAAGTGTTTCCATTTAAAGCCATAAATCAGGATGACTGTCGTAAATCGAAAAACTGACAAACATTGCTGGAGGAATACTACTACAGTTCTTCCCTTGTAAAGCACAAAAAAAGGATTCAGACTTTTTGTCTGCGGAGGCCATTATTGATTGGCTTAGATTTATACTCCCTGGAAGCATTTATCCTTTAGGATCACAACTTTATTACCTATAACCTCGATGTATTCCCTTAGCTCTAGAAAAACCAAAAGCAACAAAAGCAGCGCCCATAAATCATGTTTAGCCGACTTCCAAAATTCCCTTACCAAATAAAAGGAAATTTTTGCAGCTAAGCATCTTAATTACCTCGTACATCACAAAACTTACGAACTGCTAATGTTCTCCAGAAAAAGTTCCCGTAGTTTGGGGGTATTTCGACAAAACTTAAGAAGGATGCGGTAGGAGCACTTAAAATGTTTTTCTCTTCTTTTCGCTAACCAGAGAAGAATGTCACAGAATGACAATAGCTGATGGGGAGGATTGATAAAATAAGAACCAAAGGACAGATTCGATCCCGGATGTTGTTTTCCCGATGGAAAAGGAAATCTTTGTTGTATACAAATAAGGGAACGGTATTTGATTTGATTTTTATTGCTCCTTTTTTAACGGAAGGGTCTCTTTAGACGACGTTCCATTTAGTTTCGATTAAATTAAGAGACAAGAGTATGTGCGTAGAAGGGTTAAGTGGGAAGACATCGTTTATTTTCGGAGATATTCAGTCGGTGATTTATTTTGACATATTTGAACTTAAGCTGGGGTGTTTTAGGCCAGGTAAAAATATCTATATGATTTTCCGAAAGAATAGTTTTACCCTAATATGGCAACGTGGCCTGAAGATTCGTGCCATGCTACGCCATTTTAAGGGCGATTCACACACTGTCGTTCAGTATGGTCAGTGCCGTATCAGTACAGCGCTTTCAATGCCAATAATTTTGGAAATTAAGGCCTACATTTCAAGGTTCTGCTCTCAATAAAGGTGGTGATAAAATAGTGAAACTATGACTCAAAACTCCTCCAATAATATGTTCAATGCTGAAGATGAGGTAATAGAAGAGGAGGTATTGGGTAGTATCCAGGATAATATCTTCGAAAAAGATATTGTAGCCAGAAGTGAAAAGAGAGAAAAGGGTATTTAATAATAAAAAAATAAAAAAATGTAATATATAATACAGGCAAGCTATCATTAATAAATTTGATTCGGCTACTTCCTCCTCCACCAAACGGAATTAAAAAGTTGAAAAGACTTACCGATGAGACGTTCATTAAATTTTATACCGTAAGTTTAAATTTCTTAATGTTTTATTAATCTATTATTATTATTATGCTGGATACCAAAAAGAATTTAAAGGATTTCAGCCTGGATTGCCGAATGCGGAATATTTAAAAGACTCATATTACATAAAGTTACATGATTAGTATAAGTTTGTATGAAATATAGTGGTAAAAAAATCTCTGCCTAATTATTCCATAATTTTTAATTTGAATGACAAACTTTGTAAGGCTTTTTATATGAGCAAGTAATCTGAAAACTTTCTCTGAAATTAATGAAAAATTTGTATAAATTTTATATAATATATTTTACATTTATTATTATTAAATCATTACTAATAAAGTTTCTGATTCAAACCAAATTTATATTATTTTGTTTTATTGCATATGATTCTTTTAAATATCTTACCTATAAAGGAGAATATGAAATCTGTATCTAGGTAGGTGGTATTCATTTTCGTAACATGTTAGTATAAGGTTTACACTCCCAAAATATACAAATTTATACTTTGTAAAAGTACGCATTCGATACCCTAATTTAAATGGATAGCTACTATTAAAATATAAAATTTACTCCAAAATTTTCAACTGTGTATGAGTAGGCTTTTACAACCCTATTGGGTCTGTTAGAAGTTTTTAAGCTAAGGGTCCACATAAGAATTAATTTTTCAGAAAAGAATGAAACGGAAAAATACAACTTAAGTTAGCATTTGGCCTCAAATTTCATAAATTGGAACGTTCATAATACTGCTAGCTCATCATTTAGGACTAATCGCAATTTTGAACTGAGTGGATTTCGTTTGACTTAGACCATTTAAGTCTGTGGTTAAGTAATCCAGACCACAAAATGGTGAAATTATCGAACATATACGACTTCTCCTTTTAATTTATTTTACTCAATATTAACTCACACCATGTTTTGCTTCGAATCAAATATTTGTTATTTTTGTTGAAATGATTTTTAGGGTTTCGTACCCAAAGGATAACAACGGGAACCCTATTACTAACACTTCGATGTCCGTCCGTCCGTCACCAGGTTGTATCTATCTCATGAACCGTAATAGGTAGACAGTTGAAATTTTCACAGACTTTGTATTTCTATTGGCGATATAACAACAAATAATAAAAAGAAAATAAAAGTAAAAATTAAAGGGGGCCCCCATACAAGAAAGTGATTTTTTCAGTGTTTTTTACCTCATTTTATTCTCCTTCATTAATATTATCATAAGTAGGCATTTTTTGTTTTTTTTTCAAATGACAGCATTAATTTTTCACATGACTCCTCTTCTCATTTGAAAAAATAGATAAAAAGTACATAGGGTTAAATTTTGTACGATGGTACGAAACCCTTCGTGCGTGAGTCCTACTCGCACTTGGCCGGTTATTACTTTTCAACAATCTAAATCAATCTATGCATCATCACCAATTCTTCAATGTTAAATTTATTGCGGCTACACAAGAGATTCGTTTTTAGTCATTTCTGCCATCTTGAGTGTTAATGTTGCAAGGACTGAAATACAGAAAAGAAAATCCCTTAGCTTAGTTTGTACATAAAACTTATTTATTGTCAGATTATTATCAGATTAGGGAATGCTAAGTATATTTCAATTTAATTAATAGGGAAAGTGTCACAAAGAAATTTTCGATAATTTGCTTCAAATAATTTATACCCTTGTGGGGGTAAAAATATTTTCGCGAGACTTGAAATATACAAACAAAATTTATTTTAAGAGTGTGGGTTTATAATGAAAATATCTTTTCGGGGTTTCATAAGCAGCTTTTTTTCCAGTCTTATAAATTCGTTGTTTTCGGCATATCACAAATTCTGCAATTGTTGTGGGCGAAATTGGCAATAGTTCCTTCTAAATGGCAATGATTTCTTGTATCCTTTTTCAATATATGTCGTGATAGATTTTCATTCGAATAATTCTTTATTCCCATTCAACTTTCATTCTTTTCTCGAATCAATAAATTTAATTATCTAAGCATTTTGGACTCCTCTGCATTGCAAACATTTCACACAAAATGAAAAGAAAAAATTGCGAAGTATTTCAACCTGAAAATACCCAGCTAGGGATAACACAAAACCCACAGGAGTCGAACCAAATGATTATTATAGGTACATTATAAGACAAATTGAAAAATTTCATATCTCTCAGTCTAGACCAATTAGGAACGCCGTAAATTCAACAGAAATAGCTTCGTAAGACAGGCGTAATCAAGATTCAAGAACAGTGAAAAATCATAATTCAGAAATTGTTAGGGGAACGTATCGAATTCCATAGATAAGGACAGCCCTCTCTCCTGCATGAATAATTACTTACTGGCTGAGCTCAATAGGAGGAGGGGACGAAGGGGAATTGTAATTAAAATCCAGCGGCGACTGTTACATAGATACACCCACACATATAACTCAGTTGCAGTGACAGTTTTGTATTTAACCAGGTTGTGTCCTTTTGTGGGATGATTGAATTTATCGTTGTGATACTGCGGAGTGTTTGCAAGGGTCGACGCCTGACGGACAGTAAATTACTTTCCCAAGATTATATTGGAAATGAATCATTAATGATAATTGATATGTCAAATTTTAATAAGTACCATCACAGACGTCCTAGAGCTGTCATACATCTACATATGTAATATATAAAAAAAAGGTGGATGAAATTGGCACTTTTGTTGTGATGAAATTTTTATGAAATCGAAATAATTCAAAATCGCAACCAGATGGAATATTCTTAATGATAATTTTAAATTTTATTTTAATTTATTTATTTTTACACATAGAAATTGCGGTGATGAGAACTAAAGGTAAGCTACCCCCTGCGGTTTATGATGCAATTAGTTAATTTTTGTACCCCAGATGACGAAATCATAACGTATACTAAGATTTTCATTCCGTTTGTACCATATAGAAATAATTATGATATAGCAAAATGGATATCCATCCCACGCACATTAATAAAATTTATTTTGATTTTTGCATGCCGTCCTCTCGGTGAATCTAGGTAAACACCTAGAGTAGAGGACTGAAATTTTTCACTTGGCCTTTTTGAAAAAATAGTAGATTTAGTAAGTTCGAAAATAGAACAAATCAGGTAACTCCTTCCTAGGGTTGCCATAAAAGAATTAAACTCTCAATATATATTTCGACACTGCCTGAAAACACACCGACGTAGAGAGCTGAAATTTTATGTACGACATTTTCATAAGAATGCTAAATATGATTTCAAAAATAAAGTAAATCGGGAAGCCCCTGCCTGCTGTTACCACGCAAAAATTTAGGTTTTTACGTATGGTGTAAAAGCGATCACTCCTAGGCATTTTTATTGTACTGAAAAGTTCTTCAGAACATAAAATGCTATGGATTATGCGAAAAACCACGTCAACAATCGAACTTGCACAGAGGGGTGACCATACGAAATTACATACGGACACTTATCTAGAGTATCATAAGGATTCGTCTTATAGACCAATTCTAGCTTTTTTGCTTGTTTGATTGACATTCAAGTAACTTTTGAATCTTGAACAGAATGGTCTATAGATTCAGTGAATAACAGGATATTTGCACCTTTTATTGTCAGATTTATCAGAAGCAAAGTTTCCTCATGATTGGGAACCTACATAGGTTAGGTTAAGTTACGTTAGGCGAGATTAGAGGGGTGCCACTAAGACCTCTTTTATCCTGTTTCACTTAGACCACTGTCGAGTCCATTGTGCACTATTGATTCACAGGAAATCTATGCTTCCGAAGACATTGCTTTGAGGAATCTTAGTATACATCTACATATGCCTGTGCCCAAGTATAGGGGTCTTAAACCCAAAGTGGTATGATGTATGCACAAAGCCATAGTAAGACCAATCTTGTGCTACAACTCCATAGTCTGGTGGATGGTACTCAAGTAATATAATCTAGTTGAGTTGTCGAAAAATCAGGGAGTGGTTCCGGCCCTGAATTTCTACAAAATAGAAAAATTTAATTTTCTAAAAGGCCTTTCACTACAATAAGTGTATGAAACTCTCTTAAACAGGAAAAGATCGAGAAAACTTATTGTAAAATTAAAAATATATGAATGAAAATGTTTTCTGTTTTCTGAAAATCCCAAACAGCCGAAAAGCAGTGTTTCGATTTGAGTGACCTCTAAAAATTAATGAATTTCCTGAAATTTTACATAGAAATTTAAAATTACATTAGCTAACAAGTTCTGAATGAGAATTTAGACCTTCCAACACTTTTGCGAATTCACAAATTGTTGGGCCACGCTAATGTACATGGATAGAATTGACTTAAAAGCTAAAATTCTGAAAAAAAAAAAGAATATTTATAATCCACATTGGTGGGAACCGGAGCAAGGTTTAAAAAACTCCTTTAACTTCTGATGCAAGAGGAGCATAGAGCTGGTTCAGTATTTTTTGGAACGGTTGTACTGTTAGCTACCATTTCGCACTATATTTATATGGTTGTAATAGCACTAGCAACTCAATGCACTAAAGTATTAACATAATAATTATTAATTATATTGATGATGGGCTATTCCCAAAATTTTGACGTACTTTTGAATTGGCTTTATATGTATAAGTTTCACTTACTTCCAAGCATTTAGACCTATTTACATGACGAGCCAATGCCGACTTCGATATTCTACAAGACTCAGCTACCGACCAAATTGAGGCTCCCGTAAATACTTTGTTTACATAACCAAATTTTGGGCATCTTCGACTATAAATCATAATTATAACGGGTGGCGCAAGAGTACTGGCACTATAGAAATTACTTATATTTTCTTCATCTAATATTTCGCGTCATTCTTATCTTGAAAATTGTGTAGTAAACAAATGTAAAATTATTAAAAATAAACATGGACCATTATACTCCCCAAGAACGTGGAATAATCGTGTCAATTTCGTGAATTTCGTCGACGATTTCAATATCAACGAGGCAACGTGGCACGCAATTGGGTATTTCCAGGCGGATTCTGCAGCGAACTCTGGTCAAAGACTTGAAGATGTTTCCGTATGAAACTCAGATGACTCATCATCAGCTGCCTACTGACCAGCGAGCTCGTCTAGAGTACAGTTAGCGCGTCACAAACCTCAACCTTGAAGAGTATGATTTTTTTAAAAAATTGGTTATGAGTGGCGAAGCGCATTTCTATCTCTCGGGGCATGTCAATAAGCAGAATACTCATTTCTGGGGCACCGAAAATCCGCGCATTATTCAAGCAACACCTTTACACCCACTAATTGTTACTTTATAGTGTGTCGTCTGTGCTGAAAGAGTGATCGGACCCTATTTTTTCGAAGACGCTGCAGTCAATGCGATAACTGTCACTGGCGAGAGCTACAGAACCATGTTACGTGAGTTGTTGATACCCAGTTTGGATGATACTAAACTTATGATAGTCCATGGAAGCTGATAGAGATCTGCACCGATTAGAATCTAAGGTCCGAATCTCTGCTATTGTACACTTTTTCTCGTGTAAAACTTATCGAAAATTTGGCATGAAAGCGAGAGAGAAGTGGAATTTTGATGAAAACGGGAAGAGGCGAGGAGTTGAGAACAGAACTGTCGAGTCCGGACAGAAAGTAAGATGTTTTGTTTTTGTGGATGTCAGACTTAATAAATTGGACAAGTGGGCATTTTTCACATGACTGCTGCGATAAGGTTCTACCAGTTGATAGCACCTGCGATTTGTTCCGGAGAAGCGAGCAGCACAAAAAGGACATTGAGGACTGGTAAGCTCAGACTATTGACAGAGAAAAGCATTAAGGAATAGCTAGCTGGATATTGGAAGAAGCTGAATACCTAACTAGATATTGTAATAGCAGAGCATTCCAAAAGGAAGAAACCAGGGATAAATGAAGAAGAAGAAATACAGGAAGGAGAAAGGCTATGCAAAATATTAAGTTAAGTAAAGCTTTGATTTCAAATTTTGTTTTATGTAATACATAGTTAGAAGCAGCCGCCGATAATTGTAAGACATGGAGCAAACAAGAAAAAATAAAAATAAATACAAATTTAGACGCAACGAAGAGGAGACTATTTTTATAATTAACCTGGGGTTTTGAATTTAAATGGTGTGTACCAAAGTCTCAAATCTCCCTACCACCCAAGCGACGCGACCCCTCCCAGTTAAGCTTCATGTACATATAGCCGAACAGTTCCAACTCCGAAATATTTGCCTTTTTTTCTGAACACCCTGTATAATGATATATTATGGAAACACATTAATTCCTCAAATCTGCCCTCGATTGTTAATGATGTTGCTGATTTTCTGTACTAAATTAGTGTTACTCATTTAATGCTCTCAAAGTCATGAAAAAATTTTTAGATAAAAGTTTCAAAAAAACTGTTTGTTAAAAACCAGTAGCGATTTCGATACTTCACTTTCTACACCAATAATTAAAAAGTTTTAAGAAACAATTTTTAATATCGGTAATAAGATTTCGATTCTTAAAAATTTCGGTAACTTATTTAGGTCGCTACTCATTGTTAGTAGCTCTAGGAGCTTTGCTTGATATCCTTCTAGTTTTCACTTAAACATTTTACGGACTTCATTTTAACTAATCTGGCATCATCCATGCTTCATTTATGATTGCACATACTCGTACACTACCAAATTCTTCATTTTAACTTGTTTAGATTTTTACTTCTCTTTTATTTTTGTATATGAAAAATTATGTATAAAATCCTCCTGTCTGACAAAAGAACTTGCTATCGTTCTCCTTCCTCATGCCCGTCATTTTAAATTGTATATTACAAAAATATTTTAAAAACAACAATTTCGCATTCATTAAATTACTTTGTATCCCATTTATTTTGTGACTTCCTTGAAACTGTGATGGAAGTGTTTAAACTACGCGCTCATATTAACTCAATTAAATTAAATTAAATCGAATGCAGCCGGATACGGAAGCTTCGAAATAAAGTACCACATACAGATCCACAATATCATGTACGGTCGAAAACTGTTCATGCTGTTTTACCACCATAGTTCGCCCTATGAATATTTCCAGTCCACTGTATATAAACAACACAGGATTTTTCCCACTGTGTACACAGGAAAAAGGTTCGACATGGTTTTCATTCAATTTCCTATCCACATCCAGTTCTGAATTTCCTCTCTTGTTTTCGAGACTAGAAAACTTTAATAGAGAGTAATTGCTCGAAAATTTTGCAATAGTAGATGAAAACTTCTCAGGATATTGAGTCATGATGACTCTGTCCAATGTCCACTACAGTGAGCAACTGATTTTCTGTTGGAATGATATAAAATGCATTTGACATAGTTTTTGAGATACTCATACGAATGCCAGAAAATAACATTATTTTGTGCGAAAAATCCACTCAATATGCATCCATATTGGGGGGCGGTCAGTAAAAATCCTCTCGGATATAGCAATTCTCCAATAAACCTGCAAATCACATTAATTTCAAGCTCTTCAGGTCTCCTCGTTTTGGATATGATTATTGTTTTTCACATCCACGAATTATTTTCTACAAATCTCAGTATAACCAAACATATACGTGATGTACAGTTACTATCCCTGTCGTGGACTACATAGCTAGAAGCCTCTATATAGCACCAATTTTAAGGATATGTTACTCATTCCTGCGTCTAAGCTCTCTTTATGTCGGCGATAATTTTAAGATACATCTTAAATTAGATTTAATGGCGCACAATTCCCAATCAGTGTGTCAGTACGTGAGAAAAACCTGCAAACATTTCCCTGGATCATATTATGTCACTACCAAAATAGGGACAAAAATGGCGACTGTACCCCTGACTTACTCATTTCCAGATTCCCAAAGTGTATGACATCCAAGTTGAAAATTTACGGTGGATACATATATGCGTTGGTAGCCATTTCGACTATTGAAAATTTTCGCCCGGAGCCCAGAATCCTTTTAAAATTGCTGTGAGATGGTGGAGCACATAAAATGAAATTCTCATAAATTCTGGTTTAAAAATGGAAGTCGTCCTTTTGTCTCTGTTGGCTGTTTTCTTGTGGCATGACTTTTATGACTTTGTTATTCAGATGTAAGTTTCTAAAACATTTAACTCATTTTGTGAGCTTTTGCATATAGTTTGAATATATTGGCAGAAAAGGGTTGAGACTTGTGATCTTAGTTCTTTGGAATTACCACAATCTCAAATTACGAATTTATGTCCTTCGAATAACGTCTTCATCATTTTTGTTTTGTTTTTTGTTATTATCATTACCCAATAGGACATCAATATTCCGCATTTGACTTACAAAGAGAAGAGAACAGTTATTACTTACGCATGAGGGCACTACGAATGTTTTTTGGCATAAAAAATATGTGCATAGCAGATTACCTGGACTCTTTAGGCTATACTAGTCCCGTTCAAAAAAGGTAATTCCAAAGAGATTTTCAAGTGTCGCAGTGTTTGATTTGGAGAAGCCACTATGTCAACCAAGCCGGAATTGGATTAAAACCAAACAATAAGACGTTCCGAGCTTAACTCTGTCTTTATTCACAAAAGTTTAATTGGTTCACCCACAATCGAAGATCTTTTTTATTCTAGTCAGTAGCTTAAGCATATTTTGTCATTTGTTCGTATCAGCCATAATACCTGACAAAAAATAATAACAGTGGAGTACATTGGATACCCACGCATAATATTAAAAGTTATTTTGATTTTTACATGTCCGTCTATCTGTCCTCACGATAACTTGAGAACACACGTATTTCGAGAGATGAAATTTTGCGTAAATCTGGTAACTCATTGGAAGTGCTGCCATACAAAAATTTCGTTTTTCGTTATATATTTAGACACTGCCTGAGAACGCGTTAATGTAAATTTTGTACAAAGTGTATCATAAAAATATAAAACAGAATTTTTTCTTTGTTTTGCCATATAAAAATTTAGGTTTTTTTACGTGTGCTGTGAAAACAATCTGTCGTAGACCTTTTATTGGACCGAAAAGTTCGTCACAATATCTATGAAATTGGTTATAATCATTTTTACTGCCCGACGAACCGTTCTAGAAATACAGGGTGTTTCCCACTAGGAGGTAAATAGAGCAGGAGGTGATAGTACTTACCTAGATGAACCAAAATTTGTATGACAGGGGGGGGGGCATATCAACCGTTGAGGAGTTATAGGGTGATTAAGAAAAAAGCTAGTTTTTCACAAAATACCCTGTATCTTAAAATTGCAGGGTGTACGGTCATCGTTAAGAGCTCATTGTATGCAGAACTTCATGGCCTTTCGAACGACTGTTCAACCAGCTTCATGCCTCTCTGCGATCAAGAACTATGGTTGTCTAAACTAAAAATTTCGGATTTTCTTACCTTTTTTTTTTTAATTTAACCTCTATCATTTTTGCAAAAAGGTCGTTAACATAACTTTTTTTATAAAAACTGTAAACTCCCTCTTTAAGTTGACCTATTACACCCTATGTGTTAACTGTACCCGTTAAATACTCATAACCTATGCAGGTCACACCGAAATTAGACGACATTTTTTAAACTGACGTGTTAAGGGATTAGGGAACAAATGCTCGTTGAGAATAGGTTTGAAAATAGGTGCGAGTATAGGTTTAGACCTAATAACTCTTAAAGGGCTTCAGGTAGCACAGTAGGGAGAGGAGAGTCTACAGTTTACAGTTTTTATAAAAAAAGTTATGTTAACGACGTACAATTTTTGTTTCGTCTAGGTGAATAACTACTATCACCTCCTGCTCTATTGACGACCTAGTGGGAAACACCCTTTATATGCGAAAAACGACTTCAAAAATCAAACTTGTACGGATGGGTTACCACGAAATTAGATACGGGCACTCATCTAGGGTATCATAAGACTTAGTCTTACACTAATTCTATCCTTTATACTTGTTTCTTATATTTTTATTTAAAAGATCTGAGTCTTACATCTATGCGTAAAAAATTACTCAGGTGCTTCCACTCATCTAAATGTAGAAGAGACTAAATTTTTATAATCTTTATGTCTGTCCTCAAATATCACACAATTGATTGGGGAAAAATGTAAAAAGCCTTATGTAGTTCAAAGCTTGAGCTTCACTATAGAATAGGAACCCCAGTTTTACTAGTCCAAGCCGAAGCGAACTATAAAATTAATGTCAGTAAAATATGCTGTGGAAAACTTCATTATTATTTTGTGGAAAACTGGGATCAGTGATGCTAAAGACGTATATACCTTCGAAACATCTAATGAGCAAGATAGTAGATCTTCTTATCAGATGAATTAGATAAGCAAGATTGCAAACATCCCGAAAAGGAATTAGGGAGGACAAAAAATATATTCAGTTAGCCTTTACTTTTTCCTAAGAACTAAAGTTAATATAGTAGAAAATATATTCGACAAGGCTATACGAGGTCAAGATATTACCCGGAAACTAAGGTTACATCGGATTAAATTTTCTCGAATTCATGTGCATCGGACTGGATCTGAGGTGGTTATGGTCACATTAAGCTGAAGACTACAAATCCTACTGCTTGAGCCCATAGAAAATTACACAAAAATTGGGTGATATGCTAGGTAATAAATAGTAATAAAATCTAAACAAAAATAATAAAGACAGAAAAGGTCACGGAGGAAGAAGAAGGCAATAATAGTGAAAAACAAAAGATAACTTTAAATTGCTGGGCTTCATAATTTCTCTAAAGGACAATTGCTGAAAAATAATGTAAAATCTTTCGCTAAAGTTAGTTAGATTATTTAATTTCTTTGTGGTTGCAAGTTTCTGTTAGTTGACACCAACGTCCAAATAACCGGTTGTTTACACTACACATACGTAGTCCGAACATATAATTAGTATTCCATGCAAGATTTACGCAAAGTTTTGTAAGATTTCGGTTGCTGCCTTCATTACTTCTCAAAATATCCGGCTTATTTTAGTAAAGCAACTGACTGTTCCTTTGATACTTTATCGATGCGAATTATATTGCCAATTGTATTTCCTGGAGAAAGCTCACTATCTCTTTCCATTCAGCTAATCGCTACGTGTACGATTCTTTATCTTGATTTTAAGGTAATTTTGTTTGCACAATTTAATTGTAAGAGGCCTAGATATTCTGATTGAAGAATTGTTTTTTTTTTTTTTTTTTTTTGTAGAACGAAAGATACACGAAAAACGCCTTATACATTTTCACAGAAGATTTAAATGAAGCGAACAGTACAAATAGTTCGCTTCAACCGACATGAAAACTTGTTGTCTTCAGTATATCGGAGTACTAGAACAAGGTACACAAAAGAACATGGCTACAGCAATGCTTAATCTACAATCCCCAGCATCTAAATGCCAAGAACACCACATCACCACATGGCTCGAATATTAGTACAATTTTTTTTTCACTATGTCTATGAGCGAAGTACCTTTATAGTAGTAAATTTGAAAAAATTTAATCGAAATTTTATATAAAATTAACAATTTTAAAATGTCTAATAGATTGTTTCTCAGTTTAAGTCTTTCCATAAATTAAATATAATATAGCACAAAAAAAATCCATAAACATCAAACACTATCGAAGCAAATTGCTGTTAAAAAACAAAAGACTTCAACTGAAGTGAAAAAGAACTCATCATCTACTCGAAATCTCTGCAATGGATAGGTTATTAATTCACAATGGCTTTTTGCCGGAGAGAAAGACATGTTTGCTTGTTTTGTAATGTAGCTGCAATCGATAACTACAGCTATATTACGGCATTTAGGTGGACAGTGTAGCGGTTTGAAAAAAAGATATGCGTGCTTATGTTTAATGCTGTGTTTATTCAATAATTCTATGTGTGAAACACTTCAATTTACAAATTCACTATAAATTAATAATTTCACTAATTTATTAGTAATTATTCGATTGCATGTGTAGTCAGTATGCCGTATTTTGGCATGTATTTGACTAGCTGCAATTTGTAGCCCTTTCAATTTTACGCGTTATACACTTATTCACTTTGCGCTTCTTAACTTACTTAACTAATTTGTTTCTATGCATGTATCATTAAAATGCCGAAAGCTGGCATGTATTTAATTTTTATGCAAGAAACTTAAATACTAAATTAGTTGATATCCACACAATACTTATCTTAAGAAATCCCAACCACAACTTCTTGTTAATTGCCAACACCAACTGCACACAAATTTTCAGCATGTATGACAATGTACCTTAACTATGGCACTTTTTATCTTATGCTTATTGCTGAAATTGAAAAATATTTATGAACACTTGATCGTATGCTAGAACTTGCATATATGATCAATTTGAAACTGAAAAAAAACTTGCTTTAAACTACACTGATGATCGATTTGAAAAACTGAGAAAAACTACATATTGCCTTGAATTATACTCGAAGACCGCTGTCGAAAAACTGAGGAAGATCAATCAATCAATCAGAGTTCTTCACACGCGATTTACGAAACGAAACGAATTTTGACTGTCTTAAACCGAACCGATATCCCGGGATATTTGATAAAATACACGTACAGGCTTTAATTTTAGCCTAGGTTTCACTTTTGTCTTTGATACACTTTCACTTTAATTGTTCGAAAATTATTAACTCTAAGTTACGCGATGTCGAAAATTATTTACAGCTTGTTGCGCGACAGCAAGATGTGTTCTTGTCATTATTTGATATTGGGATGTGTGGATTTAGAGGAATAGGAAAGTTGGATGGGAGTGGGAGGTTGTGGAATATTAGAGATTTCTCTAACTTGCTTTGTGTTGAGGACTGGCGTTTCTTCCAACATGGTGAGAAATATCCCGAAAGTCCAGGATGGTCCAGCGTTGATAAGTCCCACGATGATCGAGATGCCAGGATGGTGTCCTATCCACGGTTGTGGCTTCCTTTATTAGTGAAGAAAGTAAATCTTTCGCCCAGGTAATAAATGTTTCTCGTTTCCGAGTTAATAAGGTGGAGAGGTGATAAGTAGTTGAGGTTTTCAACTTGAAGTTGCGTTGAAAGCTGGCTAATGAGGGGGTTAGGATGTTGAGAGATCTTCTCAAGTTGTTTGACCGCGAGAGAAAGGAGATATTCCTCAATTGGAATGATGTTTGCACTTTCGTACAAGAAGGTATTGGGAAAGTAGTGTCCGTCAGGTTTCCTGTACACACCTGTACAGGCCCTTAGGATCTTTCTTTCGAGGGCACTGATTTGCTTCATATAAGATGGCGAAATGGTGTGCCAGATGGGGAAGCAATAGCAGATAATTGGGCGGATAAGCTGTTTGTATATAAGCAGCTTTGTATCTTTCGGGAGACCGTTTCTCCTTCTGATAATAGGGTTGAGTAGGGAGTAAGCGTAGTTGGCTTTCTTCATGGTCAGCTTGGCGTGATTGTTGAATTTCAACAGATTATTGAAGGAGACACCAAGATATTTGGTGTTCTTTGAAGGCTGAAGCTTTTCATTATTGACTTCGATTTCAATGTTGTTGGCTCGAGTGGCTATATTGGGTCTTCCCCTTGTGGAGGGATTTCGGATGCAAATCATTTCAGATTTGTTCAGATTAATTTTGATGCCCCACTTTCTGTAGAATTCATCAAGTTTGAGAACATGCCGCTCAACTTTGATAGCAGCGAAATTGGATGACATGGAGTGGGCGTAGGTGAGGGAGTCGTCAGCATAAAGCAGTGTGGTGGAATTAGAGTCATTGGAAGGCTGATCGTAAGTGAAAAGATTGAAGAGAATTGGTCCGAGGACCGAACCTTGGGGGACACCAGCACTGACTGATGTTGCCTGAGATTTGGTGTTCTCGATTTCTATGTAGAAATTTCGAGATGAGAGAAAGCTATGTATAACCCGGGTGAGATAAGGCGGGAACTCGAGGTTTATAATTTTGAAAATTAGCCCGTTTGTCCAAACTGAGTCAAACGCTTTCTCTACATCAAGGAAGCAGCCTACTGTCTGCTCCCTTTTGTTGAGGGCGTTTGTGGAATCAGAGAGGAATTTGAGCAAAGCGTGAAAAGTGGAGTGCTGGGGCTTGAAGCCGAATTGGGTGTCCTTCCTGATATTTAGATCGAGGCAGGTATTTTCAATGTGTTGGCGGACTATTTTTTCGAAAAGTTTGCCCAGGTTGGACAGAAGAGAGATTGGCCGGAACTCGTTAAGGTTTTTCGAGTTTCCTTTTTTGGGAATTGGAACTATGCGAGCGGTTTTCCAGGCATCAGGAAAGTAAGAATTATTGAGGCAATTATTGAAGATAATTGTAAGAAATTCTATGGCGACAGGTGGGAGGTTTTTGATAACTTTGTTGGGAATGTTATCTGGGCCAGCGGACTTTTTGCCTCTGATAGACCTGATTAGGGCGAAAACGTGAGCAGGATTTGAGAATATGCTTAAATCATCCGGATTTAAGGACGTGTTTGTGGAGTTGAAGATTGTGGTGGAGGATCCCACTGCCTGGGCAGTGAAATCATCAACAGTCGAGTCTACAGTGGTCCTAAAATTTGCATCGCTTAGAGATGAGTTGTCTTTGAAAGTGGATTGGAAATATTCCGCGAAAGCGTTGCATTTTTCTTGGGGAAGGTTGTAAGCGTTGGTGCCGCTTAAAATGGTTTTGGGGAGTTTTGCTTTTCTGTTGCAAACCCTGTTTATGTCCTGAAAGCAGTGTGGACCAGGTTGAATGGAAGCCAGTTTCTTCCTAAACTCTTTATCGAGAAACATTTTCGTTTGTTCCTCAATAATTGTTGACAAGCAATTAATTTGCGACAACACAGTTCTGTAGGCTGGGTTGTGGCTATTAAGGGTTCGGTGAAAAATACGGTTAAGTACTTTTCGAAGTTTCTGCCTAAATTTATATAATTTTTGCAGTTGAGGCGGGAGATTTTTGTATATGTAGTGTTTGCTCGGCACTACACTGGAAAAGAAGCCGACATTTCCTTCAATGGCGTTGTTGAGGAAGTCAATGTGGAAGTTAATTTCCAAGTTCGTGAGGTTCCGTTGCGAGTCAGGTAGATTTCCTGGGAGAAATTGGGAGAGCCTGTCTTGAAATTGTTGCCAGTCAACGTCTTTGAGTGAAGTTGAGGCTTGAGGGTCAGAAGTCAAGATATTTAACGGTGCGCTGGGAGTGATTGAGAGTTCAACAGCCAAGTGATCGGATTCAGCCATATGTGCTGTGCAGACGTAATTTGAGAATTGGGGTAGGAGATTAATTAGATTAGAGGTTGCGATATAGAAGTCGAGAGTTGACCCAGATCGCGGGAAGGTCGGAGTATCTTGCGAGACGACGACAAAATCATGGTTGGTATTAAAGAGGAGCCAGTCATGTACTGCCTTGCCAGACGGACTTACGACAGAATCATTCCACAACGGGTGCCTGGCGTTGAAATCTCCACCCAGCACCGTGTATGTGAAATTGTCCGAGATCTGAGCAATGCTGTTTAAATTATTCTTGATATCAGCTCCCGTGGCGTGACATCTATTGTATAGGGCGATTAAGAGAAGAGACTCGTTGTCTCGAAGTTTTAATTTGACAGCAGTGCATTCCATATTGGAAAGGTTACTGATTTTCACCTCTTCGAATTTGAGGTTTTCCTTAATGAGAAGGGCTGTGCCTAGGGTGGTCTCAGACTTGTCCTGGCGGACGAAGTTATAGTGCTCAAAAGCCAACTTATGTCTCTCAGTGAGGAGAGTTTCAGAGAGGAACATGAACGTGGGTTTATGCTCAATAAGGAATAGGTTTAGGGCTGCTCTTTTGCTGTGCTTTACCAGCGAATTGCAGTTAAGTGACATAATTTTCAGCTTACTTATTTGCCTAGACATAGTCCAAATGCAAATTGAAGGTAAGCTGCTTGTTTTTCCGAGATGGAAGAAAGCTTCCTGTATTTAGGAAGGAAATTATTGATTTTGCCCATAAGGGCGAAAAGGTCGCAGCCAAATAGAGACTTGGCTTCGTTGGTGCAGAAATCGTCAATTTCTGTCACTCTAGGTTTTCTAGGAGCTGCCTTGGGGGCAGACCTAGGTACTGCTTGGGGTTTGGGAGCTGTGGGTTTAACGGAGTTATTATTGTTAAACGTGTTTTTTGATAGAAGATGTTAGAAATTGCCCCCTTTTTATAGGCTCTAAGCGGCCATTTTGACATACATTCCACAAGAAAAATGCAAATTAAGCATATTTTTCGACTTTGCTTGACTTATATACTTATGTCAAAACGTGCCAATTTCCTTCAACTAATTTATTTTAAATTATCCATGAATTTTCGTAGTTTATTTTATTAAATATTTCAATTTTTCTGAAATTTATCAAGATGGCGACTTCCTGCCATATTATGACAATTTCCAATGTGGAACGCAAATATTTCTCATTTTTTCTTGCATCTCGTTTTCGCATCTTTCTCTTTCCCACTTATTATGGGAATTTAATTTACCTTTTTTCGCGAATATTTGCTTACCTGGTAACTTTCGCGGTTTTTAAGCATTACCAACAGGTAGCGCGTAGCCAACTTCGTCTAATTGACTTTCTCGCGAGTCAATTTGACAGTTCGTATCGCGATATTTTATTGTGAAAGTGCCGTGTTGTTTATGTGTTTTTTCGTCGCAATTAAAAGATTAATTATTAAGGAAAGTGCATAAATATTATCTTTAATTCTTTAGTATTAGTTTGACTATGCATAACTTGCAAGAAATCTGCAAATTATGCAAATTATTGTATATTTTGAAAATGATTTATAAAATGTCAACAATGACAAAATTTGTTGAATTTCGTAAATTGTAGTATGTATATATGCTGCGACTTTATGTTGTTTGCATGTATGAACATAATTGCATATTTTGCAATAGTTCATTATGCAGGGAACATGAATTTCGCTAAGAAATTCGCATAAGTACATTTACACAGTGTTGTTGTTGTACTGCCAAGAAATTGGTTTCTTGACAGTTTTGCATGTAATTTGCTTGTTCATGTAGTTTTTTGTATACTACTTTGTTTAATTAGTTATTTTAAATTAATATCTGTTTATCTTTTTCATTTCAGATACGTTCCTGATATGGAGGATGTACCTGCAGCTGTTGGTGTAGGACTCTGGAAAATCCGAGGGAAGTAATAAATATTTAATGGATTTGTTTTAATGTTTTATTATTATTTCAGGTGTGCTCAATATTGCTTGTGACAAATTGCCACAGTCAAAACCAGCCTGACGCAAGTCATCCTCATGAAATTGAGTTCTTTAGGCTCTTTGAAGGATTAACAGAGCATTCCTTTGCAACAACAAAACCAAAAATAATAATGATGACGACAATGAAAAAACGCAGTTATGATACTTTCTTTCAGCACGTCAGGACATTTATCATTTTTATTCCTTGAAAGAGTGGCAAATCCAAGAAAACATTTCTCACAGCTAGAGGCCTCTAATGGATGCGCATTTATTATCCATTAAGTGTGATTGGTGAAAAAATTTCGAATTGGAATTTATGGAGGAGAATGGAGAATTCTTTATTTTTGTTTTCCTTGTTTTCCAGCAGAAATGTAGCGCAATGAAGTTGTCCTGGTCATTGTGTTGAAAGGATTTCCAAAGCTTATAAACTTGTGGAAAACTTTAAAAGCGACAGAACCCCCATAAGAATTCTTTCTCGTGAAGACTTTCTTTATCCTCGATTCAATATTTACTCGACTTGCTAAGTACCAACACAGCACCCGTTCAAGTCGTTTAAAATTATTCTGGTCTCGGAAACTTTTTTATATCTGGAAAACTTCAGAAGTTTTTGCACTACAAAATGATTGCTATTAACGGACATCTTTATAACTTTGTATTGCATACGTTCTCATCGGTTAGAAGAAGTTCTTTAAACTGCACACAATAAGCGAAGCATCTTCTTTAAAATTTTTCCTACATTTGTAAACGATAGCGTTACGGGAAAGTATCAGGAAAATTATTGTTTTAAGATTGCAAGGGAGTTTATATATATATATTTTTAAGCTTTATTTTGTACTTAAATTGAATACGTCATTACTATTCCTTTGGATAGTTGAAACTTATTTTCTCATCGAATGCTTGGTTCCTCTTAAAGTGTTCACTAAACTATATTTCACGTGGTTTTCTGAGTGTACCACGAACGATTGGAAAGGGACAGAGATATGAGGTTTTATGAATATGAAAGTACTAGTCTTTAGCTACAAAACCCATATTTAATTTTACGATATGAAATGGCGCCATAGCAGCGCACGCAAAGAAAAAGGTATCTCGAACGGTTGACTTGGGTATACCGCATAAAAGACACAATTTTTAATCTAGAACAAAAACAAAAATATTGTTAAAATATAATCAAAAATCTAGTGAACGTCGTAGGCATTTTCGAGAAATGTATTTAAACAAAAAATGGCATCAATTGGAAGTTTTTTCCTGTTTTTTCGAAAAAATCGGCCGAAAATCACTTATTAAATCTATAAAAATAAATTTATCAAGAAAATCCTAAGACGTTCCCTAGAAAATATTGTTTTAAAGTTGCAGTTAAAAATTCAAGTCAATTGGATAAAAATTGACGGAGCTACTGGTGCGCCAAGTTTGAAAAACATCTTTTCGAGAAAAACGCGTTTAAAGTTTCAAGTAGTATAATTTTAATTAGGGAAGCCGAACACTAACTATTACGCATTCTAACGGGTTTTCTACAAACAGCAATTTGCTCAGTCTTAACATAGGAGTAGGAGAGACATTTGTTAATCAAAATTTGTGTCGGTATAATTTACACAAGGAATAATAAAGACACTAAAGACATACTTTTCCGCGCGGTCGAAAAACCGTTGTAGAACCCCCCCCCCCCCCCCCCATTTGAGTGTTTTTTACTTTCGTAATCGACTTTTTTTTATCAATCTTGAATACTTTAAGGATTGCTTAAGCAAAAAGTGCAAAAAAGTCATAAGGTGATATTAAGAATGATTTTAAAAATAATGCAGAATTTAAAAATCGGTAAAAATAACTTTAAATAAATTCAAGCATTTGGGATTTTTTGTATCTCAGGGCTTGCTCTATGGCTTCATTCTATCGGTTTCGCTAATTTACTTTTGATTAAAAGGAAATAAAAAAATTGTATTCATGCAATAGTAAAAAGAACTCAACCAAATTGCACCGTAATTTCAATTACCACGGTCACGTGGAGACTTGAAAGGTTAAACTGAGATTAATTCGAGATTTCATTATGCGATTTTATTAGTCAATACCAACTTAAAGAAATTTATTGAAACTTTCTGCGCTGCGTGCGATTAAATTTGAGTTATTTAATGTGATTATTTAATGTGCTTATCACGTGCTAAAAATAATTAAATTTATACCCTCAATTTCCAGTTCACATTAGAGGCATAAAAACTATCATGAAACATTCAGACTTGGACTATTAGCAGACAGTCACAGTCGATATTTTACTAACAACTTAACGTTTGTGGGGTTAAAATATTTCAGACAGGCTCTGCTCAAATTTTATATAAATTTCTCAAAAGATAGTCTCACATCATTAAGCAAGTTGAAAATTATTACCAACGTAAAAGGTTGAGTTGTTATTGAAAGCTATGTTTTTAGTGCAGGACAGATAAGGAGCCGATAAGTATAAAACATCGATTGTAATATTTTTTTTTTATAACAAGTTAATAAACTAAAATCGTTCGTATTAAAATTAAATGTCGGGTTTTATTTATTTATTTAATTTTTATAGTCTTTTGCACATTCTTAACCATCCAAAATCAATTTTATGGGAAATAGGTAAATTTTGTAGAATATGCCTATCACCCTCCGAAAAATATAGAAAAGGTTGAGATGGTCAGTAGCATGATCAACAGGAGTAGCTTACATTTTAAACTGACACGAAGCATATCATTATTTCTAGAAAGCTGCAGACAAAATTTAAACAAATTTTTAATATTCACTAATCACTTAACATTTATTTATACAAGTTAGGAAAAATATAAAGTTTCCTTGTCAAGTTGAAAAAATTTCTAGAAAAGTGGATAAAGGCCGCTAGGAAGAAAATTAATATCGAGAACAAAATTCAAGAATGGAGGAGAAAAATTTTCTGGTAAGAAATGTCAAGTGGCATTGGGAAGGCAGATTATGAAAAAGATTATCCAGAGTATTCGTTGAAAAGAAAGATATGAATTGTTATTTGCGTTCCTAAGAAAGGCTTACCAAAACAAGCATCCGACGGAATTAATCGATCTAACTTTTTTTAATTGTAGTCGGTCATCAATTATTGAAATTTTGTATACGAAATAAGTTCAATGACGCTGCGGGAAGCATTTTTTCTTAAATCTTTCAACTGCTTGTAATTATTTCAAAAGTTTTAAAATCAAATCATCCTAAAAATTGTCTTTTCCAATTTAAACATGAACAATTTTATTAGGTTTAATATAAACTCGGTTTGAAGACAAACTTCTTGCAAATAAAATTGCATCTATTTAATTATAAAATGGCAGCTTTTAAGATATAGAAATATCCTTCTAGTCAGGAGTGATAACTAGTGCAGAATTGATCTCAGCCGCTTAGGATAAAATCAAACGGAGAATTTGTTCAGTTTGTAGTGAGCCGTTAATGTGAAATTATTATTACAACAATAAGTGTATAATTAGTGAACATAATTTCAATAAAATAAGCTTTCTGACAGTGCAAGATGGTGCAAATGAAAATATTTATTGTTTCAATCCACCGCCCGACGATGATTAGAAATTACAAGAATTGGCAACAGAAATTCAATTAGAATCCCTTCTACCAATTTTCAAAACTAATTAAGTAAGAATATAATTGTACGGAAAATGTTCATTTGATAGTAATAACTAAATTACCCAAAGGCAAACGAAAGTATTCATTACGTCGACAGTGCTCGATTAGCAGATACTAAGTAACTCGAAAATTGCATTAAGTACCCACATTTGTCAAGATCCATAGCTGTAAAGCGACAATCGTTAAATCCATTATGTTTGGGGTCTACAATACATAATATACTTATAATATAACATATGGTTACGTATATTATAAAAGGACAAGGAATTGAATACTTCGCATAAAACGACTAATTAAGTACGAACACAAACAACAATGATATTACACAAGAAAAGTTTCGTTGCAAAATTAGAAATGCCAGATTTCAGATTAAATCATAAAAGTTTGCGCATCCATAACTACAATCACAATTGTCTAGCTGCAACTCATGCCCAAATTTTAAGATTTAATCTGAGTTGTAGCATTTTATATGTAGCAATACAACTTTTCTTGTGTAGGGGAAGATGGGTAGAGATGAAACGTGGGGTAAAATGAAACAGGCCAGTAATTTCATACGACAAACAAAGCAAGCGAAATTATTCAAACTGAACGAAACTCTTTTTCATAAGGGTTCTTTTATTTCAGTCGTTGACGCACTGCGCAAAGTGAAACATGTGTTAGTGGAGACTTCCTTTATTTTTACATCAAAACTTTTTTTTTTAGTCGTTGAACATTCTGTTGTCAGTCGATTGGTAATTTAAAAATTGAAGATCTATTCAGCTTAAACTAAGGAATAAAGTGTATAATTTCAGTTGAGAATACAAAATTTGGAATATCTGCATTAATTTATTTAAAAAAGGTTAAATAAATTGGAAAAGTGCTGGTGGGTAGAAATGAAACAGTCTGGGGTGGGTAGAAATGATACACTGTTTCATTTCTACCCACGCTATACTTTTAATTACATCGACTACAAATGATTGTTTTCCCTCGTTTCACCTAGATATAATGCCTAGAGTTTACAAAAGAAAAACCAATAATGGTTTGTTTTCTCCGGAAGTAATGAAAAAAGCCCTGGAAACAGTTCGAAATGGCAAAAGCATTAGGCAAGCCGCCGCTGAGTTCGAGTTATCTTTTTGCACTCTATCGCGATATGTAAAAAAAGAAAAGGCTGGTACCTTAACGAAGCATGCACCTAATTATAGGCAAAATAGAAGAATTTTTACCGACGATCAGGAACAGGCCTTAGAACAGTATATAGTCAGATCATCTAAAATGTTTTATGGTCTGTCTATAACTGAGTGCCGTAAATTAGCTTACGAAATGGCTATAAAAAACAAAATTCCGATCGACAATAAGTGGCACGAAAAGAAAATGGCTGGAAAGGAATGGATGCTAAACTTTCGAAAGCGACATGAGGGTTTGTCTCTTCGTTCCCCCGAAGCCTGCAGTCTGGCTAGGGCGACTTCTTTCAATAGATATAATGTGCAGACCTTTTTTAAAAATTTGGAGAACGTGCTTTCAAGACTGGACTGTTTTGCAGATGGAACACGCATTTTCAATCTGGATGAAACTGCAACTACAACAGTTCAAAAACCACAAAAGGTAAGTTGTTGGTAGAATGACTTCGGGAATTAAGTCAACTAGATTTGTAAATCGCTTTCATTTATCTCAGGTTCTCGCAGAAAAAGGATTAAAATCAGTTTGTCAGGTTACAAGTGGAGAAAAAGGGGTCTTAGTTACTACATGTGCCATTGTAAGTGCTTCCGGCCAGTATATTCCCCCAGTTATGATTTTCCCCAGGGTCCACTTTAAAGCACATATGATATGTGTATATCACAGAGAAAGAAAAAAATATTTTTTTACTTTTTAGTATAATTTCTGTATGAAAGTTATTTATTTTAAATGTTTTTTTAATATATTTTATTTTCTACTTTTTAGTCATAAATTCTATACGCTCTTTCGACTCACCAAATCCGACTATCGTATCTCGACTCTCGAGCCTCGACCCTTGACTCTTGAGTCTCGGCTCTCAAATTTCGAATCTCGATGCTCATATCACATACCATCTCCACTCCAAAACCTGAAATTGTTAGACCATCGGAAACTCCCCATTCACTCTAATTCAATAAAACCCCATGTAAATCCATCCACGTTTACTACCCTAAAACACTTTCGTGACGAACGGCACTTTCAGACGCTCAGATAAAAAGTTTTTCGTCATAGGTTTGTGATTTGATAAAAGATATTTAATAATAGCAATGGACATAAACAACTTTCGGTTCGGAGAATGCACGTTTCTAGACTGGAATTTTCGGGAAGATCGATAAATAAATTAAATTGCCTCCGTTGCATTTTAGCCTTGAGTTGAAGAGCCTTATTGGCTATGGATTTAATCCACAAGCAAAAGCTAACCCTTTTTTATAATTTTAATTTAGTTCTAATTCTAATTTCAAATTCCAACTTCAATTATTTTGGTATTTGATATTTGTTCTCATTAAAATAAAACTTAACCTTTTGTCATTTCTGAATTATTTTAGTCACAAAATAAATTCCTAAAAGATAAGGAATTCTTTAATTTATCTCTAACGATGCATGGAGCAGAGCACACTTCATGTAAGTGCAAGATTCACAACTGAAATAACCTGTTTTTTTCTCTTCATAAAATTGTATAACATTTATTTCCTGATTGTCACAAAATTTTAATTGTTTTGAATTGATGGAATGTGAGTTATGTTACACGCGTATTACCTGATTTGCTGATATGTACTAAAAACAGAAAATGTAAGTCAAAAATGGCTTAAATAATCAAAATTCATAAACATGTTTGCGAACATTGGAAAATTGGTATCATGCTTGCTTTAGCAAATTTTAAATAAACACATTTATGGCGGATGAGCTCTTACAATGGACCAATTTCTTGTAGGTATATCTCAGGTAGCACTCTTAGAGAAAATTAAATATTTTGTAGAGTGGTGGGATATTGGTCGAGACAGATAATATTTAGCATGCGCTTTTGATATTGTAACGTTTGTGTATAAGTATTCTCAGCAATTTCCTCACAGGTCATAGACAATAATTTATCGTATACAAAAACAACTTACTTTTATTCTAAGAAAAGGATACCTATGTTTGCTACTTAATAGCAACCGATTCTTTCCTTTTGCATGCGTGCGTTGAATAATTCCTCATAGCCGAGAGCAGTGTTCTGAAAAAAAAGCTCCGAACTTTTGTCGACTTACTTTCGGAAAGCTAAATTCTTACCGTTTTCCACATCTAGGAAAAGTCTTTGCACCTGGCCTTGAATTGCATTTCCAGGAAGTATTTTAACTTCCCCTGAGCAAAAGGGCAAAAAGAGTTGTCGAACTTGTTACCTAAAGTTCAAAAGAAAGCAGTACACAGGAAAGGAGTAAGGATTCCAAGAAGGGGTTTCCTATGCATATAGACCGAAGAGTAATCTAACGTTTATCAAATAATCAGTAGCAAAAAGGATGCTTATTATTATGGCAAGGATAACTAATATTTAAATATTTACTCCTATCTTGGCGAATAAATAAACATGTTAGCACTTACCACTTCAGTTTTGTATATTATATGACTGTGAGGAAGGAAAACATGTTTTCTCAGTATAATCTAGTGGGAAATAGAATTTATGAATTATGAAAGGATATTAGAATATTAAAAGGGATGAAATTAGTTATTTTCATAAAATTAAAGGAAAATTGGAAAACCCGTTGTGGTTTATAATTATCACTCATACTTAGTTATTTTTTCATAAGTGAACTTAAAGATAAATGTATGTAAATGTAATTAATTGTATGCACTGTTGGCACTTGGTGGAATTATTTTGTGTTTACCATTTTACTAAAGAAAGAAAAACACTTGTTTCATATTCCACGTAACGTAAAACTACTTATAACGAAGACCAGAAAGATTTTTGAGGCAAGATTTACGAAGATTTTGTAGAACTGAGTTCCAAAAGTCTTTGTTTTATTATTATTATTATAGCAATTAAAAGAGCAAAACGAAATTCTGAGAAAAGGAAGTATAATTCTCAAAATATTTCAGTGAGTTTAGGAGTTCTGAATACTCGACTCCTGTTTCCTGTGTGAAATCAATCCAATCCAATCCAATCCAATCTTTATTGTCAACAATACTATTCTGGAATTAATTCTAATTTTTTATTTATTATTATTATGATCTGGCTGCTTCTGCGCGGGAGAGATTTCGCCAACTTGGGACCAGTGACTCTGGCACTAATTTGGAAGATGCCTTCGTTCTGAGCAGACCACCTGACACACATTTCAGTACACTTACAACACGTGTGCTCCGTGACGTGCATATGTCAATAAGACCTCCGGAGTATACAGGATACAACAGATGGCGAACACACCTCGGGGTGAATATGGGCGTGATCGGAGGGACAACTTGCAGAGTAGTCCACAGTTATCCTTCTAGCTACAAAGATGCTGATGTAGATTCAAATAGCTGTATAACAGTCTTAGATATCCTAAGCAGTTGTCAAACATTGACCGTCGAGTTCAGAGGATTTGCACAGTTTGTGCTGGTGAAGGCACCCTGTGTCAGTTGATCCACCCGAATTTCGGCATTACTAGGACATCATTTCTATGGGGACCAAGGGTTTGTAGCCGGGTGAATTGTTTGATTAGCTTTGTGTTGACACTGGTCAAATCTACAATTCATTTGTACTACATGACAGTCGAAGTTGGGAATCAGAACACTGACCCAGAACATCACGCACAAGCACTTAAGGGCCACTACGTTGACAGATTGAAGAGACGTTTACGTCTTGAATATCTGGCAATGAACGCAGACACATTCGACTGCACTTGGTAGCCACTATCGTCGGTGCAGGACGTCTTTCGCTGGTGATAGCAGGCCACAGAATTTGCAACACCAATCCATGAGGCGTCTCCTTGGCTTGGAACCTTTGCAAGTGCACCCAGGAAGGAGAAGCGCTCCGTTAGAGAGCTAGAGGGATGATGAGGGCAGTTTGTAGAGGTCTATGATACTACAGGCTGCTCTCGCGAGACTCTATAACGGTATCGGGTAAATTTTTTTGTTCGGGTGTTCGATTTCTCATTTTAATTCGGTTTCGGTCTCGGTGCTATATTGCAAAATTTTTTGATGAAAATTCGTTCGTTTAGATAATTATTTTTATTAAATTATTTTGGAAACTTGGAACTTCTTGGAACTGCCACTTACCCAATTGACAAAATTGGGACGTTGAAGTTTTTTGTCCATCTTTTAGATCCTCTTCAAAATTCTTGTATCCATTTTTTAGTCTCTTTTGAGAATTTGCTGTCATTTGTTTTTACATTTTTGTGTCATTTTTGTTGTATATTGGTTTTTTTGAACTATTTTAAATGATCTTTTTTGTCCCTATTGACTTTTATAACATTTAGTTTAGTTAGAGTCTTTTTTTTACACTTTGTAGAGCCTTTTGCCACCTATTTTTAAGGAATTTTAAAAAGAGCCAAGGAGCCTATTTATATAAAAAAAATATTATGTATTAACCGACATCGAAGAGTAATTTATGGTGGAAAAGCTGTATAACAGGAACGGAAGGAAGCAGTGTCCCCCAAAATCTCAACTAAATTCGTATTCTCTTATATAGGTCGAATACATCGAATATATCAAAAGCTTCCCCACGGGAATACCCCAACATGTTCGCTTTAATAAAAGTCATTCGGATTATTTTCCTGTACCTTCCGCAGTTCCGCGAAAATTTTAAGTATGAGTGCCAAGATGAAGATTATTAAAGTTCCGATTTTGTAACATTTTACCTTTGAGCGCCCAATTTTACCAAAATTAAATTTCAACTAACTGCGCAGGATAAGCGTTGGCTTCCACGATTTTGTGAGATTCGTCTTCGATCTATGCAAATTTACTCATGTCTCTCGCTTCAAGACTAGGCTAATTGGATGCATTCTTGAGACATACTTAAAACGCAGGTTACTTCACATCGTCCGCAAACTTATAAATATATATAGGACAATTTGAGTATCTTATGTGGATAACATCCAATTTTTGAGTTTTGGATTCATCAACAACAAATCTTCTGTGATAATTATTTAAATATCTCGGAGTACAGCAAATGCGATATTTTTGCCGCTGATCTATTAGGCACTCCACAAATACGGTCTCAAATGAGAACTGAAGCTCGATGATTTAATCCTATATAATAATATTCAGTACTTGCCTAGAGGCTGTCCACGTTAGATATATTAAATGTCCTAAAAAATACTCAATTATTAAGAGACTTACAGGAAAAAATGCAAATTTTATTTAATTGTGATGACGGATAGTATAGAATACTGGTCATGATATGCTGTAATCTTTGAAGAAACAAATTCATTTAAATCTTCCATTTTCAGTTCTCTACGCAAATTTTGCAGAAACGTTTTATTAGGATATGACGAATATTGATTTAAAACTAGTGGCTACTTTACTTTACATTAACAAAACATCTTGATTTTCACAGAAATTATAAAATTTCAAATCTCTTGCGACGCCACCACACATTAAAAATCTAATCATGATTCTAATTATGACGAGTGAGGAATTTCGGTAATGTGTTCAAAAATAAGTTTTTCTTTAGTAGCGCAAAGATCGAGGAATATTACCGAGTTTAGATAAAGAAACAGCTAAAACTAATTAGACGATGAAGCTTAATTTCAAGAAATTGTACCTCTTCCCAGTCTTATAAAAGAATTCCAGAAAATTTAAGGGAATTGATGCAGAAGAGTTACGGTATTGAAATTATGGAAAATGTCTGGATGGTACAAAATGAATTCATTTCATTAAACATTTGATCAGCATTGACATCAAAATTCCTAGAATACTTTTTGTGGATGCGATCAGCACTCACCTAACTTTCCTACTAAGTAAGCTAGAATTCCAATAAAATTTTTGACTTCATCAATAGCCTCAAGTTACAATGTACAAAATATACGAGATTTGGTTCCATATTCAACCTACCGCCGCAGGAGTATATAACCGATTAAGTGAACTAGTCCAAGCTCTGCAAAATTGCTTCTTGTTAATCTTCGTCTCAATCCAGAACTTTAGGATGCATAAAAGTTGGATGTTCAATGCAGAAGTGAAAGTGTTCGAATATGGTAATCAGTCTAAGGTGTTAGGATTGTCACTCGCTCGGTTACGATGGCAGGAATAAATTAATTGTTGTCAGGATTGCCGCCCAGACTGCACATCTTCCCACTTGTTACAAATGGGAGTAAAGAATGAAAGCATTTGCGCATAGTCGATCGCTAACAATTGTGACGACTGTGTAAATCAACATTGGCACGTCACATTAATTAATTTTATAAGACCAAAATGACGATATTTTCTTAGCACTGATAGCTCGAGATTCAGACCAAATCGAATTTCGCACCAAGCAAAATTCTGATGGAGACGATATTTCCATGAGACCTACATAATCAGCATTCAATATCACTCATTTTTTTTTTAAGTCACAAAATAGCACGTTTTTAAATTTACGTAAACCTCTTACATTTCGTCTTATCTTGACTTAGCGTCGCAAACTTTATACGTAGTCTTCTACTTATATTTATCACCTGTGTGGATTCATTCTTTTTTGTAATAACAAAAGCCGCCCCATGTCACCAGATCATTTCATAACATTTACACCTGATTATCCTCAATTTCAGCAAAGAAGAAGAGAGAACATTTGACTTCCCTGTGTCGTTTCTTTAAGGCTAACGAGCAAGCAAAATAGGAATTTTTCCTCCTTAGAAATTTTTCTCAGTGGAATAGGTACAAGAAAGATTTGCACTGACGTTATCTTCTTGTCGAATTCCTATTACTGGAAAGATGCAAAAAAATCACAATTATGTTAGCACTGGGCTTAACCCTGATGGTAAAGGAAATATAGGTCAATGAGATAGAAGTCGTCAGGGATATTACTGTTCGTGGTCGTAAAGAAATCAAGTCACGACGAAATATTTCCCTTCTCTCATATCGAATTAAAAAAGTTTCCTCCACCCATTGGTGTGTGAACACAACTTCCTAAAGTTGTAATTATTGGTTAGTGTTTTTAATAACTATAACTAGTTATCCCCCGATCCTATAACTATGGGATGTTATCACAAGAATTAAGTAGAGTTGTAGTCTTAAGAAAAGGATTAGATTTAAGAAGTAACAAAGGAAGAAGATTGACGGGTGTTCTGGGTAAGATGGGAATGGGTTTCATTGTTAATTGGAGCTCTATGAAATTTTGAAGAAAACTTTAAATATGATATGGAGTATTTGGTAAAATTAATTAGAGTATTTTGAAAATTACGAAAAACACATGTGGTAACCTATAATCGCAAAAATCTTCTGAGAATTCGATAAACGTCTTAGGTTTCTGTGCGAAGGGGTATCCAAGGAAAGTTGCTTTAGGAAAAATATGTAACTTCGAGGGGCTGGTGTGGTTAAAGTTTTAAAGCTATGAATATTGAAGTAATACCATTATGTAGACCCATTCTAGGACCCCCCCCCCCCCTACATCATCCTTTCATTCTGCCTGTGATGCTCGCGAATGACTTCCAAGATTGCCTTCTCGGACAGATGCCATTCGAACTTATGGGATGTAGGCTCCGAAACAGTAGATGGATTTGGATGAAGTAACAGTTTCCGTTTGATAAAAACTGAATCCAATCCCATTTGGGACCATACTAAAACACTTCACAAATGACCACGCCCTAGCTGATAACGTTGGTAGATTCATTCTCTCACACTCTGTAGCCTAGGTTGAGTTTGCACTAGTTGTCATCTGCAAGTCTCTACAGTAGAGGCGAAAGGTAAAGAAGTTAATAATGGCATCCAGTGCCGCAAGTGGAGGCATGCACAGAGATCCTGCTGTGGTTATCCCAGGTATCTGCTTGATTGTTGACAGCATGCTCAAATTGTATTTTTTTCATCATAGCCGTCCAGAGCATACTAGGGGACCGAAGTACAGAATTGGCCTAACTGTAGCGATGTACATCCAATGTAATATTTTTGGTCTTAGATCTCAACTAATGGAAAAGGCCTTCCTGCACAGAAGGCCACACTGACTTTATGCGTTCTTCTTCTTCTATATTACTCTTCCTGTTAATTTTCGAATTTAGTATTACGCTCAGGCTTCGCTTCCTCCTCCCTTCATTTGGATCAAATAGGCTCTTAATCTGTATTTATAAGCTAATTGTGTTTAATGATCGTTATAGCATTGCTTATATATATTAATATCTATTTGGTGCCCATTGCTCTTTTTGCTCAACTTTTGATTTCAAATTCAACGACATTCATACAAGACATGTGCACTGTATTGTCATCTTCCTCCTCAAAATACGTCTTTGCAAGTGGGATTATAGCCAATTCCAATTAGTAGGAAGTTATTTCCCCAGATGACATTGACCAGCTAAGAGTCTAATTAAGAGTTTAAGAGTATCTTAGCCCTCTACCGGCATATTACATCGACAAACTTGAAGAATGAATATGCTCGCATGACTTGCAGTAAACTCGGAGACCGACCCGACCTAAAAACGCCGGTGTTCATAATCACCAAGCACACTGCTCTCTCAGGGGCACTAATACAGAATGAGTCTGAATATTAACGTAGAATACAAAGAACGCGGGGGAGGAAGGGAAGACGTAGGAAAGCCACATAAACAATGTGACGCAATTTCTCAGTCGGACCTTTTGGGTACAATAATGCCTTCGTTAATCACTTCTTAGACAGCCGGTAGTAATTCATATCATAATGAAAGCCCGCATTACTTATACGTTACAGCGGGACTGGAGGTCAAATATTTACTTCCCAGCTAGCTTCACACAGATGTACTTACATAACGCATTCTTCTACAACGCCTTATGGAAGGTGTGTTTTTATTTGTCTCTATAGAATGAGTGGTAGAGGAGAAGTAATTTTATAACAGATTCTTAAAAACTTCGGGGGAAATATTTTCTTATAAAAGAAACCAAAGAGAAATATTCAGATTTTATGAAATAATTATTAACAATTTAATCTTGAATTATAATACAATTATAAAACTTAAACTTTATAACACTTTATAGAAACAGTTTTATTAAAGAAATGCAGTCACCAATTCGATAAATTTGCGCCAACTTGCTTTCACTGCAAACTAAAACCCAAATCTCACTGATTTTATGGATAACACTTGGTGGAATAAGTTTATTTTAATTGCCATCTTAAAAAAAAAAAGATAATAAAAAATACTGCTTGTTTTTTTTCAACAAAAGCCCTGATGATGTCCTGATAAGACGAAACGCGTTGGCTGTTACATTATATGTAAATTTAAAATATACATGTACGTTGTGGAAAAAAAACAAGCAGTATTTTTTATTATCTTTTTTTTTTTTTAAGATGGCAATTAAAATAAAACCCAAATGACTTATTTAAAATTTTTAAAAGTCATTTAATTCGAAAAATTACAAGAATAACAAAGAGATTGTGTCCTTTTGCACTAAATTACGGTTCAGAATAGCTAAACCAGTTAAAAATATCATGAATACATTCCCTACTCCCTTCTCGGAGAAGTGATGAAATATTCCGGGTAAAGAGAAGGCACCCTGGAATGTGTTTTGAAGTATTTTCAAGTAATAAAACAATCACTTGTCAAAAGAGGTACAAGTAAGAAGTCCGACTGGGTTCTTTGCAATGGTTTGTTTACTAAGAAACATAAAACTGATTCCATACACATTCAGGCAAGCAGAGAGCGTTGCAATCCCATTTTTAAATTTACATGAGCTTCCGGCTGGTTTAATTTTTCAACTAAAGTTTATATGATTTACGATTATGAGCAATAGACTCAGTATTGTGACATACGTTCAGGACGCTTGGGGTTCAATCTCTGTCCGACCCAAAACATCAAGAAGCCAATGCGATAAGGAGCTTCAAGCTGTTCGGCTGATAGACTAAAGTGACAGATCTCGATAGAGATCATATCCATCCGATACTCAGAATCCGATGCGTATATTTAAGGACAGCGTACCTACCTCAGTTCCTTTACGAGAGACTCATTTTCTTGGGTTCAACTTCTGTTCTGTTCCCTCGTACAAGAGATTTTCAGTCTAGATTGCGTATGCGCTTGCGTTGCTTAATATGAAATGGTATTCGTTGGAACTTTAATAAACACCACATTGAATCAGTGATAACATGCGGATTTGCAGATAGATTAGCGATTACGGAATCTAGCTTTTATGTTTTATGATCGTATTGCGTCTTCCAGGCTCCTTAAAAATATATATTTTCCCACCGGTGATTTTCTTAGCCCCATGTATAACCCATCGTAAGAATACGACAGAGATCGCTGTTTTGGCCTAACTTCTAGTCAATGAATATGAATATGAAACCAACTTGTTGCAGAGTAAGCACTCATTAATAAACTAAGTAATTCAAAAACTGTGAAAAAAGGTAGCCATAGCCCGCTTTCCTATAATGTTTCCTGTAATCAATTCCTTATTTATCCCTCAACTTCAAAAGCCGTAATAAAGCAAAATCATAGGGCATTAATCGGCAGCTAGCAACTCTATTTAATTCCATCCGAGAATTATAAAAACAGGAGGCGCATGCCGTATTATCTAATAACTTCCTCAAATTAATTATTATTATTTTTTTTTTATGTTATCCTGAGTAAATTGATATACTTACGGCAGGCAAGGGGACATTCTATGGATGACAGTGATGAATTTTCTACTTGATATGCAAATGATGTTGTCGAGGCAGCTCATAAAATTCGTTAAACTCCACCAAATGCAGGCTCATCATTCCAATTTTCATTTTGAGCTGACAGTGGGTCGGGCAACCCTAAGATTTTTATTGAGATCAAGTTGGTTGGTTGCTAAAAAAGTGCTTGCCTACAAAATGTGGAAGGGTCTATGTGGGAGGATAATTCGTTAAAAAATTTTGTCTGAAAAGCGTGCTTTTTTGCAAAAAAAAAAAGTGGAAAAGGTGTGTACCGTGATTTACGAGTGGAAGCTGAGACTACTTTCGTCGTGCTAATCTGATGATTTTCACCTGAGATGAATGAAGGAAGGTCTGTGAGTGAGAAATTTTATTTGTCTCCACTGTGTAAAAATTTCTCAGCGCACCAAACTTCCGGTGTTTTGTAGTCTGCGAAATTTTTCACCATTAATCTTTGTAATCTGTTAAGGAGTTTTTATTTAAATTAAGGTCCTGCTTTTTGTTTATCAAGATTTGTTGATAAGAAGTGAGTTCTAAAGTGCTTTAGCGGTAGGGTAGAGGAAGAGAGACGGGTTTCTGAATCTTTGTCCCTTATAAAAAAGTTGATTTAAACTTTCTGAAATTTTTTTTAGGTCCTGTGAATATATTTGAATGGAAGAGATTTTTCAGTTAATTAACTAAGTGGGGTAGGTAAATGTTTTACGGGATGCTTATTTGGGGGGCGCCATACATCGAATGCGAAGTAAATAGAGAAAATAATTAATTTTACGACAATCTTTTATCCTCAGTTAAAATTGCTGGACAGATCTACTCCTATGTGTAGTGTTTTGCAACGAATAAAATGTCTTCTTTACATTGTTCTTAGTTATGCGAATGTTCTTGACAATCATCGACATTCATTAAACTCCATACGTTTTATAGTATTTACTGTGTACCTAATATGCCTTAAAGTAAAATGAAAAATCAATATAATGATTGCTTGAAATATGCGCGATATCATTCTATATAAGCTCATTTGGAGTCGTTAAAGAACCCTATCATTTTCAGCTTTGCTGACGGAGCGCAATTGTCTCGCTTGTAATCCATTTCAAGATGTGTTAATATAGTTTTTGTCGCAGACCTCCACGAAGTTAGTTAGTCAGTTAGCTATGCAAGATTTCGTGAAGAACTCTTCACATTTTCACATTTTATTATATCACTCAGACCGAGTCTATTTTGGCAACCGAACAAGTGGAGTAGATGGAAAAAATATAAATTAAAAGAAAAATCTGGTTGAAATATTTCCTATTAAAACTGATAAATTTATCCTGAAGTATTTTCTTTGAGAAAGCGATTGGAAAAAAACACTACGAATTTGCATAGGCTTTTCCGTGAGAAATTTTAGCTTTTGCTAATCACGCCTTTATGATTTAGAGGTACTTTTCAAAGGTGCTTACTTCGCTGGTACGAATTAATTAATTTAAAAAGTTCACTCTGTGTTTATTTCTTTTTCACCCAAACTCCTTAGTCCTTACTTCCATACTCCTTACATTTTGAGCATGCAAGTTGAGTAGCAACAGTTCAATCAGGCGCATATACAGGGGGAGGGTCACGGGGGTCATGACCCCCTCCAAACCGCCACCTCACCTTCGCGGTAAATTGAATTTGGCGCTGAACTGTAAAGTGCGTTGGCAAAGTTTAACAGGACGATTTTCGTATGGTACGGACATAATGTGTAGCTGACGCCAGCGATTAATGCTGGTGCTGCAACGCACGATTGGGCGTTTGTTTATCTTCTTTTGAATAGTAATAGTGGAATATAGAGAGGGTATAATAGTCACTCGCTCGTAGCTCTTCGTCCTTGAAACGTGTATAATTTTTTTTCGCAAAGTCATCTATCATACCTATCACATCACAGAATGGTAAGTTATTTTGGAATACTGCATATTATTAATTTTAATGTTTGATTGCTTAGAAAAAGGCACGCAATGCTTAGCAGCCCGGTTATGAAGCTGCTTTTATATTTTTGTTACACCGATTACACCTATAAATGAAAAAGCACACAATTTCGAATTTGAAAGTGTTATTGTGTCTAAGAAATTGGTTACCTAGCGATCATAATTTTTTTTACCTACCTGATTTTCCAACATAAAACCGATGACAGGACTACTTGGTGGGGAGCTCACAACAGAAGCATACAAACTGATTTAACGAATTTTGATTTAGGGCTCTTCCAGTAGAACCCTAGTTCCATGCAATCATCAACGTATAACCACCCGTTGATTTTTCATAGCGACACTGATCCAAGCCTGAGATTTTCAAAATTTTTACGTTCGTAGCAAAGCATTAAATATTTCTTAGAAATATACTTTTAAATTATTCTTAAGAATTTGAATGAATAACTATTCATCGACAATGGTCCGAACGAATTGGTGGATTGATTCTGGTAGTTTTTTCTTTCGGACAAGGGCACAAGCATTCAGTTTTCTTAGAAAGTTTTGACATTTTTTCTTAAGATTTTTCATGCGGTGGGCGACTATGGTTCCAAAGAGTTATATTGATTCAAATGCCTTGGCTGGTCTTGGTCGCTAAGGATATTTATAAGCGTTGGCAATCATACATTTTGTTCTTTGGAATTTATTTGACAATTTTTCTTTCGAATTTTTATACACTATTTGTGGCTAAAAACTATCAGTTGGATTGATTCGAGTGCAGCTAGAAATGATTCTACAATTTTTCTTCACAATTTTTACGGTAAAACTTTAAAAATAAAGAAGAAGGATAAAGGATAAACTTGCTACATTAGTTAGTGCTGGAGGTAGAAATAGTAGCGAAAATGTAAAGCGGAAGATTAATAAGAACATTGACAAGTTTTTCCAGAAGAAAGCAAGATCAGTTAAGTTCCCATCTGAAAAAATAGTCAGTAACATATCGTGCACTCCTTTTCCCATTCTTTTAAATGTGGTCCAAGGTGCAAGCTCCTTGTCAGTTAATTACTTCACCCGTGACCTAATCGCTTGCGTCAGCATCTATTTCTACAATCTTTTCATGAGAAGGCGTATCTAGTTATGAGTCCTTAATGTCCACCCTGAGTTCGACATTGATGTGGATAATATTATCGACAGGTTTTCCAAATCAAACCGAAAATTGGATTTTGTCATATAACGTAAATATGATCAAAAAAAGATTTCGAAAACGTCTTCTTTCAACTTTTCCTCCCCTTTGAACATTTTAGTTGTGAGTATTGCAACTACCTTCACAATCAAGTAACTAGACCTTCTATGTTAGTTGTACATTGTTGTCGAGTATATCAACCACTTCAACAAAGTGAACAACTTTGTGGCCTACCTGTCAAGATTTCTCGCCACCAAAAATTTTGCATCTTCTTGTAGTATTCAAATTACAAAATAAAATTCTTAATTTGACTGTTTTCATTTTATATTTTGTGCTAAGCAGGAGAAGTATATCTGCATTATTTACTCGTGTCCCTTCCCCAGGACTACTTCTACGTGCATGGAAAAGTAGCTATTGATTTTGCTTGATTATTTTCTTTAAATGCTCCTGAATTATTGTGAAGGACAAACTCCTCATATCAATATTTTAATGTTTCTATAATCCCTCATCATACAGAAATATTTGTATCGTAAAATGCATGTGCTGCCCTCTAGTTAACGAAATGGACCATAAAATTGTGTCGTTAAACGAAATTTCGTTCAATAGGGCATAAAAAAAACGTATAAACTGTCTTTAATATGGGTGAAGTGAAATTTTCGGGAGTCGTAAAGTATTACGTAATTCAGTGTAGCATGAAATTGAGAAGTGGCACATGTTACATTATTGGATAGAAAAAAGTATTTTCTTAGTAGGGTGTAAAGAGTTAAATACTATAAGTTGCAATTTGTTGTCCTTAATGGACCTCCATAACAATTTCGATTGTAATATTTTATCATTTATGTCGCATTGTTTGTTTTATTACCAGAAAATAAATAAAAGTCAACTTTATTCCAAACGCATGTTGGATTTGAATAAGTACATTAGCAGCATAAGAAATTTTCGTACAAAATAAGACAGCTGGTAAAACTTGGATTATTTGTTAGTTTTGAATTTATTTATTGAACTTAGAACTATATGCATATCCTGATAAATAAATAATATTTTAGACTAATCCTAAAATGTCGTAATTCATCGTTTTACGATTTTATGTTTTCGATTACAAATGGCACACCTATGACACAAACAAATGAGAGATCCCCTAAAAACGATTAAGGACCTATTCACACTATCCAAGCAGGCTGCCGGCAGTCAACCGTTCAGCAAAATATTCCGCAGTGTACTTGAATCGAACCATTCACACTATCCGTCACCGACACATCACAACACGACTGTCATCATCAGGCAAACTTTCGAAGAATATCTTGATGCCGTCAAACGTCGCTGATGAGTCGTGATGGTTCAGTGGAAATATGTGTGTCCAATTATGCTCTGAAAGAGGCTGGGCAGATGTAGCGTCAACGAAAAACATTTTTTGTGTGTAGCAAAATATACTACACTTTCTCAGCCGAATGAAGAAGATTTTTATTTTGATGCTGACAACAAGAATTCGTATGCACTTTTACTGACTGCTGATTTACGAGTGCCAAATCCAAGCATTGGTTCCCACTGTTTCGTTCTCTACTTGCTCTTCGTGAAGTTGTCGGGCATTCAGTTGTATTGGTGCCAATTAAGACCGAGTGAGGGGGTTGGGTTTGACGATAGTGTTACGCGTGATTTTCATGATCACACAACCTGGCAATCCTGGGTCATTACTGCCCTCAGAGAACTGTCTTCATCAGCTTATGTATTTGTCTTCGCTGGGACGTCATCTACATCTGCGGGGTTTTATCATCACATTGGCATTCTCTGCATTAGCGAAATTTTAAATTTTTGTAAATAATCAACCACAGCGATAAAAATGCCTTCCGCTGACGAATCAAGAATTTCCAACAGAAATTTGCCATATATGTGCCATGTATGTGAAAAGTACTTCTAATTACTTGAAGCGCTATTAGATCAATAGATTTCGACACATTAACATCGGTAGTCTTATCTATTATTAATGAAAAGCACATCTCGTAATTTAGGTTAACATTTTCTCTTACAAAATCAAAAATCTGTATCGCCTCGCCCCAATATAAAATCAACGGTGTTTCGGTCTGATGTAGAGAAGCTCTCAATTTTCTCCTGGAAATATCCTGGAAATTTTTCTTTAGAATTTTTATGCATTATTGAAAGCCTACTAAATCCTATCATAAGTTTATATCTTAAGCACATTAATAATTTTTTTATCTTAAAAGTAATTATTATGTGAAAATATAGTGTACTGCCTATATGGTGTTGTTGCTGGATAACTCGTTTCACTACGGCATTATTCAAATTTAGGCCTCGACTCGAGAAAATTTTTTCTTAGCTTGAAATACTCGTGTTGTTGTTTTTTATTGATTTTTTACTTTGAACAAAAATTGAGTTTTACTTAATTAAAAAGAAAAAGAAAAAGTTAAGAACAAAATTCCAATAATAAATTGGCTTAGGCTGTGTTCAACATTTTGCTAGAGCCGGCTGTAGCTGGCTATAGCCAGAAAGGCTGTAGCTAGGGCGCTTTTTTGTGTGAGTAAATGTCAAACTTGCGTCATTCCATAAATTGTTTCAATTTCATTGTAAGAATTATGTCGAGTAATAAAAATAAATTAGTTGCAACAGCAACAATATGTAACGAATCTGTACATAGATAGCAATATAGAAAAATATGAGTAAAGTTTTATATAGGAAATTTTCCTTCATATAATTCACAATACCTATTTGAATTGCTGTTATAAGTAGGGCAATGTAGATTAACCAGACTCCTTAATCCGCCTACCCGAAATTCCTACACACATTCTAGCAAGTTGAATTGGCTTGTCCGGGAGACCTAGAAAATCCTCCTCCACCTCCAAACCCTGCCTATGAGCCAGTACGTGAAGAACGGAGAGCTATTGGTAGTACGTGAGCAAACGGAATCCAATAGTCAGTACCTGTACAACGGAAAATCTATCCTGTCACCAGTACGTGAACAACGGAAGCCACTAGTTAATACGTGTACAACGGAAGTCTCTCCTGGCCCACACTCAAATTAGATTTAGAAGTATTGACAAGAATCTCACTAATATAAATTATTTTACATTATAAAAATAGAATAAATAATTAATTTGAACTCAACTGTTGTCAATTGGACCCCTCACCCTCACTCCAGAGTAGCTACCCAGAGTCACGTTCTGACGTTTTGCTACCGACCGAACTATTGGCGCCCGAGCAATCCCGATCGACCGAGCAAACGACGTCACAAATAATAAAAGAATGGATTGATTCCCTAGAAAATAAGTGAAATCTATATTAATAAATAATTTAATCACAGCGCATATGTTCAAACTACCGTCCTTATCTGTTAATAATGGCACATTATGTTCGTAAATAATTTCACCTTTGCTATCCACAAAGTAATAAAATTGAGACATTTTTTTTGTTTACTTGACATCAAAAACTAAATAAACAAACATCAAGCTACTTTGCCTTCTCCTCCAGAGCACTAACCAATTTGGCTATAGCCGGCTACAGCCAAGAGTTGAACAAAAAATTCTGACAATTGAGCTAGCATATACAGATATGATTTTTCGTCATTTATAGCTCTTATTTTTGACTCAAAATTGGCTATAGCCAACAACTGAACGGCCCAATTCTGGCTATAGCCAGCTATATCCGGCTCTAGCCAAAAGTTGAACACAGCCTTAGTGTATATTTTTACATCACGAAATGCTGCTCCTTTATTGCATTTATTTCCAAAATCCCCATAAATTCTGGAAATTTAGAAAAGCTTTCTGCAAGGCCAGAGCGGTGAGGTGCACCGTAAAAATGCATATTTCGTAAAACTCCTCAAAATTCAATATTTCTTTACCCTCATAAAGTTCCATAAAATCTCGTTATTTTAAATTAAAGTAAGCTTATTTTCTCCGTACATCCTATCAAGTTTGTCAATATCTTTCATCAATGTCGTAAATAAATTTTAAACATCCCCTTCGGTAAGGACACTCGCACAAGTCCTCCGTATGTCCAACATTTGCAAAGTAAATTTTGTCTGACATGTTTCCAGGTAGTCTCCACTCTGGAAATTGTATTGTTGTGACTGTGACGAACACTGCAAGAAATCGATAGTCAATCGCACTGGATCCTAGACTCAGTTAGCTTATTGTCCTTGTACCGAAGGGAAATATTTTGCTGAATACGGAAGGCAAGGTACGTAAGTTATACATATGTATATCCTTAATCCAGGTGGATGATATTTCTTTGGCAGTTGATAGAAACGAACTTTTATGGCAATTAGATTTGATTTTTACGAGATGAGATATGTGTCAGGTGTTTGCTAGAGTTTTTTGCGAATATAAGAAAGTTAGAGTTTTAGACAATCGCTTTAATTGGATTTGCCTGGATACATAACATGTTAAAACGCAATTTTTTCTTATCTTTTTATTAGAAATATTTTTTATATTATTTCATATTTTATTATGGTGGAAGAGTTGCTCAGGACTTTGAGACAGACGTAGAACTTGGACCTCCCGGTCCTGCACTTCAGAGACAACCAGCTTATTGTTGATCGAAACGAATGTTTTATCTGGGCTTAGGAGCCTATTAAAAGGAAATTACTCTAGAAGCTCGATGCCAAACGTTGACATGATGCTCTATTATTGCTTGTTATTATTGTTTTATTTATGCAAAATACAATACTAAGAAAGATGGAGGAAGTTATGGCTTAGACCAGCTCCTAACAAAACGCCAAAATCGAGATGGACCTCAAAAGAAAAGCAAAACTTGAGATTCAACAAAAATCTTTGGTTTTGCCGAACGTGTATAATGAACTTTCTTCTACAACACAATTGAAGTGAATTGGGTTTGGGGACCTTTTGCGAGCGAAAGTCATAGTTGTGCATTTCTTAACATGTAAAAGCAGCAGCTGTTATGAAAAGTGGCCTAACTCCACCTCGCCTCGCTCAACTCTTGATGAAGCCTCGCGCGGCTTCGTTCCACTTCGCTATGAGAGATGCACTGGTGTGTATTTTTTTTTATATTATTATGTACCTTATGATGCGAAGTACAAGATGTCGAGAAGGTGATAACGAAAGGATTATTGGACGTAAAGAGAGTGGCAAAGTTACTGATGTACCTCTCTCTTGAATGTTCGTGAATTGTAAGCCCAAGAAAAGGCAAAAGATGGCAGTGTCTTCTCTATTGGCAAAGTAAGGGTAAAAAGGCATCATGGAATTTTACTGTTCGGAATATATGCGCGCCTTGGAGTGCGAGTTTTGCGTACAGGAAGAAATCTACGAGAAATCAGACTAGATATTTCCTCAGAGCATTAAGCATGCATATAGCTATCAAAGTGGAAATGGCAGCGGTGCGCGAGTCAGTCGATATGACAAGCTATGAATCTATGGCTGTGCGACCAGCCCCGGGCTCAGATATGGTAACTGTATTCCACTCTAGGTCTGTTATAAGACTTGCAGAGGAGCGCTAGATTTTATTGGCTAAAACACAAATTACACCTTGTCAGAAATCCAATGCTTAGTGATGATGTATCAGAAATTAGTGCTCCATCGAAAGAGATGGGAGTAGTAAATTGACGATATTGTTTTAAATAGATAAGGCAGCTTTGGGCCTTACCACATTCCATTCGATACGACTCACTTTACCCCAAGCCAGGATATTGTCAAGATCGTTATTTAATGATCTAATCATGCAATTTCATGTTATCTATGTGGTGTTCCCGCTGTGGATCCGCAGGAGTGTTAAAGGAGTAAGCAAAATCAAGGGAACTGTCATCGGCAAATCTATGGATAGGACTAAAGGTAAGGGAAAGCAAATCAATCAAATTAAATATTTAGAGCAACGAATTAGGACTAACCGCTGTATATGTGTTCTCCTACAATAAGATAACAAATGCCAATAATAAAATTACTCCGACGAGTTAGGAATCATCTCCGGAAGGAAGCATGGGGAGAGAATAAATGCATTTCCAAATGATTATGTCGGTTTTTTTCTCTTTTTATGCTGGTCACATGCCGATCAGGTTATGTGTGAGCAATTTGTAAGCAACTTCGATCAATCCTGCGTTGGACCGATCTCAAGTGCTAACGAATACGAAGTTCGCCGATGTTTGATCGACATTGATTCAACTTGTCTTGTATTGTAGCACACTTGGGTAGAAATTTATGAAATGCAAAGGAACGCTATATTTATGGGCATTTATTTGGGTTTTATTGTAAAAATATTGTTCCAGATAATAATGCACTTCTATGTATAGTTATCACTCTATACATTGCAATTTGGTGATAATATCGTTAGTGGGCAGTTAATCCTGCAAGCCGTAATTTGAAGTTACAACATTTCATACTTCAGGACTTTCTGAAACAAAATTGTATATATCCCTTTGAACAACGTAAAACGTAAAGACAACTATTGAAAAAAATAATTAGAAAATAAAAAATAAAAATTTCTTAACCTCAATTTTCAATATTAATTTATTTAGAATTTTCATGGTTTTCGTAATTTGTAATCAGAGTCTTCAACAGATTTTTTCCGAAAATTAATTGAAATTATTTTCATAATAATTTCCACTTATACTTTGTATAAGATGCGCACGCGTCTTTTGATTAGAGCCAACAAAGAGCAGCTTAATTTGTTTATTAAATTGTTGACAATTAACCATCATACAAAAAACTATTCCGAGGGGACGTGGTTTCATTTTTGTGTGAATATTTCAAAGCATTTAATCGATTTTGCTACCAACAATCATGTTTGCCGAACAAAATGGGTGAGATAAGCTCACCTTTGAAAGCTTAAATGAATTTTGATAGGAAACTAAAAACTGCAAGTATAACCTGATTTGAAAAAATATGTAAGAACCAACTTAGTTTCTAATAGACACAATTATTTGATAGCTGGAAAATTATAGATGGAGGGACTTACAAAATTTGCTTATGGATGATATTCGAGTGTTACATGGATCCTTGTAATGTATTCGTGCGGCTCAGCGAAAGTGCAATTACAAACAGGAAAGGGACGATAATAATTCCAGCTAACTAAAAATCAAGGGTTTAAATCCATGAAAAAATCCAACTTTTTTTCTAATCGGCAAAATGCCACAATAAATTAGCAAATTTCAGCGATAAGAGCCCAAGCTGTTTATCACTGGCACTTCTAGCTGCATACATATTTCCACTTCTGTGTAGTAAAGCGATAATTTCGTAAATTTATATGCACATGGCATTACCTCTCTATGTTTGTATGTATTTGTATACATGTATCACACAAAGCTGGTAATTAAAATGCAACATTTTCATTGAGGCTCATGGAGCCCGATGGTGGTTGACTATTTGCTGTTAGGAAATGCTGTTAACGTGGAGCTTAAACTAGTAATCCCACTTTAAATTTGTCTCCCCATCCCTCTAATGGCCTAAGTAGCTCTTATTGCAACTCCATACGTATACATGGGAACCTATTAACAAATCGGGTCATAGAAAGTTCATGGACGGGTTATGTGCTTAACTGCGCAAAGTTTAAATGAAACAATTTCTTCGCCTTATGGAGTGATAGTTTGGCGCCTTTTACTGTGGTCTTTATGCTTTTGTGATAAATCCGAAGAGAGCTTTGCAAAATTCCCGGGCTCGGTAAATGTAAAGTGTGCTTATTGTGATAGTCGGACTTGTTTTGTGTCTACTATACGTGGTTGTCTACCAAAAGGATATAGAAATGATCCATCAATTTCAGATAAAGCTATGTAGACTATAAAATTTTTAATATCCTCGAGAGTTGCATAGAATGGGAAAGTGGAACTTCCTTTTTTCGAATTAAAAGGATACTAACCTCTTGCGAATGACCCGTACAGATTCCATTAAAGGTTAGTATGCTGGAAGTATGGAAGTAATTAAAAATAGGAAGTCGTTTCCGGATATGGGGCGTTAAGAGCTCCTTTAATGGACGTTGATGTGTCACGTGCGATAAAACGATTTGTAATGAAAACTTTCTGATATTGTGGATTAAGGTCAGAGGATAGCATCAACAAATGAGTAAAAGTGACAACGAAAATTTATTTGAATTTGATTCAAGGGAATTTCATTTGATCTGAAAATTACTGTTAAAAGTAATATTTCCTGTTATTATTTTACATAAAACATCATAAATATTTTTTCAATTTCATTTATTAAGACCTTTTCAGTTATAATATTTGCTTATTGCAATTTTAACCTTTTCTAGCGCAGGAAATAGCTTTGACTGAACAATTTTTCTTTTAAAGCTTTTCTATAAATTTGCATATTAGCATATCTCCAATTAACAATTAAAATCGGTTTTAGATTAAGGCGCATCCGTGGCACGCATATGTATCTATCTAAAATATATAGAATGACTGGAAAAACAATATTCTCTGTGATATCAAGATGAAAAAAACCTCTTTCACGAAATTGCATGATTAGCTCATTGAATAACGATCTAAATAATATCATCGCTTGGGAATTCGGGAATTACATATAGATTTCTTAAATTGTTCTATCGAAAGACTGATAATTTTCTTTCATGCATATACCTATGTAAATATAACATGAAATAAGAAATGTAAAATTCAAAAATAAAGAGCAACCAGAACTTCTACTAAGTTTAATCAAATTCGGTTTTTGAACTCATAAAAACTAAATTTGGGAAGTTGGGCGCTCTCTTCTTAAAGCATATAACTTAATGCATAACACCCCCCCCCCCCCCCCCTCATTACTCTTTTCACTGTTAACATTACACTTTCAAAATAGAAAAGTTCAAGATTCTTGTGAAAGAAAAGTGTCCACCAAATACACATGACTTACCAGGGCAAAGTTTTCAAATTCAAGTGTCGATTTCATCTTGTTTCGAAACAAAGGGAACGTGAACAACGATAAAATTTTGAATGAATTTTAATAAATTGCTCCTAAAACTTTTTCCATCAATGTCAAACTACTGACGATACTGAACCCAAAAAAGGAAAGTTTCGAATTTTGAACACAAAGCCCTAAAATTTTACAAAGCACTAAGACAATTCGTTGTTTTACGAGGAAAAGTTTATAGACTTTCCACTCCATTTCTTGGAAGACCACCGTAAATTGTCATCGCGTGTGAATACTTAGGCGGAATTTATACAGAATTTACAAAATATTTAAGACATAATTCAGGCAACTAAAGAAAAAGTTAAATAAAATCGAATGTTCGAATTTATAATCTAATGGAAAAGAATCTTAGACGGCTGCTTTTTGAGTGTGTGTTTTTTTTTTCGAACTTAGGAATATTCCAGCATAGATTTGAATGCCTAAGTTCGGCAAACTTAAGATGGAACATTTTTATGTAAACAGCGAGGATCACTGATGGTTTTAGGATGAACTTAGAGAGGAGAACTTCTTCATCCAGAAATGTGTAGGTGATCCAAAATATCACTAGTCGCAAAATTATCACACTTACACCGCTGTTCATTATGGGCGAAAATGTTGTCTATGATAGAATTCGATAGGAAATTTAAAAATATAAGTTATTTTACCCTTAAGTAGGCGCATGGGGTCAGAGCAATTTTAACCGCGAAAAAATGTAGAACGCATTCTCCAGTAGCTTTTCATTTCATTTGAAAATCGTCGTGTGACTCCATGCACCAAGTTTTCTTATGTAATCTTTCGAAATTTCGACATTTTATAATTTTTTCGGATGAGTTCTAACAAAAATAAATAAAACGTATGTTGAGGTTGTAGTTTTCAGGGCTTAGTGTAGCGTTTCTGCTCTACTCCAAATAGTGGTTCTTATTATTCTATAAAGACTGGCAAGAAGTTTCTCAGTTTATAATATGAAATAATTGTTATTTTATTTTTGTGTGAACTTAGAGAAGTTATTTGCTTTTCTGTTTTTGTTAAAGCATTAGATTAGTTCTCGAACTGCATTATTTTTAAATATTTTGTAGTTTACTTAAATTTCTAGAAAAAAAAATTGAGGTCACTGCTGACACTATGCGCCCACTTGTGTGATTTTGCTAGTACGCCTACCTAGGGCTTAAATTAAGAAAATATGCAGGCAATACTTCGTATTCACTTTTATATTCTTAATTGAGCACCGTATCATCTTTGACAGAGAGGAGGAAGCATTGTATAAAAATAATGAGCCTTCTCAGAGAGGAAAAAATGATAGCAATTTTACTGAAACGATGATTGAGTTTCACGATGATAATGGAATTTACCCAACCCAATCGCCTTTCCACATAAAATCCCCAAAAATTTTTTCGATTATATGTCTTATGAAGACTACTAATTCTATTACAACTACTATCACTACAACTGAGAAAAATCACAAGAATCCAAGAATACATTGGTTTAGATTCAATTAAATTTTCTCACGAATTTTTATTTGCACTCTAATCTTGCGTAAAAGTTATTCATGGCGTCTACGGAGAACGGCAGCTTGTTTTTGCTTGTTATAGCAACATTACAGCTTTGGACGGTATCAAGTCTGGTGATATTTTTCATATGCTCACATCCTGGAAAATTCCTAGCACTCGAACGGAATAAATAATTAATGGAATTTTCCTGTTACAAGTTTTCAAATGTTCACGCTGGATTGGATTTTGTAAATACGGTGACATTGTAAATTGAAACTAAACAAGCTTCATCTGTGCATACCAAAGTAAAGTCACGGCATCTGAAGGTTAGCCAAGCTGAGAGACTCCATGCGATTTGCATGCAAAACAATGTAGATATCAGCCACCGGTCCCACTTACTCTTCCTGGACAGTTTTAAAACAGACGTCTGTTGTAAAACTGTCCAGGATGAGTAAGTGGAATATGCTGTAGATATAGGAGTGTAGATGGCCACACATTCCTTAAAGATTTAAGTCAATGGCAGACAACGATAAGGTCGGCCTGAATAAAATCATCTTGGTTATGCTAATTTCTCTCATTCCTAATCAATGCAGACATAGTATTGGTAATTTTGCTAATGTAAAGAAAATTACGTATAAATACAGGTTTAAGCCTATTTAAAAATAATAATAAAATGGAGGCAATTTCATAAGAAGGTTCTACCATCAGGGCTACTCATAAAAACAATAACGTTCGAAGTACCTCTCAACATAAAACATCAGCCCCAACTTTTCTCATCGCGATATACACTTAAAAAAATTTCCAAGCAGACGCTGTACATAATTTGACTATTTTACGATCCTAATGATGGCAAAAAATGTGTGAAAGCTGAAAGAACTTAATGAACCATCGCAGTAAATTGTTTAATAATTTTTGACAATTCTTCCCACGCTTTCCCGGCAGCTGGATAGAAAAATAATATTTTAGATGCCGACTGGGATAAATGTTAAGCAAAGTTTCCATTTCACTGTCGTAAGAGCTCAAAATAACTCAGTGTTTATTGCTAGACTTTTCATCATACTAAAGGTTCTGGCTTCAAATTTCCGATGAAATGGCTTAGGCTTGCATAAATTTCTTTGATACCCCTAATTTGTTGTATATTACTAAACCCCTAAGTACACCTCTGTAGTCAACATACGCCTTGAATTATATTTGTGTCATTAATGAACACTAACTACTACATCAGCGTATGAAAGTTAGTTCTATACTTAGTTAACTTTCTTCGCGGTCGTATTACTGTGCAAAACAAAAACTTTACTGAACGTAAATCCTGTCAACTTCATCATACAGATTGTTTCTAGGTGAAGGAGATTTCTCGTCTAATAGACTGAAATTTATTGAAAATAATTTCAACAAATTTACAAAATGCATTTTAAGTGCAAAAAAATTATTGAACTTTTCGACCCAGCGATCAGAGAGGTCTCATCGGTATGGCTAGGCTTCAAAATGACTGGACTCCCAATTATGTAACCCTTTCAGCGTTTTTTCCTTCTTCTAAAGCGTATCAAACGAAATAAAGCCGAAACGTTATTACCGATGCCATACTGTTGATAATGATCGCAAGACAGTCTCTCATTAGCATACTTAAGGATATTGAAACTTAAAAACCTGAAACTTCTAGTAAGTTTAACCACAACACTCACGTGATTGACACTATGATATGCTTTTGAGTAATCTAAAGGCGCCATGACTGCTACATGTTTCTTTCTAGAGCTTTCTGAACATTTTATATAACTTTTAGCTTACCAATCGCGCAGTCATGGTCTTTGCGAAAGACAAATTTGCACACGAAGATCATTTTTCTGGTGTCAAAATACTTCATGATCTTCTAGTACGCGAACTTAAGAACCGTGGACAAAAAAACACAAAATTCTGATGGTCCTGAAACCGTTTTGGTTGAATACTGGCTGCTTGCCTTCCAAACGTACGAATAATGAAAGTTTCCAGATCATGAGAAAAACAGAAGAAGTGAAAATGTTATTGAAAATAGACAAAACGTGATTTATAATCTCCTGTGGGTCCACTTTCGACTGCGATGAGGCAAACAATATAGACAGTAAAAAATTTGCACGAATTGTTCCCACAAAGCTTAGGTATTTTTCGATAAGATTAGGGAATAAGGATTAGGGAATATTCCTTACATTTTAGGGAATATATCATAAAATGTAGGCTTTTTTCCCTAAATTTTAGTGAGAATTCCCTAGGGAATAGTCCTAATTTTTTACAGTGTATGAAACCTTTTATATTTTTAAGGGAGTTATTGATCAGTTCTTCAATTCGTTAGCTAAAATTGGAACTGAAATATAAGCTACAGGATTAGATAGAATGCATGCCCGTAGTTCAAAATACATAGGTAATTTGAAGAAATTTGCAAATGAGAGGTAAGAAACTTAACTAAGCTCTTATAGTACGGAAAGATCAAAGGCATGTTGAAAAGCCGAGTTCATAGCTTCCCAGGGGCACAGACAACTACTAATAGAAAAGCAAGGCCCATAGTCAAATGTTATGTCACTCTGTTTATATTAACCGGCAAGATTTAACTTACTTGTCTGTAATCAGGATTATCTTGAAGAAAAAATCATAAAAGGGAATTGCGGAGGACGAGCGATTGAAGAAAAAATTTGGGCTTGAATAATAAAAAGAAGAATAACAGGAAGGAAGCGAACACCCATCCAATTCCTCAAGTTCTCCCAAGAAAGAAAATTTTAGAGGCAACGATAAACCTGGGTTGGAAGGCTCTTCATAGCTAGAACCCTATACTATAATTGACTTTGTAGAGATCTATCATGGATGTGAGGCATAAGCTGGGAAGATTGTTAAAATTGTGTCCGAAAAAGTCAAAAGAAGCCGCAAGACTCACAACAGACTCAAATGCTGGAAGTGACTTGAGGAAGAAGATGATTTGGTACAAGGATACTGATACCGATGCGTAAAACTTTTTACACATTTAAAAAAAAATCCAAGCATTGTTTTCTTTATCAGTTTTTTTTTTTAATTTAACTAGAATTAATTTCGTCGGATAATAAATAGCAAAAATTAATGAACTCCTCAACACAAGATATTGGAGATTGTTTTTCAAAAAACAGCTAATTTCACACTGTCTAAATTTATTCAAGGACGCCCAGATAAATACCATATTACAATAACTTGAAGATATGTATATCTAGGTATTTTTTTTCTGTATTTTATTTGTACCTGTTGTCCCAAAGAAAGAAGAGATTCTAATGAAATTTTTAAGTACCTACTATGGGGTTTTTTGACGAACTATATTGGACTCAAGTCGACAACAGCTTACATACTCTAAACACAATGAGAAGCAGTAATGTGCGAGACAAATTCATTCTGTGGTTTGGAGTCGATCTAAAATGTATGCCCAATTGCAGCATTTGTTAGAAAAATTCTATGAACCTCCCTATCTGCCCCATACGAACTTTGAAGAAGCCCAACCCTCTCCTTCTATTGATTGTCATTACAAAATAAATTCATGACACATTCATAGAAGCAAAACGGAATGTTACTCAACATATCGTTTTCGGTGCACTTCCATCATGGTACCCACCAGTACCCATTTATTTGTATGTAAGCCGTTAATTAAAATCGCGCCCAGCTTTGTCAGCGTATTCCAATTTTCTATGGAAGCTTGCAGCAATTACGTAAAGTAGGTTCACACTTTTGAAACACTATGCATAAAGGGAGGTCATAAATAGTTTCTGAAGAGCCTATCCTTTAAATTTGTGCTCTAAAAGCCATTAAACTTTAAATGCTTACCCATCAAATTTTAATTTAATTACACGTGCATGGCTTGAATGTGGTTAAATTAGTTCCATCACAGAAAGTTTGTAAACAGATATTTTCATAAATTCGAATTCTACTAATATGCAAGGATTTTTCGAATTAAATTGCTAACCGTTTACATGTATGTGTGTATGTTTAATGTTTTTTATTTAAAAGCAAAAGTATGTACTATAGCGATCACAAAGCTTAATATACAATTATGTACCTTAAAAAGTAACTTTGAAAATGATTAATAAAAATAAGGACAAGGTCCTGATGTGCCTCTGCGAATATCAGTTTTAATTTCCCAAGAGATTTTAGATAAAAGTTAGACGAAGAATTTTTTTTTTGTTTTTTTTTTTTAATATAAATTTGTTGTTTCTTTTGCTTCGACACTAATTCGATTTACAAAATTTTAATTGGCTGCAGTGTCTCGACCAATTTATTATCTTAATGGAATCTGTAGATTAAGATTTACATCTAGCCTTCACTTTATCGTGACCTATTCATATTTTTGTTACTCTTAGTTTTTGTGTAGGTTATTAAATGCGAACGTGTATTATAAAAATCTTCACAATTTGTTTTCGATTTTTTGCTGGAATTTGTATGCATTATAGCAATTTAGAGAGTATGAAGGGTCAATAATGCTTGGATGGGTAGTTAGTTATCCTTCTAAAGATATGTTTAGGTTTTTTCTTGGAAAATTACAAAAAAATTTTCTTCGGAATTTTTATGCTCTATAATAAGCTGACAGGTGACAATGGTACAAAATAATTGGCTTCATTTGTATTGATTTCATTCAAGGTATGAAAATAAGAAATCATGCATGCATGCGATTCCAACAACTGTATCAGTACAGTACAGTCAACCTGCTTCGCAATGCCCTCATAGAAGTGTAGCCATTCGCACTATCTATCTTTCTCTTTTTCTTAATTGAATTTGCTTTCTACTTCAAATTCTCTTTAAACGTCACCTTCTATGCCACTGCCCTTGCAGACCGGATGTTCTGGTTCAACTTTATCTTCTCCGCCACTCAGCCAGAAGCTCTGAAGTTCCCTTTGAAAGCGAAGCTTCTTTATCACTACTCGTGCAGCTATGAAGTTCTCTTTATAACTTCAGCTTCTCACACTCTGACCTTGAATATCTGAAGCTCTCTTTAAAATGTTAGCTTCGCTGTCACTGTCATTACAGCTCTGAACTTCTTTTTAAAGTTTAAGTTTCTATTACACAACCAGCATATCTTTTACTCATACTTTACCTCGTAACTCTGGAGACAAGTTTCACCTGATGGAAAGCCCCTTTTTCACTGGCGAGTTCCAGTTATGAAACCATCTCTTTCGCTCACCTCAGTCACCTCAAATATTTCTTGTATAAGTGCTAATTTATTTCTTAGTTTTATCCTCATATAATAATGTACTTGAAAACTTTTTGTTTAACTATATTTATCATTAGCTTTAAATTAAAAATCAACCTTCATTATATTGTTATTATCTTCTTCTTCTTCCCCATCGGAGTAAATATCAACTAGATTACACCATTTCTTCAGCTGATCTGTTGAGTGAACTGGCTCAAAGGGATTCTGTGTGATTTGCATATATTTGGTGCATCTACTTATATGTTATTAGGAAGTACCGCTTTTACTTGATATGGACCCTTTTGCTAATGCCTCTTATCTAATTAACACCAGTTCGCCTTCTGAATATGATATGGGTGAATCCTGGCCTTCATTATACTCTCTCACCCACTGACTTATAACAATGGAGGACTGAGCAATTTGCTATTTCATGTGGCACAAAAAATGTTGTGTTTCTGTATATCACCGATAGAGTACCCTTTAAAACATTTACTACATAAAAATATGTAAAACTCAACCAATCAGATGAAATTTTACACCCGTAAATCGAATTAAATTAAAAAAAAATTATTTTCTTTTGTCCAAGTGATATTTTAATCCTTTATAAGCACTCTTATAAGAAATTAAACTAATTCTGACTTTAATTTTCAATAGTTATTCTTAACTGAATCCTGCGTATGGGCAAGAGAGACGGCGCATGGTAAACACTATCTTTACCTTATTCTTTCTGCGGCGCATGGTAAACACTATCTTTACCTTATTCTTTCTGCGGTGATTGCATCTGCAGCCAACATAAAAACATCAAATAGCATAAGTAAACGTTCAGTAAGCAATATTTTGTGTTGGTAGCTTGTGCCATTCTTTCCTATAGGAAAATGGCAACACGCTCAGTCCATTCTTATAAGTCAGTGCTCTCACCTTAATGCATTGTTTTCTGCTATTCGCTACTAAACTTTTTCCCGCAACGCTGAGAGTTCTTTCGTTTTCTTCATTCACTCCTGTAGGGCTAGTATTAAATTATTTCTAATATACTGCCAGATTTGAATCTCATCAGGAATTTTAGAGTTGAAGCTCGAATAACTGAATACTTCAAACTGTTAAGGGCCTACTGAATGCTAAATATATTTTCATTCCAATCTTGACCCATTTCATGTATTGTCGCTGAAGATATAGCAGCCCTTAACATACCAAGCGATTTCTAGACTTAGCCAATGGCTTGGGGTGTTTCTACGGCCTTTAATGTGAGGTTATGAAAATATTTTTCAAATTTTTTTTAACTAAAGACACTACAGCTGTCACTTAAGGACTTGACATAGGCAATTTTGTGAAAGTATCGACCAGTCCGATAACAGAACAATTCCCTCTTTTTCCCTTAGCGAATGGTCTTAAGTGGTCAATATAAATAGTGTGAAATTGTACTGCTAGGTTCTCTGGGTAGTTTGTTTCATCTCGTTCACGTTTATTATATACCCCTACAATACAAGACTTCACATACGTTGTAACTACAGGCTTCATATATGTAAACCAAAACATCTTATGTAAGTTTCCAAATATTCTTGTGATGCCACAATGCCCCACTCTGGCGTGAACTGACTTAACCAGCTCCCACCTAACTCCCTAATATCACAAATTTCATCCATTCTAACAAATCACTTTGATATTGCATTTAAAAACGTCCTGGAAAGATCACATTTTCGAGAAAAGTGATGAAAATTTTGCGCATATTTTATTCCTAATAAAGTAATTTGTATTGATAAATCTCTGTAGAAAAATTCAAGGGAAAATTGGATTTATTACAAATAATCCCAACAATCCCTGAAGTTTTCGCTCCGTTTTTTTTTTGTCTAAAATGCAAAAAGAAATGGATTTCTAGGATTTCAGTTGCATTGAAGGTTTAAAGTCCGCTCTATCAAATGAACCGATGATCTTAGCTATTTTGTGGACAATCGGAGGCTTTAAGGCTGTTTTTCTTTAAAATTTAAGAAAAAAGAAATTACAGTTCTGGATTTTCTTTTGCAGCTCTAACCATGAGCATGGATTAATGTCTATATAGAAGAACCCGATGCGTAATGTCAAAAATGACATTATCAAATGGAAGACGTGTTATCGTATTTTGCTGACGAACTAGCTAACACTAAATTCCTTTCATAGAATCATTTTCTTCTAGTAAAACATAACATATAACCTTGCTAGATAATAAATGCAAGCTCACAGGGTACTTACAAAGCAAACCACTTTCTATGGAGAACTAATTTTCGGCCAACTAATCTAGTCTCGATATTACATAGTTGCTTCATACTCCCGAAGAAAAGAAATACACTTCCAAACCACTGATCCCTTTAATAATTCAGTTTTAACTAACGAGCCAACATGTTCCATTCTAGGCATAATTAAGGTCTTGTTCATTACAGAAAAGTACACCTGTCCCTGATTCAGTGAGGTGAAATTACCATTTCATTCATGAATCCAATTAAAATGCTAGGAAACATGCAGGCATGTGTAGAATGGCCATGGTTGAGCTTTTAACTTTTTGAGTTTTCTTTCTGTTTTTTATGTCAGTGCCAAAAACCACGAAGCTTAGTCACCCACATTTCCACATGAATTCCCTGAAACTCGTAACACATGCAAAGAGTGACGCCAACTTAAATAAATTTGTTTAACTAAATTTGTATTGCTCCAGTAAATCGGCTTAATCATCTCAAACACAATGGATCCGGTGGCATTGTGAAAAGTTCTGTAACAAAATTTAAAAGTTACCCGCCGAGATGGAAAGTTTTTGGTACCATTAAAAAGGACTCGTCATTCGTTATATTTTGGAATTATAGGGGCTGCAAGAGTAGGTTGTTTCTAATGTTATTTATGACACAGAGATATTTTCCTGGCAGAGCTACAGTACTGGTAGTATCTCAGTATCCTATTTCCGGAATCGTCTCCATCCTCTAGCTGAGCTTGTAAATCCGCCGGAATCTCTTGTATTGAATTTTATTGTGCAAGAAACTTGCGGAAGGGTCCGGTTTACATTGTTCCCTTTCAGGACTGTTAGTTTTATTTCAGGAGAGAGAAAATAAAAATTCAGTTGGCATAGATAATGGAGTTTTCTGTTGCGACGTGGAGAACTGAAGTAAAATTTCTACGTTTTCATCAGTAAAATGGATATAGAGCAGAGGATACATATGGTATTTCAGGACTGTGAAGATTAACGTGCAGATCTTTGTTGATACATGAATATGTTATACGAAGCATTGCATTGTGTTGTGTTTGCGTATATCTCTGAAGATAGGCCACATAGTAAAGAAGAGT